>CM062806.1:289204573-289804573 GCA_031772625.1 Pinus tabuliformis | reverse complement strand
TGTCGTAATGATAAATCCAATTTATTTTGCTGCTTTGTAGACTTTAGAAAGGCTTTCGATACGGTTCCTAGATACAACCTTTGGAATAGGTTAGAAGAGCTAAAGGTTCCTCTTGAGTTGAGAGTTGCTGCTATAAGGCTATACGAGAATGTAATTGCCAAGCTAAAGAACAATGAGGGGTGGTCAAAAGATATTAAGTGTAACATCGGAGTTAAACAAGGTTGCCCCCTCTCCCCTACCCTATTTGGCATTTACATCGATAAGCTCGAAGGTTATTTAGAAGAAGCAGGATGTGGTGGCACAATCTTAGCTGGGATAGTCGTTATCCTTCTTCTCTATGCTGACGATATTGTTCTTTTGGCAAGGTGCCCTTCTGATCTTGATAAGCAACTCAAGCTTCTTAAGGATTTCTGCTCTACCATGGGTATGACTGTTAACACTGACAAAACAAAAGTTATGATTATCAAATCCAAGAAGGACACTTGCGCTAATTTTATGTATGACAATAATAACTTGGAGGAAGTGTATTCTTACAAGTACCTAGGAATCGATGTCCATCACAAGCTCAACTGGAACCATAGCATTGAGAAAAGGATCAATGGGGGATGGAAAGCTTATTTTGGTCTTGAAAACAATTGTAAAACAGCAAACCTCGTAATGTGGGATAAAAAGAAGTTCCTCTTTGAAACTTTAGTCACTCCTGTTATCTTATATGGCTGTGAAGTTTGGGGCTGCAGCATCTCCAGAGAATCATGGAGAAAGATTGAGCAAATCCAGAAGCGTTTTATAACTTATAACCTGAAAATTAAAAGTAATACACCCTATCCTATTCTCCTTATAGAAGCAGGTCTTTCTCCTATTGAGAGCCTAGCTATGCTCAGGTTTCTGTTGTACAAGCACAAGCTCAATAACATAGACAATCATAGACTTCCTAAGCTAGCTTTAAATTCCAGCCAAAACCACCTAAGGCTTAACTGAGGATGGCATAAGGACAAAAGGGCCTGGTTAAACTATTGGGAGATCAATGAGAATGATGCTTTGCAAAACATAAATAACATTAAAGATATTGTTACTTCTAAGTTCAAAGAAAAATTGTGGTGTGAGAAAGATTTAGCGTCTAAAATAAAATTAAGTTATTATAAGAAGGTCATCAACCCCACCCTTGAAGATCAAAAGTATCTCTCTATTTTAACTAGCTCAAAGAAGAAAACTAATATAGCAAAGATTAGAACGAATTCTCATGAGCTCCATAGTGAAACTGGCCGTTGGGCAGTTCCTAAAACGCCATGGACGGAAAGGATCTGCCATATTTGTGAGAATAGGAGCATCGAGGATGAAAACCACTTCCTCTTAGAGTGCCCTGCATACAACCACATTAGATCTCAATTTCACAACCTTTGTTACAATACTGACCTTCCTAGCCTTTTACAATGCCAAAATTATAGTGAACTCGGGAGGCTTCTCTCCAAGCTTTTTGAGCATAGGAATAAAATCTTAAATCAAAATAAATAATTTGTCTTTTTAGGTCCGATAGATCATTATTTGGTCTCAGCGGACGTTAACCATCATCATCATCATCATCATCATAAAATGAAACAACTATTTAATAATATAATAATTAATTAATTATTTTTTTTAAATTTAAAGATAATCACATTTTTTATCTATATTAATTATTTTTTGGAATTACTCACATATAAATTTTAAAATCTATATGTTTCGAATCATTCACTTTAAATGGTCGAAACACATCGATTTAAAAATGTATATATGATTACTTCCAAAAAAATACTTGTTATAAATCATGAATCACATAAGCTTGCATTTTCATACATTTTTATCTATTAAATCATCATTTATTTATTTTTTATTTTAAACCTGATTAATTTATTTCTAATTTTACAAATAATTATTTAATATATTGAATTTACATAAATTCATTGAAAATGAATAATTAATTTTTTCCAAAGAAAAAATAGTTATTTTATTCAACTTGAAACCAAGGGAAAAAATTGCATTATAGACATCTTTATGCTCCCTGATTTTTTTTAGTGGGTGTTTTTCACTTTTTACTGCATTGTTGCTATTATCTTTGCTGATTTAGTACCTTTATGGCTATGAATCACTGTTCCCGAAAGATCCCAGCTCCTCCATTTGCTTAGCTACTAGGTTGTGCATCTATATTTGGATTATTTTCTATGGCATTGCATGAATGAAGTTTACATTAGCTTTTGCCAAATTACAAATTAGAAAAAAACTATTATGTTGCCAAAGTAGCTTAATTCTTAATGATCGATCGATTCTGTTACAAAACCCATTATCCCTCCGCTAAGGCTGTTGGAAACTAAATCTTTGGCTTCTTAAATGGATCTGACGAAGCTCATCTCTGGTTGGAATTCATGAAACGTCAATTGCCATTGGATCCTTTCCCGACAATGTGGAGTTGTCGTCTCATGCACACGACAGTACGTTGATAAGCTTTAGCATTAATTATAATAAATTAGAAGAAAAACAAGTCAAACATAAGTGGTGTGCTTTTTTTCTAATTCATTGTTATTATTTATTCCTACCAAAGTCATATTAAATATTAAAACAATTGTTTGAAAATTTATTTTGAATAGATTGTTTATTGGAATTATATTTAGTATGGTTTATAAATTAGTAAAAAAAAGAAATAAAATTGTATGTGAGTGTAAAATGTTATATTTAAAAAAAAATATTTTTCTTATGATATTTCTATATTTAAAAAGATTTAAGCTCAATTTAATTTGAAATTTCAACTTTGATATTTATTTTGGTAAAGTGTGTTTGTTAGTGTGTATTGTTTGCATTTGTAACATGTAATATTCTAGATAGAAAGTAATCTAATGATTAATATTTTAGATATAAAGTGATTTAATGATTCATATTTTTCTTGATATTGATAGTTATATTGATCCATGACTTAACATCCAATCATTTCATGATCTCTATGCATCAATTTTGAAGGTTAAGAATAAATATTAAATAATTTATTTTTCATTTTGTTGGTTTTAAGGATTCCTATTTTGTATAATTGTAATCACATATACTTAATAACTAAAAGATTCTGTTGACGGTGCTAGACCTGCCAACATGTAAGGGGATCTCCCCGGTAAGAAGTCCCAATTAGACCTCAAATCGTTTGGTGTAGGAGTCCCATCATTGGGTCGTAGGGTAATGCCTTGACCACGATATCGCACAGAGGCAAGTAAGATGACTCTGTTGGTAGCAAGGGGTGTGACAGCTGCAGTGAGTCAAGGAAGGTGCATGAGAGGTTCTAGCACATGGGGGTTGAGATGAGTGTGCCCCTTGGAAACCTGTAATAGTACTTGGCTTGGAAGGAAACACACGAGCGAAGATGCATCACAAACTGAAAAGCAAGTTAGCGAGAAATCTAAAGTGATGGGTAAACCAACAACACATTTAAGAAAGATTCATACATACTTATACAAAATAGTCTATACATGCATACGTAAGCAAACTAATACATATATCATTTTGAGTAAACCAGATAGCATAGAATATAATACAACATATGCATGAAACGTGTTGGCTCTTATTATATAAAGAAGTGTAAGTTCCAGTCATACAATACATCCGTGTCCAACCACTAGTCCCAATAATGGAACGTTACAACCACAACCGCCTACTCCTCCAAAGAGATGTACTAGAGAAGCCAAGGCCCATTACAATACTGTCCAAGCTCTCTCCAAGATATTCTTATCGAAAACTTGGTTGACCAAAAGCCTCTACAATGAGTTATGAGGGACTATTTATAGCAAAGGGTGGGGTGACCCAGACCCTTGACATTCCCCTTTGTGACAGTTGAACTACCCTCATGACTCTTCATCTACTCTATGACTGTTACATCCAACTATCGACACTTGACTTATACTTGGCATGACGTTATATTACAATGAACATGTGCTCATGTGAGCAAAAATGGCTTGAGCAAGCCATGCAAGGCATCACTGACACTTGGTCCGTTGAGGTGAGACCAATTCTTTGACATGCTTGTGATGGTGAAGGTGGTGAGCTAATTCCAAGCTTGGTCATCCGTGATGGTGTGCATGCACTCCATGGTGACATCTTGTTGAAGCAAACTCTTGCCTCCGTTTCATTCGGGTGCATTGGTATGGCTCCTTCATCTAATTCGTCAGCTATCATGCACATGGTCTTCTTGGGTGCGGCTAAATCGGCAACACGCTGATGCATATTGTCCGTGTTTATCTTCAAGTGTGTGCCAGTGGTCATGCGCATCAACTTACTGAAGTACATGTTTAGCTCCAGTCAGACTTGATTCTTGTCTTTGCCTTGGTGAGTGTGTTGAATGGGTGGGATCTCATGCATGCGCACACTGACATGCATGCTGTTGAATCCCTTGCATGCAATCAATCAACACTGCTCACCATTTCTACTCCGTGCTAGTTGACGGGATGGATCTATAACTTGTACAGGTGCAATTTCATCCATGAGTGCATTTTGTGCCCCCTGCTGTTCCTATTCCTACTGCAACTCATTTGCTTGTTTGTGTAGCTCATGTTCTTCCTTGAGTTGCTGCTTCAGCACATGCAACTCCTTCTTTGTTCCATTCTCTGTCTTTGCATGATCTTCATGTTGCACCGTCACCTCATAGCCTGAGTCTCCAAAGTTGCTTTCATCATCAGTGGATCTGCTTGAGCTTGCAACTTTGTTCCACCTCCGTGTTGTCAACAACCTTCCTCTTGCATTCGTTGCATCTAGTATGCTGCCTTCAATTGTTGTTCATGATGTTGCTCGCTGTGATGTTGCTGTCGTCATATCTTGATGTCCTTGTCTATGAACAACTTGATGTCTTCGTGGGTAGGCAAGTCCATAGACACTTGATCGACTGCATCCCCAAGTGTGCTCTGAACGGTGTCTTTGACTCTGCTCTCTTGAAACCATTGTAATTGCACTGTTGAGAGGCAAATGAACATCTGCAATACATGGAGACATGGAAACACTCATGGAAAGCAATCTGTCAGTCAAAAACCAAAATGAACTTGAGAACTTACTTGTAACATACCTATGTGACTGATCATGAAGGTTGCGCAATTTCTGTCGGGAGGTCGGGAGACTGATTGCCAAGACTGCGCAAGGCATAGTCTGGGCTGCTAAGAGACTGAATGATTGTTGGAACTATGCAATGTACTATCTAGTCTGGCTATTGACTACTGGAATTGCACAATGTGTAATCTCAGTTGGTAACGGTTGTAGGTTCAGTGACTGCATTGCGCAATTTTCTGAGCCATCAGTCACTGTCCCTCAGAAATGCACAAAACAGGCTTGGAGGACAGTGGATGGGCAGAAATATGCATTTCTAGAGAGGACGACAGAGCATTCCTTCCCCGAATGCGCAATGTTATCTCAATGAAGGCAGAGTCTGGGCCAAGGCTGCCCAGACTCGCCAACGGGAAATTGAATGCGAATGCATGGTGATAATGAGTGTAAGAATAAGTGAATGATTGTGCATGCAAACGGTGAATGACAGATTCAGAAAATGGAACAACATGCATGTGGGTGAGACAAGTCTCCGAATCGGTGACCGTTCATGAAAAACAGTTTCATGCATGCGACAACAGTTAGATGGCAATGAAAATTGAGATGGTGCTAGTACAAACTAGTATGTATCAAAACGACAGTAATTGCTCACTGAAATCAAGCAGACAACATTCATACGAAGTGAAACACAAAAAGTGCCAGAAATGCAACACAAGACATGGAAAGTGGGCTTACCCCAAAACAACTAAGTTGAATGTGTTGACAACTCCTAGATGTGATGTGGGATGTCAGAGCTACAAGGTTGATGTGAGGAATGAGCTCTACAATGTCCAATTGATGAGTTTTGATAAAATCGAGGTTGTGATGCGTATGCCACAAATCTAGGGAAAACGACACTTGGTGGGAGGTTTATGAAATGATCCTTGCATGTAACCTCCAACTGCCAAAAATAGGTCCCTGAAACAAGGGATGCCTTTGCATGCTGCCTTGGGAGAAGCAACCCATGCATGCAAGTTTGTTTTGCTCGATCCCGGAGGGGACCGGTCAACTCAACTGCACATGCAAGAGGCTGCTCAACTGCTGGAAGGAAATGCACATTTCTGGCTGGGAGTTGGGCTGGCTACTTAGAAGATTTGCATAATTTCTAGGAAGAGCAGTTGACTGCTGCCTAGATTTGCACAAATTCTAGGCTAAGCAGTCAATATGGGAAGGATTTTCAATTTTTTGGGTGAAGCTCGCTCAACAGAATTGCACAATTCTGGGGCCCAGCAGGTTGTCAGTTAGGATTGCACAATTTCTGGAGGGAAGGCTGGTTTCCCTCCAGATTTGTGCAAATTCTTGAAGGAGTTTCTTAGCCTGCTACCAGATCAAGTACGGATGAACAACTTATGAGGGGAATGCATCAAGGTTTGATCGATCAATTGTCTTTTTACAAGAAAATCACTGGAGCTTGTGTACTTGATGAAGCAAGACATGCTACTGTGAAGGTTGGTAGGGAGGCTCTAAAATGAAGCTAAGGCAAAATTTTGGAAGGTGGTTGTAGCCGCTACAACAGATTCATTATAAGATATATAATTATAGCCATTATATTTAAATTATAATGGTCTAATATTAAGGCCGCATCATATAATATCCTTATTATTTTTACTTATCGACTATAATAGTCCTAATATTAGCCTTAACTATATTCACCAAATAGTTCATTAAACTAATAACCCTATTATAGTGATATTCCTATTAATAGTTATTATCTTATTATAACTTTAACACATAAGTATGGTAATAACATTATACCTTATAATATTTTAGTTATTATCCTATAATTAAGTACCTATACTAATATTAGGACTATAGGTAAATTATAATAATTAAGGTCATTATTAAGATAATCTAATTAAGTACTTATATTAGACCCCTAAATTATAATTAGGTACTAAATCCTATATAATAAGTATAATATACTAATAATATAAACCTATAAATTAGCTAATATATTATAGGTATCATATAAGTTAAAAACTCAATAGATAATAATATTAGCACATAATACAATAGTAACCTAATTTTAGTATATTAATAAGGCCATATATATATATATATATATATATAATGTCTCATATATAGTTAGCTAGTGTTAGTATATAATTATGGGTCATAGAAACTTGTACTACATAAGTAATGAATAATTTTATAAAACAATTTAACTAAAACAAAAGCAACTGACCAATAAAAGCATTTAATGCAAAAGACATCAAATAACTTCAGTGAGAATTAATCACTCGACCACACCACGAATATTGCTTTATCTACATCTATGTTATAGTCCACTGCACAATAGATTCTCTAGCAAGATGGGTCAATATCATACCACAATAGTCACTCTACCCATTCCATGCATACTCATTAAATTCAGTGGTATAATCAACTAAATGATAGATTCTTTGGGTAAAATGAGTCAATTTTGCACACATTAATTACGAATTTGTCTCATTATATCTGTATTGTTTTTACTTTAATTTAAATATATTTAAATTAAACCCTTGTTCAAATCTGGGTGTTCATTCATACCTTTCAAAGTTCAATAATTAAACTAAGTGGCAGGAATGCTAGCTATGTTGCCTTGTTTTTTTTTTAACATGATCGTCTACTCTTATATTATAAAAAACTGCTGTAAGCAGGTGCTGTTACATGAGATGAAGAGAGAAGGGGGAAAGAAGTCCAAAATAGGCTCGCAGTCCTTGACTTCTGAGAGTTAAACTTGGAGAAAATAAGTTGAAATAGGTAACGGCTGTATTGCCGGACAAAGAGGCCAGCAAGAAGGCAAAATTTGCTTGACATATGACTGTTTACCAGAACTGATTAACCGAGTCTTCCACCTGGGGCTCCTTTTTGCTGGCCTTGGTAGATGCTTCTGCTTGCATGCTCTGCGCGATAGTCTTTATGTAAGAAATGGCCTCCTCCAGGTGTTGGCATTTCTCCTTGAGTTTCTCTATCTCTGCCTTCTGTTTCTCAAGTTTCTTCCTCTTGGACCTGCTGTCTGCGTGAAAGTCATCTTTGAGGTCATTGTGGTGTTTAACGAACCGAGCAATCATAAAGCAGTGTTCTTTACAGAGAGTGCAGGTATCGTTTCCCAGAACGCGGTCCAGCGGGTTCTCCTGCTTTTCGTGACCCTTCTGAGCTTCTTTCTGCTTTCTGTTCTCAGAGGGCTCTGCCATTTCTAAGTGAAGAGGAGTTAGACAACACAGAAATTGAAAGTGACACGATTTATACCTAAGAGTTGAAGAAGGAGCAAGCTCTTCTTGAATGCTTCGATGACTGCCTTGCTTGTTGCTAGTTGGCTAGGTTCGAGAGTGAGGCAACGGGTGCTTGGGATAGCAAACGCGCTGTTTGCTTCTGCTGCTGAGAACGACTAAGCTCCTTTCTAATCGCACTTCGTTCCAAGACTGATTCTGGAAGAACAGGGGAGTGCTGAGACGGTCGGGAGAAGGGAGGTGATTATAAAGAGGAGGGGGAGGCCAGCCATGATGAGAGATCGGATTATTTTTTTTGAAAAAGTCTGAGTGCGTATCCTGCACAA
Organism: Pinus tabuliformis; assembly: GCA_031772625.1. Taxonomy (NCBI): domain Eukaryota; kingdom Viridiplantae; phylum Streptophyta; class Pinopsida; order Pinales; family Pinaceae; genus Pinus; species Pinus tabuliformis. The sequence goes on along the minus strand of CM062806.1, from coordinate 289,795,953 downwards.
GATCCCTGATGCAGTTGAAGTGGAGAGGGAGGGGACGTTTACCAGCATTCAGATGGAGAGGGGCACGAGTGAAATGAGGGTACTTTGTACTGATAACGAAGGAGCAGAGGAAGGAAAGCATGGCGGAGGGTGCGTGGTGGAGATCGAGGAGAGTGTGACTGCTGGAATGACTGGAGAGAGAACGGATTCTGAGGGTGCTGGTCAGATAGACTGTTTGGCGGCTTAATCTACTACGGGATTGCCTTTTCATAGATCCTTTCATTCTCACGAATTTGTCCTTGCTGTCTGCTGACAGCCTTAGTTGCTAGGTGGTCTGCTTCTGCATTGTTTTCTCTTAGAATGTGTAAGAAAGTTGGGTCTCCCATGTGTCTGAGGTTGTCTTGAATCCTGGACTTGATATTGTTGAGGCCTTCCTTAATAAAATCTTTGCCTGTGACCATAGCGGCGATGATAATAGCCGAGTCCCCCAGTATTAATGCGTTCCTGATTCCCAATCTGAACAGTAATGAGGTACCCAGTAGAAGGCTGTAAGCTTCAGCTGCATTGTTGGAAGCATTCCCCAGACCCCATTCATAGCTAAGAATGGTTTTCCCGTTATGATCTTTAATGATGCCCCCTGCTCCGGCTTTCCCCGGGTTGTTCTTCGAAGCACCGTCGAAGAGAAGAATAGGGCGCTTCTGGTTTAGGATCCACTGTTGGACCTCTTCCTTGGATCCTCTGAGTTTCCAATTTGACCATTTCTTGTAGACTATTGCCTGGGAAAGTTGATTTTGATTGTGGTTGAAACTGAATTTATTATACCAGTCTCTCTCTTCTTGAAGCCAGCTCGTCTGATCTGGAAGAGCTATGTAGTTTGCACTAATGGATTCAGAGATGCTGGCGATTGTCTTTGCCAGAATACTAGCCATGATGGGCTTTTTATTGTTGAATACATAGTTGTTTCTGGCTAGCCAGAGATGCCAGCAGAGGGTGGCAGGAATGCATTTCCACACTCGGATTAGATTGGGCTTACCTTTCCTGGGGAAGGGGTAGCTATTCCTCCAATTTTTCTGGAGATTGGAGATCTGATCAAAGCTTTCTCGAGTTTCCATGGGGCTTATCACCTGTTTCCAACAGCTTTGCGCTAAGGGGCAGAGTAAAAAGGTGTGTTGGATGGACTCCTCCTCTGCTCGACAGAAGCAGCATATCGAAGGGCCCTGAATTCCTCTTTTCCTTAAGTTCTCAGCTGTAAGGATTTTCCCTTTAAGGAGTGTCCAATTGAAATATTTCACTTTGGGGAGGCACTCTGACTTCCAGGCAGCTGTGTGAAGATTCCAATTTGCTGAAGGAGATAAGTTTTGTAGAGTTTTGTATCCTTCTTTCACTGTAAACTTCCCTCCACAGGAATCCCAGATATATCTATCTTCAGTCCCCATATTGGTTGGAGCAGAAACAGAGAGAGAAAGCTTAAGATTGAGCCATTGATCTTTGAGGTCGGGGGAGTTTGAAGGTCCTTCCAGTCGAGCCATCTGTTTTGGTTCCATAAAGATATGTCAAACAAGGATGTTAACTTTCGAGCTTCCATCCAATTCTGCAGGGGTCGAAGGCCTTGGAGGAGGTTTCTCGGTTTTGAACCCATAATGCTGTCCGACCAAATCTTGGTGTCCTTTCCATTTCCTGGGAGTTTGGAGGCATTTTCTCTGAAGTGAGGCAGAACTTTTTTGATAAGTCTCCACATCGGTGTGCAAGGCCTGTCTACAATTGCTTCAGTGAGGATGTTAGAATTCGAACCTCTGAGATATTTTCGTTTTATGGCCTCCACCCACCACGATCCTTTGCCTGAGAGAATCTTCCAGATCAATTTGAGCCCCAGTGCTTGGTTTGAGAGATTTGGGATTTTGATGGAGAGACCTCCTTTTTCATAAGGGAGAGTTACCTGATCCCACTTGACAAGGCTGAATTTCTTGGTCTCCTGTTTTCCTCCCTGCCAGAGAAAACTTCTCATGATGAGTTCCATGTGTTTATGAGTGCTGACCGGGGCCATGATGACTGCATACTGGTAGATTGGAAGGGCTGAGAGGACAACCTTGATGAGAATTGTTCTGCCAGCTAAGTTGAGCCAAGAAGCTCCCCAACTCTGAAGAAGGCCTCTCATCTTTTCAATGTGTTTTATCCAAACTTCAGCCTTGACAGGTTCCTTAGCCAGGGGCAATCCTAGGTAGGAGAAAGAGCTCCAGTTCCTTTGCGCTGGGATGTCCAGGATCAGGGATATTCTTTGTTGAATTTAGGGAGTGACATTCCATGTATATATCTTGCATTTTCTATTATTCAATTTACCCCTAGAGGTTGTAAGAAAATCATCCAAAACTCTTTTAAATCTCCTTGCCATTAGGCTGGAGGCTCCCCCGATTAAGAGAGTGTCATCCGCAAAGAGCGAGTGATTGATCTCTTTTATCCCTCTTTCTATACAGATTCCCGGGATCTCTTTGTTGCTGCGGAGGTGATCTAGATGGATACTCTGGGTTTCAGCCATGATAATGTAAAGGAATGGAGAGAGGGGGCAACCTTGTCTCAGCCCCCTAGAGCTTCTGAAGTATTTGCTGGGTCGACCATTGATCAAAGGTGCTGTCCAAGGATTGGAAATGCACCCATTGATGATGCTGATGAAGTTGTTTGAGAACCCAAATTTTTTTAGTGCTGCTGTAAGGAAAGAGTGGTCCACACGGTCGAAGGCATTAGCCATATCAAGTTTGATTATCATTCCTCGCTCTCCTCTGTTAAGACTGCTGTGGATGGCTTCTTGAATTAATATGACATTATCTGTTATTTGCCTGCTTGGAACGAAGCCCCCTTGATTTTCAGATATTAAAAGGGGGAGGAATTTCTTGAGCCTATTGGCAAGGATTTTTGTTATAATCTTGTAAGAGACATTGCATAAGGAGATGGGGCGAAACCTGTCAAACGAGAGGGGATTTGCTTCCTTGGGGATCAAAGCAATGTGTGAAGACTTGGTATTCTCTCCCAGCTTATGATTTCTGAAGACATTCTTTATCATCCGCACAAAGTCTTTTTTGATTATTTCCCAGTGTTGTCGGTAGAAGGCAACCGTGAATCCATCTAGACCCGGAGCCTTATCTTGCTGCATGCTGAATGTCGCTGCTCGGATTTCCTCTTCTGTGATGTCTTGATCCAGCTCTTTGTTATGGTCCTCTGATAATTTGCACTCTATTGTACTGAGAAAGTCAGTGCTGTCTATTTGCTGAGGTGCTGATGAGAGGAGGGCCTTGAAGTGATTGTAAGCTGCATCTTTAATTTCTTCTTGATCCTTCATCTCTTTCCCATCGACCTCTATTTTATCGATTTGATTGCCAGCTCTCCTGAGTTTGATGTTGTTGTGAAAAAAGTGGTATTCTTATCTCCGGCTTTCAGCCATAGACAACGGGATTTCAATCTTTGTTCCTCCTCCTCTACTCGATTTTGTCGATAGAGTTCCCTATATAAATTTTTTTCCTGCTCTAAGTCTTCGTCTGAGTATTGAATGGTCTCTTTATCTTTATGCCACAGCTCCATCTTTGTGAGCAGGTCTGTTTTTTTTTTCCTTTCAGCGATTGCAACTCCCTTTGCCCACTGCTTGATTACAACACGGAGATGCTTTAGTTTCGTTTCCCAAACAAAATGAGGCGATCCGATTACTTCCTCAGCCCACTGATTTTGTATGAGGGCACGAAAATCTTCTTGTAGATCCCAAATTTTATTGTATTTGAAGGGGAGTGGCCCCAGATTTCTATCTTTGACCAAATTGAGAATCACTGGCTTGTGGTCCGATGCTGAGGCGTGGATTAAGTGACTCTTAATGGACTGAAAATTTTCTGCTATTCCTTCCTGAAGTAAAAACCTGTCCAATCTCTCCTTAATATTATGAGAACCGGATCTTTTATTGCTCCATGTGTATTTTCCATTTGACAGAGGAGTGTCGATCAGGTTGTATGACTGTATAATGGATTCTAGCTTGTCACGAGAGGTGTCTGCATGGTAATTTCCCCCAAATTTTTCTTGCACATTTCTTATTACATTCATGTCTCCCCCAAGAATTATTCTACTGTTTTGGATAGAGAGGAGATCTGCGTCTATGGTGTTCCAGCAGCTGGCTTTGTCCCTGTAATGATTTGGAGCATATATGTTGTAGATGTGAAAAACTTCCTGGGTGCCTTTATTTTTCAAATCTGTTCTTATCCACCAGTTGCAGAGTTGTGAGTTGATGATTTCCCAGTTATTCTTGTTCCATATTGTTCCTATCCCTCCTGAGGCCCCGTCTGAGCCTATAGATAGACCTGTAAAATTTTTAAAGTGTTGAATTTGGTGATGAAAGTCCTGTTCAGTGATTTTGGTCTCCTGGATAAGGAGAAGGTCTGGCTGTTCCTGTTTTAACAAATCCTTGATTGCTTTCAGTTTTAAGGAAGAGCCCATCCCCCTACAATTCCAAGAGACCAAGATCATTATTTACCATTTGTTGGGTGAGGTCCGGACTTCTCCTTTACCTTTTCTCCGCTCCCTTTTAGCTTGCCTAAGTATGAGTCCATAGGTTGCTGTGTTCCCGTTGCCATCTCCTTTGCAGCTGTTTCATCTCTGAGTTCTTTGTTTGTCTTTCGACCAACTTTTCTCGGGGGGTCGGTGGGCTGATTGGCTTCTTTCGCTTTGTTTCTAGTGAGAATTCTTTCAATGGTGGGAGGGGGGGAGGGGGGAGGGCTCGAGCGGGGAGAGGCTGCCCGAGGGGAAGGGGGAGGAGAAGGAGGTTCTTCAGCGGACAGTGATTCGAAAGGGTTGGAGGATGAGGGGAAAGCTGAGTTAGAGGGGGGGGGGGGGGGGGGAAGGCTAGATTCCGGAGGGGTTTTGGAGATGTTTCCCTGGGTGGGGGAAGGCTTTTTTCTTTTGACATGTTCCCATGGACCCTCAGCATTTTCCTCATTATTCTCTACTTCATTAGCTTTTAACTTACTGCATCTATTTGCGAAGTGGCCATACTCGTGACATACCTTGCATTTGAAGGGGAGCTGCTCGTAATCCAGCTGTTGTATGTGCATCCATTGATCCACCTTTATCTTTATAGCTTCTGGCAGGCCTTTCCCTAGGTCTACTTCCACGCAGATCCTTGCGCATGCGTGCATGTTCTCCCTTGGTTCAGATCTGTCAATGTATTTCCCGACTGCATTTCCTATTACTTTAACTGATTCGTCCCCCCAGCAATGAAGCGGCAGGTGGGGGAGTCGGACCCAAACTGGGACCGCGTTTGGGATATCCATTTCCGGATCGAAGTCCGGGGTCCATCTGTTCAAATAGAGTCCTCTTGTATCCATGAAGTAAGGTCCATTGCGGAAGATGAGGTTCTTGTCTTCTTTCGACTCAAAGAGAAATGTGAAGTATCCACGTCCGCAGAATCTGATGGCGATCTTTCCTTGGATCATTGCGCTCCAGTTGCGCTCGACCCATTTTTGGACTGATCTCGGGGAGGGCCAAAGGCCGGTGAACTGGCCTACAAGACCTCTTTCTGCCAGAGATATTGCAGATTTCCTTGGCAGGGCGGGAGGTAGATTAACCTCTGGTATTTCATCCAGTTTTTTGATGAACTTTGTTACTGAAGGGCGAGGTCTGTCATCTGAGGGTTCAGAGAAAAGGGAGGCAAAAATTTCTTCTTGGTTCTCTGAAACTGGAGGAGGAGGGGCGGGCCCTGCCATTGCAGGCCCGCAGGGGCGACGAAGCAGCAGAGCGGAGGGGGGGCAAGGTCCCCAAAGTCAGGGGCCTGCGAAAGGAAGACACGGGAGGGGAAACGAGAAGCAGAGGCCCTGCCAGGCAGGGTCTGGGGGGCGAAGGCAAGCGCGCGTGGGAGATTCAAATCGTTAGAGCCGAGTCGCCTCGCTTCGTTTCTCTCTTCAGGATTGAAACTTATTATTAGTGACAGAGCTTGCCAAGTAATATTCTTCTAACCATTTGGAAATCAAATCATGATATTGAAAACAATCTGTTGAAGAATCTGGAATTTTCAGAGAAGATAATTTTTCAATTTGTGCAATCCCAGCTATGTTGCCTTGTTACTCAATCCAATATATGTGAATTTTACACCTATAAAAGGTTGGTGATATTGTAAAGATCTAGAGAAACATGTAAATAAAGTCAACATAATGGGTACTCCTTCCATGCGAATACATGTGGCTATTAATTTGCAATATTGTAAAAAACAAATTGCGAATAAACCCAAAAAAAACATTAAATATAGTCCATTAGACATAACATATATTGGAGTGAAATGTAAAGTTTATTTATTTTAGGTTTCAATCTCAATGAAGGTTTAATCAGTTAATAAATATGAGTAGTGATAGTATTTTGAACAATATGTTCACCTTTTGTTGGTTGATGTGCTTATGTAGGTGGGTTGTTGATTGTCGTTGAAACACAATGTAATTCATATAGACATTTTGGCCAAAGAAGTTTGAGTTGAATGTTGGAAGCCAACTATTCTTCATTGAATATATTCCTACGTTGAGAAGGCACATGGTTTTCACATTGTATTACAAGAAGGACCTTCTAAAAGAGAGAAAATACTATTAAACTTTAGAGAGAAGAAACTAACATTTGTAATTTAGAGTAAGTTTTACAGGTTTTCTCACCTAGTACACACTTGGAAGGGATTAATAGAGGCAATTAGTGGATCAAATGTAAAAAGGAAGATAATGAATTCACTTTGAAATTTTGAATGAGTAGGTTTTGCAGATTTCCTCACTTGGTACCCACTTGGAAGGGACTAACAACTTACTACAAAAGGATTAATAGAGGAATTTAATGGACCAAATAAAGAGGGAAGTTAATCAATTCCCATTAAACTTTTTAATTGCGAGAAACAACCATGCATGTTAAAGGAGAGATAAAGTAAAAAAAAATGGAAAATAGGAGCATGAAGCTTATCTTTTTGTAATGTATTATAAATCATGTTTATGTTAAAAACAAAGGAACATTTTTAATTGGTTGCATTGTGGTGTTGTAACACCTTAGTTACTCATTGGGATGTATTATTGATGGAATTGTTGTCATTGATGGCAAAGGAGCAACTAAAATGCAACAAGACAAGGAACAACAAATAAGTAAAGATGTGATGGTAAAGGATCAACAAAGAAGTAACAATGCAAGGAGTAGCAAATAAGAAAAGATGTGCTGGAAAAGGAATAACAAGAGAGAACAAGGTAGAATAGAGTAAGCAAGGGATGTTGGTGAGTTGGTGATGTTGGATTATGTTGTTGTATGCATATGATAATTGAGCATTGTTGTGATGCAAGGCCATGTCAAAGGCAATTATGTGCAGAACACATGTTAATGACGAATGTTGCTATATGCATTAATTGTTGTGATGTAAGGCAAACACAAGACTCCATGACAACAAAGGAAAGACAAAGACATGATGCAAGACAAGGAAAGATGCAAGACAAAGGCAAATACATGAAAAAATATTGCGATGTAGGGATATTTGAATATGAATGCAAGACTATATTATTGCACGTTATTTATTTATTTTATTTACATGAAGAATATGAATGCATGAAATTTGGATATGATGAAATTCCTCTTATGTATTTTAATATTCAAGAGTTTAAATAGTATTGGAATTGAAAAGACACCTTTGGAATGCAAAGAGACAAGTTTTTTCATTTCATATTCGTGTGAGTGGAACACTAACAACTATCAAAGTTTATTTTTATAAATTGGTGTAAGATTGGAGAGCTGAGAGGTTAGAGAGCTAGAGAATGTGTGAGAATTGATTGAGGTGTTCTTCATTAATTACTTGGAACATAGAAGAGTTTATGTGAAGTAGATTTAAGGAAGAGGAGAAACAAATAAGAAGACAAAGGTATGTAGATTTATAGACTAGGTAACCAACACATTGTTTTCTTTATGTTTCAGGGGATTGCCGTCTCCTTTCAAGTTGCAGCTTGATAAATGATAGGTTGGAGCCAGTTGAAGTAGGAGCCTCCTGTGGGTTATAGCCAGTAGAAAACTTATGGGAGTTGGAACTTCTTTGCATGTTGTAGCTTGCAAAAAAATTGAGGTAGTAGCCTCATGTAGGTTGGAGCCTACAAAAAATAAGATGAATAAGGGAGTAGGAAATTGCATTTGCATCACAAAAATAAAAAAAATTGTGGTTTTCTCCCTTTATAGGTCTCCACTTATATCTGGTGTCCATATGTGTTGCTATTATGTACTGATGTGTTGTTTGGCTTACTTATTACTAGTTTGCATATTAAATCTACTGGTTATTATATATCAATATGCTCATTTAATGGTTCAGTTAATGAGTTCAAAGAAAATCAAATTAATGTCCATGAATGTACTAAACCGATTCAAACCCCCCCTCTTAGTTTAGTCAAGTTTTCATCGATTGGTATCAGAGCAGGTTCCTTTTGTATAATCCTAATAGCTTGAAGGTAGGTTTGGTTGAGTCATGGACTATCAAAGTGTACCTGTGTTGAGTGTAAAAAACTTTCATGAATGGAGAGATAAGATAAAATATGAACTAATAGCTTGTGGACCTAGTGTATGGAAACTAGTATGTGATGGCTACTGTAAAGACTCCCCCTCTGTGCAAGAACAAGAGTGGAATGCTAAGGAAACATATACTATGTATAACAACATTCATAATAATGAGCTTGATATAGTAATAAACCTAAATTATGTAAAAGAAATTTGCGATAGATTGCAGCTCATGCATGAAGGAGAGACTAGTAGTAGCAGTGCAGAAAAAGAAAAGAGAAAGATGAAGAAAAAAAAATCCTTGTCAAAAGGAAAGTGTTTAGTTAAATGAAACCTATGCATGTGTGAGTCAACTACCTGACTTTCATGGGAAAAATACAAATGAAAATTTAATTGAGCATCAAGCTAGGATTGACTTAGCATTGGCTGAAATAGAAGGATTGAGTAGAGACCTGAAGAAAATTGTGCAAATATGTGATGAGAGAGAGCAAGAGTAAAAGGAAGAAAATGTTAGCTTGAAGACACATGTTGAAGAATCAAGGAGATTAGGAGAGGTTATGAATAGTCAGCTATAGGAGAAAGAGGCACATGGTCAAAGGTTAGAAGTTGATATTGTCTTAGAAAATAATGAGTTAGATGAAAAGAGAAGGTTACTTAAAGAGTTAGAAGAGGAGAAGGTCTCCGAGAATAACTCAGCAGAGAAGAATACTAACTCAAAGGAAGTCATTAATGAAGATAAAACAATTTAAAATTTATATCTACAAGAATCGAGTAGCAGCATAAAACCAAAGACAAACAATAGAATAAAAATGAAAAGAATGAGGTGAAGAAAATGTTCTTTATAAATAGGTGATTTCCTCCTAGAGATGAGTTGAACAAATTTGGAATATATCAAAGGGGATTCTTTTCTCTTGGGAAAGAGATCAAGTGTTTTTCTTGCCTTGGATATGGACATGTAGCATCAGCTTGTAAGAGAAATAAAATGAATACTAATCAACATAAGGTGCAACAAGCAAAAATATTTCCTCAACCAAACAATCAAAGAAAGTTCCCTCAAGGAAGTAAGCAGAGAAAACAATTATCCATAAGGTACACAAATTATTTTTATGGTTACTGTTATCTGTGCAATGACTTTGGACATAAAGCTATTGGATGCAAATTGTACATAGAGAAAAACTTGAATGAAAGAAGAAACACATCATTTTCTCTATTTCATGGTCACACAAGATGTTTTGTTTGTGATAATATTGGCCACAAAGCCAAAGACTACAACTGCCAAATACCCTAAAGAAATCTAGACAGATGATGAAATCCAATCAAAGCAGACTAAAACTTGAATTAAAAAGAAATGTAGAAAGTAGAAGACAACCTACTCAAATATGGAAAAGAAAGAAAAAAGAGCAACATGAAAATTCAATGATAAAATGAAGCCAACATGATGTGAGGGAGAAGTGCTCAAGAAATAAAATGATGAATTCAGTTAATGTTAAGATAAGCACCGTTTCAGTGGGAGAGCTCCCAAGAACGCCTTAGAAGAGAAAAGAGACATGTGAAGACTCAATTTGCATATGAGCTGAAGCAAAATTGTGCAATGAAAAATACAAAATATGTCAAGAATGACATCATTAATGAAGAAAAAAAAGGATGTACATAAAAACAAAAAGGTCTCAGTTGAGACTATCCAAATATTTTCTCACAAAAGTGATGGAATAAATATTCCATCCAATTTATTTTACTCTAAAGAGCGTGTATCAAAGATGTTAGAAAGTAGATTACATGAGCATGGAAATGCGGATTTGGATATGTTCTTTTAAAAAAAACAAATTTTTATTATTATCGAGGTTGGAACTTGAGAACTTAGCAGCATCATTTTAAGAACAAAGAAAATATCTAAGATTTTGTAAAGAAAACCGTAGTATTACTGGTCTGGGTGACATTCCGAAGAAACAAATTCCTACCATTCAAAACAAAAGAAATTTCAAGAATGACATTGTGAATATAGTGAAAAATTATGAACAACTAAACATGTACTAGCAAGGAGGTAAAGCTTACAGGTCTCACCAGAAAGATCATAACATAAAGTAACTTGAATTCTCAAGTCAAAAGAGTTCCAAATTGAGAAGAAGAATGGGTTTTAAGGGTTTCAAATTTTTTGTACTGGTTGTCATGTCAATGCTTGAGATTGAGAATCACTCTGTGAGACTAGGTTTTTTTCTAATTCAACCGAAACAAGTAGTATAATAAAACATTGACCCTTGCTTTTCATGCAACACACTAACTTCCACCATCAAAGAACTGACAAATGATTTGGCATAGAAATCAAACAATACTTCATGCAACTGCTTCCCATCACAATATTGAATCATCATTGCAAAGACTTCTTTATCATCTTGCCTTTGCTATAATAATTTATCATTGAAGGAAATGGTTGCTCCAGTCATTGCACCATTTATTGAGCCATTATTCTAGTCACATCTGGCATGAATCTTTTTACTTCGTATTACAAATAATGTTCATCCCTGTGCACATCAACAAACAATGCAATATAGTGATCGCACTCGACCCTTGATTTCATTTCGCTGCAAGGAGCTTCTTTGACTTTCTTCTTGAGCTAGTTCTCCTTGGATTCTTCATACACCCATTTGATTCCCCTCAACAAATTTAACAATATCAAAGGCGCAATAGGGTGCCCATATCAATGTGCATTAGAGGCAAACCACATCTAGACAGAAATAAATTGAACATGAAGTATGACAAGGAAGCTATCTTGCCTAGTTATGGAAAATTAGGCATGCCACTAAAAGCATACTTGACAAGGCTGACAAGGGGACAAAGATCAAATGCTAAATGAAAATGACATTGCAATAATATAAAATAAAATGGATGTTGATAGATCCATGCCACGAGGTGACAGAATTATGTTAAAAATAAAGCATCCAAAGGTTGTGCATTTATATCTTGCAACTCTGGTTAATATACACAACCCTGATATGATTATATGGTAGAATTATCAGTGTGGGAAGGATCTATTCATTCGCTAGCATGAGTAGCGAATCTTTTTATTTGATATATCTTGATTTCCTATTGAACCTGTAGTTTGTACCTAACCATATGGAGGAATGAACTTTGACAAACTAAGAATAAAACATATCCAAGTTACATCAAATGATGGAGTTGCCCTCTCCTCAGTGCATAGGTTGTATTTGAACCCAAATTAGTATATTATTGGTGCGTTATATATCAGGTCACGAGGAATAAATGATGTCAGCATTATGAATGAATTATTGTATGTTACATACAAACTATATTTACTAATGTTGGGTTAATATATTATATGGAGTGTGTTATATTGGTGGGCACAATATGATATGGTGCATGTATGGTGGAGTTGGCCATGATACGATGACATTGATATATTTGGAAAATACGTTATTGATGCATTGTGCAACATTGATGCATATTGGAAGGTGTGGGAAACATTGAGGAATAGGAAGTTAATGCACAACATTCATTATATTGGAAAATGCAGCGAATACATGGCGTTCAAAGATGTGTAGCAGAAGCGAATAATGTGCTGGAGGCATGCGTTATTGATGGCATTGATATATTTGGTAAATAATGTGCTGGAGGCATGCGTTATTGATGGCATTGATATATTTGGTAAATGCGTCATTGATACATTATGCAACATTGATTCATATTTTCAGGCGTTGGCAGCGCTGAGGAGTAGGAATTTAATGTGAAACATTCATTATATTAGAAAATGCATAGAATACATGGTATTCAAAGACGTGTAGCAGAAGTGAATAATGTGTTGGAGGCATGCATTATATATTAAATACATAAGACAAGGATAATTATCATTTCTGACAAGTGTTCCACTCCTAACGACGTTGAGAGCAACGAGAGGCCCGATGAGTCCTTTCCAAATAATTCTGAAATCTAGAATGTATTGGTTGTCATAGGATTTGAGACATACGATGGGGAAAGAATAAGTTCATATTCACACCCCTTGCCATTACCTTTGTTGTCTCTGAATCACGTTTCATTCGTTTGTAAATCTGTGGTGGCTTCCACAAAATTTTACGAGAATATTCTTGTATTCTAGGTTGTGAAGTGGCCATCTTAATTCGATTTTGAAGGAGTTTGGTTATTCAATTATGATGTAGGGATCCATATGTTGCAGTGCAATCCTTCAGATGATATTCCTAAAAATCAGAGATCAGTCCCAGAGATAACCGTATCTCTTTTCAGTTCCCAGATATTGTTTCAGTGTAAAAGAAGCTGCAAGAATTAAAAATAAAATATGAAAAAAATGTAGTGGAGGATGAAAGCTTGTTCATGAACCAACTCTTCTTTCATGATCCTGATGGTTACATGGTCGAGATCTGCAACTATGAGAATCTCCATGTTATTCCTCTGTCTCTCCTGCAATATTCTGTAAATTCAAGCTCTTTGGATTTTGATCAAAAGAGAGAGACAATCAGAAATCAATATTCTTCCAACCATTTCTGCTGCAACACAAAAGGAATTTCTTAATAATAATAAATAGGTGATTGAAGCGATTGGACTAGAGAATTGCTACCCATCAAAGGCACATGATAAAATGCCATTTTTCCTGGATATCATAGATTTCTAACTCTATAAGAAGCAGAACATTAGAATCATGCTTCTCAGAGCTCCTGCCATTATTTCTCCTTTTATTGATGCTTCTTCTCCATGGAAGCAACGAAAACACAGTGGTTTCAGGAAAGTTATTTCAACAGACAAATGATGCGTTGGTCTGATTGAAACCTACATGAAGTCTAGAGAGGGCCAAGCATTCTGTTCATATCATTCGAGCTATAGGAAGTGAAGGGAGGATGACAAGTGCTCTAATTAGAGTTGTATTTTAACCTTTTTGTTAAAGTCTAGAATGAGCTTGTGTAATTTTCTCAATCATTCTCTCAGTCCTTGGCGTGACAAAAGTTCTCAAATCACTGTTCTAGCTCGAACGTAGCCTTTGCAATATTAAAAGCATTAAACTTTCGTTTTGGCACCACCTATCTGCAACTACATTAATGGTTACAAGAATCAACTAAAGGAAATATGGATTCATGCACTGAACAATTCTATACTTATTTATTGAGCATATCTTCAGAGATATGACTCGATCTGCCAAGGCCGCACCGTTCATTATGTGGTTTACCAGGTTGCATCAATTCAACGGATTAAATGTTTTACATGGAGGGAATATGAATAGATTTGCATGATTGAGTCATTATATAGTGGATATTTGTACAGTATAACAAATGTCTCATATTAAAATATTTGTCACAGACATCGCAGGGTTACACTAGCACTGTTATTTTTTTATATGGATCAGCACATATGGTTTGAAAACGTATTAACTTTTGTGTTGATTGGTATATAAGTGTGGTTGGAAAGGTTATATTAATATTGTTTCCAATAGGACCAATATATTATATTATATATATACATGTTATATTCTGTGTCACATATGTATATATACAATGTGTTCCTCCTTGGAGAATGGTTATTGCATGGTTATTATTGCATTGCATTGGAAATCCTATTAATAAAGAGCATTGGAAATCCTATTATATACCAGATGCATTAATGTCACTGGTAATACATGTAAGGAGGAAATGGCCCCAACCACATTGAAAGCTGGGTCTCCGAAAGATACTACAAAATGTGTATCTAAAATGGATCAAGTTGAATGTTGTCTGCAATTCTCAAGGAATTTGTTAATTAATTATGAAGATAGTTTTCCAAGGATAGTGCCAACTCATGGTGTTTCTTTTCAAGCAAACAATTGACATCTCAACGGACAAAATTATGCTAGGCAATTCTGTGGTGCAATCTTTGTAAGCTAGGCTCATAACCTTATGCAAGATATGAAAAGTTATTTAATCATACTCATCACTTGGTATCAGTTTTGTCATATTCAAAGATCAGATGACTGTATCGTTTTGGAGGTGTATCCAATTTGGTTCATATCAATATTAGTTCAGAATTCTTAAGGGTCTTTACAATGCTTCAAAGTGCTAATTCCATAGGCTACACAATTAGATAGTTTTGTTAAATTCCAAACCCCCTTGCCATTGATGTCAAAGGGGGAGGTTTACAATTATTTCCATCAATGGAAAAGGGAATGATTTATGGAATTGTTGTTATTGATGGCAAAGGAGCAATGAAGAGGAAACAAGGAAAGGACTAACAAAGAAAAAAATATGTGATGGAAAAGGTTAAAAAAAGAAGCAACAAGGAAAGGAGTAGAAAAGAAGCAAATATGTGTTGGAAAAGGAACAACAAGAGCAAGCAAGGTAGAATTGAGTAAGCAAGGGATGTTAATGAGATGATGATGTTGGTTTATGTTGTTGTATGCATATGATGATTGACCATTGTTGTGATGCAAGGTTATGGCAAAGGAAACCATGTGTAGAACAAATGTTGATGACAGATGTTTCTATATGCATTAATTGTTGTGATGCAAGGCAAAGGCAACACTCCATGACAACAATGGAAAGACAAAGGCATGATGTAAGGCAGAGGCAAAGACATGAAAAAATATTGTGATGTAGGGCTATTTGAATATGAATGCAAGACTATATTATTGCATGATATTATTTATTTTATTTACATGAAGAATATGAATGCATGACATTTGGATATGATGAAATCACTCTTATGTATTCTAATATTCAAGAGTTTAAGGAGTATAGGAATTGAAAAGACACCTTCAGAATGCAAAGAGACAAGTTTTGTCATTTCAAATTCATGTGAGTAGAATACTAACAACTATCAAAGTTCATTTTTGCAAATTGGTGTAAGATTGGAGAGCTGGGAAATTAGAGAGTTAGATAATGTGTGAGAGTTGATTGAGGTGTTCTTCATTAATTACCTGACACATAGAAGAGTTGATGTGAATGAAATTTAAGGAGGAGGAGAAACAAAGAATAAGATGGAGGTATGTAGATTTATAGACTAGGTAACCAACACATTGTTTTCTTTATGTATCAGGGGATTGTATTCTCTTTTCAAGTTTTATCATGATAAATGATAGGTTGGAGCATGTTGAGGTAGGAGCCTCGTGTGGGTTGTAGCCTGCAGAAAACTAATGGGAGTTTGAGCTTCCTTGCGTGTTGTAGCTTGCAGAAAAAATGAAGTAGTACCCTCCTATAGGTTGGAGCCTACATAAAATCAAATGTAATAAGGGAATAGGAGCTTGCCTTTGCATCACAACAATAACAAAATCATGGTTTTCTCCCTTTATGGGTTTCCACTTAAATCTGATGTCCATATGTGTTGCTATTATGTGCTGATGTGTTGTTTGGATTACTTATTACTTATTGTTTTCATATTAAATATGTTAGTTATTATGAGTCAATATTCTCATTTAATGGTACAGTTAATGATTTCAAAGAAAATCAAATTAATCTCCATGAATGTACTAAAATGATCCATCCCCCCTCTTAGTTTATTCATGTTTTCATCAATTACTTTATCAGAAATCCCATGCTCTATTTTTTTCTTAAATTCAAAATCATATACCTTTGATATCAAGTAATATAATGCCCAATAGGGCTCCAATATCAACTAACATGCTAATTATTTACACTTCCATGCATGATAGTGCATAATACCATGTATTGCACACATACATAAGCATGAAAGCATAATATTCATAGTTAGATTATTAATCGTGAAAAACGTGTGCAAAGACATGAAA
The DNA here is from genome assembly GCA_031772625.1 of Pinus tabuliformis. Classification (NCBI taxonomy): domain Eukaryota; kingdom Viridiplantae; phylum Streptophyta; class Pinopsida; order Pinales; family Pinaceae; genus Pinus; species Pinus tabuliformis. The sequence goes on along the minus strand of CM062806.1, from coordinate 289,779,725 downwards.
TAACACAATGGAAAATACATAAATATGGTAAGAAACACTTAAATTTCTAGTGAAGCACCAACTAGCCTCAAACCTTAAATGTTCCACCGAGTCTTAGACCATGTTTCTCATATTGTCTCAATAGTGGGTCACCCCTAAGTTGGGGCTATGACTCCACCAAGGAAAAAGGCTACCTAAATCCAATTAATATTCATAGTCACACCAACAAGGTAACTAACCAAGGTACTTGAATCTAGGAATATCCGATTAACAATATGTTATCCTCCATCAACCTACACAATCCAAGGTACTAAAACCCCTTCTTTTCTCCCACATTCCATTAGGTTGTGCTAATTACCCTTCCAAGGCTTTAGTTTTGGGCTCACTAGGGAGTCTTAGATCCCTATGGCTTCAAGGTGTTATAACTTCCCTTAGGAGTCTCCAAGTACCGTACAGGTCACATAAGGGAAATGAATCCTTCCCCAAATTGACCTAGAATCAACAGGGTAACAATGTCATAGGGTCACACCCTTGTACCCTCCAAGGAGTCCAATAACCAACATATGTTAGAAGGAATGGAATAACACTAGAAAAAATCTATTTTATGTGCACGTGTTTGTAAAAATTAATGTGTAGATTCAAAATTATTCATGAAATTTACTAAATCACAAGAATTGAATCTACACTATTGATATGTGGAAGTTAATTCACCATATAGAACAAAAATCATAGACATGCAAAAGGAAACATCACACCTTCACAAAGATTTACCTAGAGGAAAACAACTTCTCAAAACCCATTACTATATATATTGCATTCTTTAGAGAATAGAGATGAAATACATATTCTTGCTTAAGTATGAACACACCCTACAAGAGTATAGTCTATCCCTCTTCCCGACTGACTAACTCTAGCCAACACTTAGCCAATTTTCAAGCTCTCCAAGATCCTATTTTCTTGCATTGTTCCTAGCGAAATTAGGCCCCTATTAATTAGGAAATTCCTCCAAAATGACTGTGCAATTCCTATGATTCATAACTTGACCAATACAATAAACTATACACTCAATCTAGTATATATTAATTGTGCATTGCCTTTGAATATCCACCACAAATGGGTAACTCGAATTCACTTCATGCATGAGCTAATTTAGGTTGATTGATTAGTTATCTGGATGATCACTGAGTGTGGTTGAATTTCCACTTCCACAACTTAACCTTCCATTAGTTCCTCCAACAGTTAGAACTAGTTGAATTGACCATAACTCAATTTAACTGAATTAAATTGGTACAACTGAAATGAACTCAATCTAGGCTCCTAAATTTTAGGAACCACCACACACAACTGAACTTCATGTCCCTAACTTGAATTAATTGATTTAGACTCCTATTTTTTAGGAATCAACTCATGCAAACTCAACTTCAACTCATTAAATCGAATTGAGTGTTCTTAACTGAGTGATAAGAGCCATGTCACCTCAATTAACTCCTCCAAGTTTTCTGCTGATATGGAATTTCGAATTTCCTCAATTTGATTAAGGCAAAAATCAAAATTGAGACTTTTGTGCTGCATTTTCAACACTCACTCCTAGAAATAAAGGGATTATCACCAGCCCCTCTCCTGCACATCTGGAATGTACTGCATGTAACACCTCTCACTATTTTTGCTGCTATTACAACATCTGCAATTGAGAAGCATAAAAAAAAATAAGTCAACTCTGTCTACAACTTTCTACTGGAAAACAATGATTCTGTTGACTTTTCTACTGAGCCTCCTACCTACTGTCAACACTCCTTTGCACTCCTTAGTATTTGACTGACATTGATACTCATGCTACTGAATACTGTGGGCCCCTATAGAAAGGTAATGATCCATGAGGAGAAAACCTCAAAGGAGTCTGTCCAAAATTCTACAACCCTTGGACTAAGGATCTACATCGCTCCACCTCACTCCTAGAGGTATAGTTGCATGTGCTCCCTCTTCCCACATGTTTTGAAATTTACCCTTGCTAGAGGTCTCTACTTGGGTGGATTTTTCCACTTTGCCTCCTGTTTGCTTCTCCATTTGTGTCTGCTCCACAACTTCCCAAGGCTTCTTCTGAGGTTGCATGTTGGGAGCTCTAACATGCTCCCTCTCAACCCTCGTATCTCTAGTCTCTGCCTTGCTCCTCAAGATTGTGCATGCATATTCCACATCAAGTGAATATAGGTTCTTGACTTGAGCACTAATCGGTTTCACCTGCCCCATGACTATGTGTCTGAGGAATTATTTTCCTTTGCTGAAGATCACATCATAACAATGGTCTTCCAACATTGTTACAAAGATGATATTTTTTGTTAGTCCTGGAAGAAGCATCACAACCTTGAGTCTGAGAGGGGAGCCTGAATCCCTCTGAAAGGTGGCTGTACCAATCCTGGTCACATTGTATCTTCCATCGTCTCCAAACTCAATGTTCATTTTGAGATCTTTCTCCTCTAAGTCACTAAAAAATTCTCTATTCCCTGTCACGTGGAATGAGGCACCACTGTCTAAATACCACATGATACCCATCATTGTGCTCGCCATGCATGTGATGAGAGTGAATTCAAGATTGAATTGTGAAGCCAAAGCTTCAGTTTTTGCTGCTACTATGGGCTCCTTCTTTCTTTCCTTATTGTGTGGACACTTCATGGTATAGTTCTCGAATTCATGACAATTTAAACACTTGATTTTAGACAAGTCTTTATTCTTTCCCCTTGAATGGAATCAACCTCACCTTGGGACTTATTTCCCTTGGCCTTCATTCCTTTGTTGACTAATGTAAAGTCCTCTTCCTCTTCTTTGGATGAGGTCTCATCTCTGGTATTCCCCTTATTTCATCTTGTAGCAAGTCCAATCATAGGCGCTCCCAATTTGGTAGTTTCTCCCTACCATTCACTGAATCTTGGTAGCTATGCTAGCTCTTGGGAAGGGCTAGAAGGTCTAGGCTTGCCAAATAATCTTCTGCTATAGTAACACCAACTTGACCAAGTTCATGATGACATTGTGTGAACCTGCTCAGGTACTGCGGAATAGTTTCGTTCTTCTGCATCTTGATATTTTGAAATTTGTCCTTGAGCACCAACTTCCTGTGGTCACTAATATTCTATAATATATTTGTCAATTTTTGCAAGATTTCATATGAAGTCTCTTTCCCGTGGATATTTGAGACAATATGGTCTCATACTCCCTCCAATATGATTCTCCTTTCCTTGGCTACACAATTCTTCCATTCTTTTAGATCCTTTGCATTAGATGTTGCTGGTTTTAGAATATCATTATTAGTGAATTCCTTTAACCCATTATCATCCAGCACTACCTCCATGTGTTCCTTCCAAGAAACATAATTCAAGATTCCCTCAAGGGCATACTCGATCCTTAGTCCATTGAAAGCCATCCTTCTAGCTCTAAAGGATTGATCTTGCGAATCCAATCCACTTGCAATGACAACTTCGAAAGCCCTGCTCTATAGTGAATCCATCTCTGATACCATGTAAAAATTAATGTGTAGATTCAAAACTGCTCATGGAATTTACTAAATCACAAGAATTGAAGTTGCTCTACTGATTTGCGTAAGTCAATTCACCATATAGAACAAAAAGAATAGACATGCAAAATGAAACATCACACATGCACACATATTTATCTAGGGGAAAGCAACTGCTCAAAACTCCTTACTATCTATATTTCATTAATCAGAGAATAGATATGAAATACATATGCTTTCTCAAATTTGATCACATCCTGCGAGTGTATAGTTTATCCCTATGCCTGACTAATTGACTCTAGCCAACACTTACCCAATTTGTAGAATTTGTCACTGTAGATCACCTGATAATGCAATGTACTAAAGCAAAATACTTGATCTACTTCTACAAACAAACTTGCGGAAGCTTAATAGATTTTGAGAAATATCAAATAGAACACATAGAACAGAGAATGAGAAATCAATCACACATGAACACAGAAGAATACTTTGGGGAAAGCCTCAACTAAAAACCCCGCTATCTGTATCATCATACAAGTGGAAATATCTTTGGATTACACAAAGCTTTAGCTCACAAGCTATCCAGCTCTTAGCAAAATCCCTCAATGTTTCTCATAGATAGAATAGACACAACATATGCCTTCCTTCAGTCCTCCAAGCCTCCTATTTCCTTGCACAGTTTCTCCTGGGTCCTCTGGCTGCCACTTGTGTGAATTCACCTCTCACACAACTCACCAAAACTCAAAAATAACTGTGCAATCCTCAAGGAATGAATTCCTTCTGCATGCAAGAGATATCCTCAATGGAATATTCCTGAAACTGATAGTAAACTATCCCATCCTCTGATATCAACTAGGTCTCTGACTCAACTGACATGCATGAGTTATTTATGAGAGAGTATTCAGTTATCTGAAGTACACTAGTTACATGCATGCATGCATTAACTAACTGAAGTCACAATCAGTTCCACAAACTATTGGAACTAATCTAACTAGACTTAACTCAATTAATTGAGCTAACTAATTACAACTCAAAGTACAACTCATCCTGATCTCCTTAATTAAGGGATAACTTCCTCAATCAAAGGGATAATTGTTGCATGTCTTCACATAGATTTCATGTTTGATTTTCTCCAACTAATTAACTCAAGATGAATTAATTAATTATTTTTCAAACAACTGCTAAGATCAAATTCGAATTTTAATTCTCAATTTTAGTTTAGCGACTAACTAAAATTGGAATGTATCCCGAAATGCTATTTATAGCAATGCTATTTTTAGCACTTCTATATTTAGCATTTCTTGTTGCTATTTTCAACACAATTTTCAAGCCATCCAAGCTCCTATTTCCTTGCGTCGTTCCTTGAGGAATTAGGCCCCTATTAATTAGGAAATTCCTCCAAAATGCTTACACAATTCATCGGATTGATCACATGACCAATAAAATAAACTATACACTCGGTCTAGTATATAATTAATTGTACATTGTCTTGGAATCCCCACCATAGTTGGGTAACTCGAATTCTCTGAATGCATGAGCTTATTTAGGCTAATTGATTAGTTATCTGGATGATCACTGAGTGTGGTTGAATTTAAACTTCCACAACTTGGCCTTCTAGTAGTTCCTCCAACAGTTAGAACTAGTTTAACTGACCATAAACTAATTTAACTGAGTTAAATTACCACAACTGAAATTAACTCAACCTAAACTCCTAAAATTTAGGAACCATTATGCACAATTGAACTTCATGTCCCTAACTCGAATTAACTTAGCTAAACTCCTATTTTTTAGGAATCAAATCAAGCAAAATGAACTTCAACTCATTAACTCAAATTTATTTTTCTTAACTGAGTGAAAAGATCCATTTCACTTCAGTTAACTTCTCCAAGTTGTCTGCTAATATGGCATTTTGAATTTCCTCAATTTGATTAAGAAAAAAATCAAAATTGAGACTTTTGCGCTAAATTTTCAACACTCCCTCTTAGAAAGAAAGGGATTATTGTCCACCCGTATCCTGCACATGTGGAATGTATTGCATGCAACACCTCTCACCATTGTTGTTGCTATTTCAACATATGCAACTAAGAAGCATCCAAAAAAGAGTAAATCAACTGTGTCTGCAACTGTTTACTCGGAAAATTGCGCTGTTGTTGACTCTGCTACTAAGCATCTTGCTCTATTGTTAACAATCCTCTACACTCCTCGGTATCTGACAGAAACTGATCCTCCTGCTATTGAATACTATGGGCGCCTGTAGCATGGTAATAATCCATGAGGAGAATACCTCAATGGACCCTGCCAAAATTTCTGCAACTCTTGGACTAAGAATCTACATCGCTCCACCTCACTCCTAGAGGTATAGCTGCATGTGCTCCCTCTGTTGACTTGGCTCGAACTCTTCCATTTTTGGAGATCATGAGTGGATGTCTCCATGTTGCGACCTATCTTCTTCTCTATTTATGGCCTCTCCACAACTTCCCGAGGCTTCTTCTAACGCTGCATGTTGCGAGGTCTAACATGATCCCTCTCAACCACCTTATCTCTTATCTCTTCATTTCTCCTCAAGGATGTTCATGCATCTTCTACCTCAAGTGCATATAGGTTCTTAACTTGAGCACCAATCTATTTCACATGCCCCGTGGCTATGTGTCTCAAAAATTCATTTCCTTTGTTGAAGATCACATCATAACCACGGTCTTCCAACATTACTACAGAGATGAGTTTTTTCTTTATTCCTGGAAAAAACATCACATCATTCAGTTTGAGAGGGGAGCCCAACTCGCTCTGAAAGGTGACTGTAAAATTCCCGGTTGCATTGTGCCTTTCATCATCTCCAAATTCAATGTTCATCTGGATATCTTTTTCCTCTAAGTCACTAAAAAATTCTCTATTCCCTGTCATGTGGAACAAGGCACCATTATCCAAGTACCACATGCTCCCCATCATTGTGCTCGCCATGCATGCAATGAGAGTGAAGTCAAGATCAAACTATGAAGCCAAATTTTCACCTGTTGCTTCTATTGTACACTGCCCCTTGCTTGCCTTCTTTTTTGGATACTTCGTGGTATAGTGCCCGAATTCATGACAATTCAAGCACTTGATTTTAGAAAAATCTTTCTTCTTTCCCCCTTGATTGGAGTTAGCTTCACCATGGGGCTTCTTTACCTTGGCATTTATTCCTTTGCTGACTAATGAAAAGTGCTCTTCTTCTTATTTGGATGAGGTCCCATCTCTGGTATTTTGCCTTATTTCCTCCTATACCAAGTCAGATCATAAGCACTCCCAATTTGGTAGTTTCTCCCTCCCATTCACCGAATCTTCGTAGATGTGCCAGTTCTTGGGAAGTCCTAGAAGGGCTAGGTTTACCAAATCATCTTCTTCTACAGTAACACCAAATTGACGAAGTTTGTCACGATATTGTGTGAACCTGCTTAGGTACTATAGAATATTCTTGTTCTTTTGCATCTTGATATTTCGAAGTTTTTCCTTGAGTGCCAACTTCTTGTTGTCACTACTATTCCAAATTCTTGCCACATTGCATACAAATTATCTTTCTCGTGGAGATTTGAGACAATATGTCTCGTACTCCCTCCAATATGATTCTCCTCACCTTGGCTACACACTTATTCCATTCTATTAGATCCTTAGCATCATATGCTTTTGGTTTCAGAATATCATTATCAATGAATACCTTCAACCCATTATCTTTTAGAACTGCCTCTATTGTTACTTACCGCAAAATGTGTTTTCAGTTGTTGAAAGAGTAAATTAGCAGAGAAGTTTGCACTCATTTTCCAAAGTGCTCTAAACAAGATTTCCTATGATATGTGGAAGTTCAAAAATGGACTCTTGGATCAAAAGATATGGTCTTCTGAAGTTTTAAGGATTGAAGCCTTGGGAAGGCATATTTGAATATCAGAGATCACAATATCGAAGGTCTAGAGATATTGGTGATCGCATATCAGAGGTCATTTATATCGACGGTCTGAATATTGACACATCGCAATATCGGAGGTCAGGATGTTGAAGGTCGCATTATTAGCGCATCACATTATCGAGGGTCACAGTGTCGGAGGTCCAATACATTGGAGTAGGTAGTGTCAGAGCTCGATAGAGATTGGAACATTGACAATCGGAGGATCAAAACTTCTGAAAGTGAAAACCTTGAAAAAGTTGTGATATTGTTAAAAGTTTTGATAGCATTAAAAATCACTGGGGAGCGCAGATAAGGATTAACAAAGGATTTCATCGCAAAACAAAAGGTGGACAGGCCCTTTCCTCTCTCCTCTAGCAGGACACGTAGCATCATACGATTGGTTCTAATAAGCTACACATGGTAGCATATGATTGGCTCTGATAAATACATGTGGCAACATATGATTGGTTTTGATAAAGCTATAGTGGCATCTGACATTAGAATAACATGGCAACAAGTTTTGGTGTTTTGAGGGGCCTAATGGGGAAAATTTGGGTGACACATGTCACCACTCAAGAAGTGATATGCGGAGTGATGACATCATATCGGAGGTTGAGGATGTCGACAATTTATAATAGTTGGAAATTGAAAAGTGTCGATAAGGGGGCTCTGATATTAGGGCTGGCACATGGTCGAGAAATACTTATAGAACCAAGGGATCTAAGCTCTTAACAAAGGAAAAACGACCCCTTGGCAAGAACAAAATTCCTTTCCTAATAGTTTAATGCAAAGAGTTATGAGATGAATGAGTCAGCAATTGTGATTCTGCGACACCACTAAGGCCACCACAACCGATCACTCCCAACTCTAGAAAGTGGGAAATTCAAGTTGTTAAGGGGAAAGAGATCACAGAACTGCTGAATAACTAAAGTGTAGGAATTTACAGGGTAAGTTCCTCAGAAAGAACACCAAAAGGACACCGCTCACAACCAGATCACAGATCAATACACCAGTATTTTTGACGTGGTTAAAACCCTCAAAGAGGGAAACAGTCCACGGCTTGAGCCAACGCGGCCACTTCAGGAAATTTATTAATCAAAGAATGAAAATTTACATAAGCTTCTCTCATGCACGGATTACCCTACAAATGACCCTCCATGCGCTTTAAATAGAATTCATGGACCAATCGGGTGTCAAGCCATAGATCAAGTGTCGGTAATACTGAGGAGAGAATGAACCGTCGGATCACTACATATTGTGACCGTCGGATTGTAAGTTACAAAATGTACAACGGTAAAGAAACACACTTTACCTAACTCTATACTAGACCAAGTTGTACTTAACTATTTCCTATGTGTCGGAATATCGTAACATCCCCCCTTAAGAACAACTTGGGATAGGATTGAAGGATTTACAAATATGACACAATAGGAGAAGGAAGGAGGGACTAGAGCCTATCCCCCCTTAGTGACAACTTCTTGAACTCCAACCATAAATCGAAGTTTAGTGAACTTCGCCTCTGTGAGAGCCTTTGTGAAGATGTCTGCAACTTGATCATCTGTTGAACAATATTGCACTTCAAGAACATGGTCGTGAATGAGCTTTCTGATGAAGTGCATGTGCAGTTCAATGTGTTTGCTGCGCTGATGTTGAACTGGATCTTTGCATAGCTGAATGGCACTTTGATTATCACACCAAAGTGTAGTCGAATGCTGCTGCTGAAAGCCAAATTCTGATAGGATCTGACGAAGCCACAAGTCTTCCTTACTAGCTTCTACGGCACCACGATACTCTGCTTCTGCTGATGAAAGAGAAATGGCACCCTGTTTCTTGCAAGCCCATGTAATAGGTCCTGAACCAAGAGTGAACACATAACCGGCAGTAGACTTCCGATCATCAGGGTCACCAGCCCAATCGGAATCAGTGAAACCAACCAATAGAGGAGATGCTTTGGCACTGTAATGAATCCCAAACTGAACTGTACCTCGAACATAACGAAGTATTCTTTTAGTTGCTTTCCAATGACTTTCACGGGGGTTTTGCATGAACCGAGCAACAAGGCCAACAACAAAGGAAAGGTCAGGACGAGTATGGGTTAGATACAAAAGTTTTCCTACAAGTTGACGGTATAAGGTAGCATCAACTTCAGGAGAAGTACAAGTGACTAAGAGTTTGACTCCAGACTGAAAGGGAGAAGGGGATGGCTTACAGTCTTCCATGTGAAAATGACGTAGAATATCACAAGCATACTTGGACTGGGAAAGGGAAATACCCTCCTTGGATTGCAAGACTTGAAGACCGAGAAAATAATGTAAGTGTCCTAAGTCTGTCATTTCAAATTTCCTTTTGAGGCTAGACTTCACATGGTTTATAAGGTTGGGATCACTACCAGTAAGGATAAGATCATCAACATAAAGAACAAGGATGATAAGAGAGTTGCCCACTTTCTTGGTGTAGACAGTATTGTCAGAATGACATCTAGAAAAGCCAGATTCTAAAAGAAAGCTATCCATTTTGGCATACCAAACCCGAGGAGCTTGCTTGAGACCATAAAGGGATTTATTAAGTCGACAAACAAGGCTGGAGTGTGTTTGTATGAAGCCAATGGGTTGTTCCATATAGATTTCTTCATGCAAGTCCCCATGCAAGAAGGCAGATTTAACATCCATCTGATGGACTTCCCATTTGAAAGAGGCAGCAAGGGAAAGAACAAGGCGGATAGAGTTCATTTTGGTAACAGGGAAGAAGGTTTCAGTGTAGTCAATGCCTTCAACCTGTGAAAAGCCCTTAGCAACAAGACGAGCTTTATGTTTATCAACTTTCCCATCTGGTCCATACTTGGTTCTGTAAACCCATTTGCATCTAACAAGTTTTCGTCCCTTTGGTAAAGGAACAAGATCCCATGTATCATTTACCAATAATGAATGATATTCTTCATTCATAGCTGCTTCCCAATCTGGATGGCCTAAAGCTTTTGCAAAGGTGTCAGGATCATAATTTACTGGAGCTTGAGCCAGTAAAGAAGAGGCTCTCTCGAATTGAGAACGTGTGCGTCGCTGATCTGTAGGATCGCCGGCAAGATCACCTGCTGCATCTCGAGTAGCACGAACCCATTTTGGAAGCTCAGGAGCTGAAGGAGGATCCTGAGATGGTGGGGGAGGATTGTCATCCTCACTTTCATCATCTGAAGAAGAAATGTTTTCAAAGGTAGAAGAGATAGGCAGAGGTGGCACATCCGCCGGACTAGGCTCGCAGGCCGATATATTTTCATCAAATTTTACATCTCTTCTAATGATAACATTTTTGGACTTAAATGGAATAAGTCTATAGCCTTTGACATCTTCAGAATATCCAACAAAAGTACATTTTTCACTCTTAGGTTCTAAAGCTTTATGCTTTTCATCTGGAATATGGGCCCACGCTTCACTTCCAAAAACACGAAAGTGACTTACATCTGGTTTGATTGAGCTCCATGCTTCTTCTGGAGTGATATTCTTTAAAGCTTTAGTAGGAGTGCGATTTATTATGTAATTTGCACAGTTAATTGCTTCTGCCCAAAAACTAAGACCAAGTCCTTTAGGTTGTAGCATACAATTAGCCATTTCCTTTAAGGTGCGATTCTTCCTTTCAGCTACACCATTTTGTTGTGGAGTATATGGAACAGTATGTTGCATTTGAATTCCATTCTCAGTGCAATAGTTGATGAATGTGTTTTTAACATATTCTCCGCCATTATCAGATCTTAACTTAAGAATTTGATGTCCAGATTGTTTTTCAACAAAGGCCTTGAAGGCCAAAAAAGTGTTAAATACTTCACTCTTGAGTTTTAAGAAGTATACCCAAGTGCGTCTGGAGAAATCATCAATGAAAGTTAAGAAATACTTGCAACCAGAGAATGACACAACTGGAAGTGGACCACATAAATCACTATGCACAAGCTGTAAAGGGGTTGAGGCGTGCCAAGAGGCATGTTTTTCAAAATGGTCCTGATGATGTTTTCCGAGTACACATCCGGAACAAACACCATCTCTGCAAGATACCATAGGAAGACCTGTCACCATATTTTCTTTACATAGATGCTGAAGGGAGCGATAGTTTAAGTGACCAAATCGCTCATGCCAAAGTTTGCTCACTTCATCGTTATGAGCAACAAATACTGAGGGAAGATTTGATGACCCAAAGTTGTGAAACTTATACAACCTTGTAGAATCATCAGCAATGCCAGTAGCCAAAATCTGTTTAGGATCTTTTAAGTCCTTGATTACAACATCATGAGGTGAAAATTCAACGATTTTACCTTCACCTGAATGAGTTATCTGATATACAGATAGAAGGTTGCAGGATAAGGTTGGAACACATAATACATCATTAAACTGACCATTGTCTAGATGAACAGTTCCAGTCCCTACAACATTAAGAGATCTATCATCACCAACATATATATTTTTGGTGTTACAATCATTTAAAGAAGAAAACATGGCTTTGTTTTTGGCCATGTGATAAGAAGCTCCAGAATCAATGAGCCACTCATGAGAATGAGAAGAAGAAGATACATTTAATGCATAGCCAGACCGAGATGCTTGACAACCACATGCAGAAAGTGCCATTCCTGAAGATGAAGTTGAAGTTGAAGATTGCCCCAAATGGATGTCATGCTTCTTCATTGCTACTTCCAAGGCTTCCATCTTTTTAAAGCATTTTGATTCTAAGTGGCCATCTCGATTACAAAAATTGCAATGTCTATCAGTCTTCTTCCCTTTGTTTTTATTTGTCTTATCATTTTGTTGAAATGATTTTTCATTTTGGGGCTGAAATTGCTTAGGACCCTTGTTTGGTTTAGGACCATTCTTTTTAGGATATGACTTCTTAGGATTCTTTGAATTTGGTTGCTGTTGGGCGGCTAACGCTTTCTTGGAAGAGTTTCCAAGATTAAGAAGACCAAGGTGTAAGAGTTTTTCTTGTTCTCTTATTAAAGAATCACAAAAAGAGTCAAAGGAAGGGGGCTTGTAGTCTTTTCCTTGAGAAATGAAGGCTTCTCTTGTAGAATGGAAGGTGGAAACAAATATATAGTAGGCTGGTCCCAACTTAGTAAGGATGGAATAAATAAGGTTACTATCTTCTTTCTTAACCTTAACACTTTCCAAGAGATATCTAAGGGTCTTGAACTTGGACAAGAAATCTTCAATGCAAGAAAAATTATTAGGGTCCAATGTAAGGACCTCATTTTCAAGTTGATGGGCTCTAATTTCATTTTTAATCCCAAAAACTTTAGTGATTTGTTCCAATGCTTCATTAGGAGTATCAAGTTCTGCAATAGGGAATCTAAGATCAGGAGAGATAGACATCCCTATCAAACCACGTGCTTGATCTTGTCTATTTTCCCATTTAGCAACCTTATCTTCATCCTTCGGTTTCTTCTCTTGGCCTGTGGCTATTCTGTAGAGACCTTTACTTCTAAGTAAATCCTCAATGTAGGACAACCATTGGAAGTAGTTGGTGCTGTCAAGGGTAACTTGGTATTGACTTTCCATTTCAACAAAAAATGAAACTGAAGATGCTGAAAGTAATTTTCCAATGGATAGATCTCGAAAAATTAGGCTGGTTTAAAAAAAACGGCTCTGAAAAAGGCTTCCGGATGAAGAAGTTATGGCTTTTTGAAAAAAAGTTGTTGAAGTTGCCGACGAAGTGCGGGAATGTGCGGAAATGAAAAAGTCCGCCCCCACAAAATGGAGACTTGAACCCAAGACCTCTACTCTCTTAAAATAGCTTTGAACCAATTGATCTATACAAAAAATTTGAGAGAGAGAGAGAGAGAGAGAGGGGGGGGGGCGGCTTTAGGTTGCGTGCTTGCTTTGAGAAAGCTCTTTTTCCTTACAAAACAAAAAACACAAAACCCAACACGGACATGCAAAGAAAACGAACCTTATGGCTCAAAGTTAGCTTTAGCCGAAAAACTAAATATTTTCAAAAATGAACCTTGCGGCTCAAAGTTAGCTTTGGCCGGAAACTAAATATTTTCCTCAATGTTTCTGACTTTCCGAGATCACCCTAAGGCGCAGGGAAAAGAGCATACGCATGAGAAAAATCCTTCCTTTCTGTTTCTGATTTGCCCAGATCGCATAGAGTCGCAGGGCAAAGAGCATACGCAGAAATGAAAGGTATAGATCCGGTAACAAAAAGGCTAAATAAATCGACACCGAAATAAACAGAGAGAAAATAACAGTAAACTGCAAATAAACACTTTATACCTCCAGATCTTAAAAATGACGCGGCTAGGGCTAACAAAAACCTTTTCGCGTGAAATGAAAGGGGTTCCTCACTGGAACAGATGCTCCGAACACAACAGAGCAGTCCTCTCGGCCCGAAAGCAGTCAGAAACAGCAGATCTAGGAAACGGCAGTCGGATGCAGTTCTACCGGCTTCAGATTTGGATCACCAACGGACGCGGCCCTCAAATAGCTCTGATACCATGTAGGAATTTACAGGGTAAGTTCCTCAGAAAGAACACCAAAAGGACACCGCTCACAACCAGATCACAGATCAATACACCAGTATTTTTGACGTGGTTAAAACCCTCAAAGAGGGAAACAGTCCACGACCTGAGCCAACGCGGCCACCTCAGGAAATTTATTAATCAAAGAATGAAAATTTACATAAGCTTCTCCCATGCACGGATTACCCTACAAATGACCCTCCATGCGCTTTAAATAGAATTCATGGACCAATCGGGTGTCAAGCCACGGATCAAGTGTCAGTAATACCGAGGAGAGAATGAACCGTCGGATCACTACATATCGTGACCGTCGGATTGTAAGTTACAAAATGTACAACGGTAAAGAAACACACTTTACCTAACTCTATACTAGACCAAGTTGTACTTAACTATTTCCTATGTGTCAGAATATCCTAACATAAAGAGGAATATTGTGGTAGATACATGGCCTGATCAAAGGCCATCACAGGAATGGTAGGGAGATATTTTCCTCAACCATCATTCAGTTTTCCTTATTTCTTTTATTTTATAATTTTTTCATTTTAAAGAAAGAAATCAAATCCTTTGTAATGATTTGGGCATCAGACCTTTGCATGCTGAGACAGCTAGTTGATCAGACAGCTGGAGCTTAGCTGATATATTTTGTAACTAATTTCAAATCTCCCACTCTCCTTATAAAAAGAGGGAAGAAACACTTAATAGGGGCTCCAGAATTCTATACCCAAGAGGCCTGAATTATGTGGTTCCACTTTGGTTCAATATGCTTGTCCATGAGGTCCTTGGGCTAATACAATTAATAAATGTAATGGATTAGTGATTTGGACTCCATTTTCAAGGATTAATGAAATTTTTTTGTTGATTCCAATCAGAGCAATGTGCAATATGTTTCCCCTTTGTTTATCACTTCATGTATGTCTTTCCTCCTCTGAAATAGTGTAATGAATCTTTTGGTATCACTCTCCTTATGGTTGTATGTTTGCTGCTAAGTAGTAAAAATTACTTGTCTTAACTACATATTTACTTGTGTTATTTAATAGCCTATAGTACATGTATGTGAACAGATTTACTTATTGTTGTTTGGTGAAAAATATATTCACGAGACATAGAGTTTGAGACCTTAATTCACGCTCCACTCTTTCTGCATTTTCATCTCCTCACTCTTCCATATTTCTGCTAGATATTGTTGCTTAGGATTTTATGTTCTTTCCAACCGTCTACATCAATGACCTTCCTTTCCTTCTTCTTGTTCATCTATACTACAACAATAATGTTAAGTTGCCTATTGTTGTGTGTCAGCCACAAGAACCAAGACATTTCTCTTTGACATTATCCATATCTACTAGTGTGTATTTTCTTGAGTTTACCTTGATGAAGGGCTATTGAACCAAGCCTTGAATTATCCCTTTTCCAATTATGTGACATATGAAGTGCAATAGAAATCCCTAATGATAATATTTTGGTCTCCTATCAACCCAAAGGTTGTCTCTAAGAGGATTCTATATCTTCTGAAAGGAATTGTGTGACAGGAGATAGAAAAAGCTACAACATCTTTCTTGCATCACTTCAGAATATTTTTCCCTAGGTACAACTATTTTTACATTCCCTCTATCGGGTCAGAAAGGGAAGTGTGGGTTGAATATCTCTCACCTTGGTGACTCCACTATTTGAATCTTATTATAAACACCCTGGTGACTCCACTATCTATATCATTATTTGGTCATCCTTGCTTTCAAGAGGCCTCATACTCGCTCTGATGCTAAACCGCAAAAAACTCCCCTACATCTGAACTTGAGATCGCTCACCTAAAGGGGTTTTCAAAATTTCCATTCTTACATTCTTGGCCAAAAAATTTACCCCACTAGATTTTTCTTCCATTGCTGGTTATCCCCGTAATGTCCATTCAGTTCATGAATGGTATGCCTATTTGCCTAGAGTTAGTGGAAACATAGATAGAAGGCTGGACCAACACCTCAAGGATTTTCATGACTGCATGGAACGACTGGGTATTATTTTTGAATTTTTGAAAACAAAAGTGTTCATGTATTCTTTAGATGAAGACGCTAGAGTTTGGTACAAAACAATATCTCATAACAACATATCTTCCTTAAATATATTTCACATATCATTTAATCTTTTTAGCAAAAGATTGTATCCACCGGGTGCTTTGTTTGAAGATTATTGAGAGCATTTTAATGTTGAAAATAATTCTGAGGTTGATGATCCTGCTGAAGATGTCTGTGGGGCTCAACTCCAAGAAAACATATACTTGCCTCAAGAATCACTACCCAACAATCAATAAAGGTAAGAAGGACACATTATCAAGCTGCAAATAAACCCCCAGAGATCTATTTCTAGCAAATTTGATGATTCTCCTTCTTATGATTTGTATGACTCCAATGGGGAGTCAAGTGATGCCAAACCCCAACAGTCTCACTCATGGGAAGCTGCAGAAAAAGAGGAGGCTCACCATGAGGTTAACAAGGAGGCTCCAGTTTACGATTCACATCCTTCACCTAGAGAACAAGTATAAGAACCCTCTCCAATCTATGACTGAGATGATTCAAAGGAGTATAAAATGGTTGCAGACTTGCAAAGGGATTTGATTACAAACAAGTGGGGAGAAGATGACCAAAATCAAATTCTTCAAGACGAGCCCAAAGTTGAAGAGCCAAGCACTCTCTGTGATTGTCTATTGCAGAAAGATTCCTCACTAGAAATTGTTCAAGAAATGGAGACAACTGTAAATTTTTCTCATTAGCTCCATGATCTTGTAGCTGACTAGGTGGTATCTTTCTTTGGCCTGCAACAGTATACATCAATTCCAAGGTATGTGTCAAATTTTTGGTTTGAATTTCTTATGGGGTGCATGCCTATTTTAGTCACTGATTTTCAAGAACATAGCTCAATCAGAAGGTTCATGGAGGAGATTAAAAGAGTTGGGCATTACTTATCAAGTTGGGGGCACATGTCAAAATTTTTGTCCAGAGATTTTATGTGGTACATGCTTTTTTTAATTGTTGAATTTCTAGAGAATGAGGGCATAAGGTCTAGTACTATGATGTTGAGATGGTATCATTGCAAGGTTGACTTCACTTGGGTGAATTGAGCCTTGTACAGAAATAATCTCACAAGGTGAGCATTTAATTTCTAGTTTCTAGAACTAATAGTTATGCATTTTAGTATTATGAGGAAAGGACTACCAACAAATAAATTTCCACAAATATTTTCTAGTTTTATAGGTTCAATGTATTTTTTGACTCCACGCTCAATGGTGAAGGCTACTAGTCTACGGGTTCTCAACACCTTGCCAGCAAGGCAATGTCCCCAATTGGAGCCAATGTTGTTACTTACTGCAAAATGTGTTTTCAGCTGTCGAAATAATAAATGAGAAGATAAATTTGCAGTCATTTTCCAAATAACAGAAGGACTCAAAGCCTACATTGGACCCTCTCCATTGGAAAGTGCTCTGAACAAACTTTCCAACGATATGTGGAAGTCCAAAATGGGACTCCCGGATCAAAAGATATGGTCTCTAAAGTTTCAAGGATTGAAGCCTTGGGAAGGCATATCAGAATATCATAGGTTGCAATATCGAAGGTCTAGAGATATCAACGATCACATATCGAAGGTCATAGATATTGATGGTCACATTATCAACGCATCACAATATCGAAGGTCAGGATGTTGGAGGTGGCATTATCGGAGGTCACAATGTTGGAGGTCCAATATATCGAAGCAGGAAACATCAGAGCTCAGAGGAGATCAGAACATCAACAATGAGAGGATCGAAATTTATGATAGTGAAAATTTTAAAAAATTTGTGATATTGTTAAAAGTTTCGATAGCGTTAAAAAATCATCGGGGAGCACTGATAAAGATTAACAAAGGATTTCATCACAAAACCAAAGGTGGACGGGTCCTTTTCTCTTGTCTCTAGTAGGACACATGGCAACATATGATTGGTTTCGATAAGCTACATGTGGAAGCATATAATTGGCTTTTATAAAGACACATGGCAACATATGATTGGTTCTGATAAAGCTACAGTGGCATCTAATGTCAGCATGACGTGGTGGTACGACAGGACACATGGCAGGTAGTTTTGGTGTTTTGAGGGGCCTAAGGGGCAAAATATGGGTGACAAATGTCACCACTTAGGAAGTTCTACGTGGAGTGATGATATCATATCATAGGTCGGCATACCAGAGGTTGAGGTTGTCGGCACTTTATAATAGTTGGCAATTGAAAAATTGTTGATAAGGGGGCTCTGATATTAGGGCTGACACATGGTTGAGAAGAAATTATAGAACCAAGGGTGCTAAGCTCTTAACAAAGGGAAAATGGCCCCCAGACAAGAAAAAAATTCCTTGCGTGATAGTGTAATACAAAGAGTTATGAGATGGATGACTCGACAACTGTGATTCCACGACACCACTAAGGTCACCACAACTATTTGCTCCCAACTCTAGAAAGTGGGAAATTCAAGTTGTTAAGGGGAAAGCGATAGGAAAACTGACCGAATGACTAAAGAGGAACATTATGGAAGAGACGTGGCCTGATTAGAGGCCATCACAGGAATGGCAGGGAGATGTTTTCCTCAACCATCATTCAATTTTCCTTATTTATTTTATTATGTAATTTCTACATTTTAAAAAAAGGAATCAAATCCTTTGTAATGATTTGGACAATAGACCTTCGCATGCTGAGGTAGTTGAAGCTCGACTGAGATATTTTGTAAATTTTGTCAAAGATCCCCCTCTCCTTATAAAAAGAGGGAAGAAACACTTAACATGGGTTCCAAAATTATTCACCCAAGAGGCCTGAATTTTGTGGTTCCACTTTGGTTCAATTTTCTTGTTCATGAGGTCCTTGGGCTGATATAATTGTTAAATGTAATGGACTGGTGATTTGCACTCCATCTTCAAGGATTAATGAAATTGTTTTGTTGATTCCAAGTAGAGCAATGTGCGGTATGTTTCCCCTTTGTTTATCAATTCATGTATGTCTTTCCTATGAAATAGTGTAATGAAGTTGCTGGTATCACTCTCCTTATGGTTGTATGTTAGATGCTAAGTAGTAAAAAGTACATTTGTCAACTAGTAACATATTTACTTGTGTTATTTAATAGCCTACAATACCTATATGTGCACATACTTACTTATTATTATTTGGTGACAAATGTATTCATG
Source organism: Pinus tabuliformis (assembly GCA_031772625.1). Taxonomy (NCBI): domain Eukaryota; kingdom Viridiplantae; phylum Streptophyta; class Pinopsida; order Pinales; family Pinaceae; genus Pinus; species Pinus tabuliformis. The sequence goes on along the minus strand of CM062806.1, from coordinate 289,760,643 downwards.
AGGCATAGAGTTTGAGACCTTAATTCACACTCCACTCTTTCTGCATTTTCATCTCCTCACTCTTCCATATTTCTGCTAGATATTCTTGCTTAGGATTTTGTGTTCTATCCAAACTTTTGCATCAATTATCCTCCTTTCCTTCCTCTTGTTCATCTATACTACAATAATAATGTTAAGCTGCCTATAGTTGTGTGTCATCCACTAGAACCAAGAAATTTCTCTTTGAGATTAGCCATATCTACGAGTGTGTATTTGCTTGAGTTTACCTTGACGAAGGGCTATTGAACCAAGCCTTGAATTATCCCTTTTCCAATTACGTGACATATGGAGTGCATCAGAAATCCCTACAAATAATCTTCAAAAGCACTCCTCTCAGATTCTTAGCCACTTGTTTCCTATCAATCCATGGGTTGTCTCTAGGAGGCTTCTATATCTTCTGAAAGAAATTGTGTGACAGGAGATATAAAAAACTACAACAACCTTCCTGCGGTCCTTCCAAGAAACATAATTCAAACTTTCCTCAAGGAAACATTCAAGCCTTAGTCCATTGAAATCCATCATTCTAGCTCTAAAGAATTGATCTTGCAAATTTGATCCTCCTACAATGACAACTTCAAATTATTTGCTCTACAATGAATGCATCTCTCATACCGTGTAAAAATTAATGTGTAGATTAAAAAATTCTCATGAATTTTACTAAATCAAAATTGTTGAAGTTACTCTACTGATCTTCATAAGTCAATTCATCATATAGAACACAAATTATATACATGAAAAGGGAAACATCACACATACACAAAGATTTATCTAGGGGAAAACAACTGCTCAAAACCCCTTACTATCTATATTGCATTAATTAGAAAATAGAAATGAAATACATACGTTGCTTGCTCAAGTCTGAGCACACCTTGCAAGTGTATAGTTTGTCCCTCTACCTAACTAATTGACTCTAGCCAACACTTAGCCAATTTTCAACTCCAAGCTCCTATTTCCTTGTGTTGTTCCTTGAGTAATTAGGTCCATATTAATTAGGAAATTCCTCCAAAATTCTTGTGCAATTCCTAGGATTGATCACTTGACCAATACAATAAACTATACGCTCAATCTAGTATATAATTGTACATATTCTTGGAATCTCCACAACACCTGAGAACTCAAATTCTCTACATGCATGAGCTAATTTAGGCTAATTTATTAGTTATATGGATGATCATTGAGTGTGGTTGAAGTTCCACTTCGACAACTTGAACTTCCAGTAGTTCCTCCAACAGTTAGAACTAGTTTAACTGACCATAACTCAATTTAATTGAATTAAATTACTACAATTGAAATTAACTCAACCTAGGCTCCTAAAATTTAGGAACCACTGCATACAACTAAACTTCATGTCCCTAACTCGAATTAACTGAGCTAGGCTTCTATTTTTTAGGAATCAACTCAAGAAAACTAAACTTCAACTCATTAACTCGAATTGAGTGTTCTTAACTGAGTGAAAAGAGCCATGCACCTTAGTTAAATCCTCCAAGTTGTCTGTTGATATGGAATTTCATATTTCCTCAATTTTATTAAGAGAAAAATCAAAATTGAGACTTTTTTACTGCATTTTCAACAATGTTCTTTTTCACAAATGGCACTTCATGAAGTCACTTTATGGAATTAAGATAATAATAGCATGTCGCTTCCGAATTTATTCTTATTTTAATATGGCTTAGCCCCCTAGGCTTAATCACTTCATCAATTATCCCTTATTTGTAACGCTACCTCCCATCCCTTTATCCTAACCCAAATTTGTGGGAGATGTTACCTTTCCATAGCCCAACCTTCATGGTCTCATTATGGAAATGTGTTTACAAAATATATCCTTCTCCAAAGTTGACATAATTTAATTTGGTTTGCAACATCACGTTCAAATCATCGAGATATTTTTGACGATATACATTTTATCAAAATCCGACACCCAAATTAAAAGTTATGGCCATTTAAGGTCTGGCTAATAAACCTTTGCCACATTAGCAAGTGTTGCCATGTGGAACCTATTAGGGTCCTATAAGTTTTATAGTATTGATTGATTATAGTTGATCATTATTATGTTTGAAATGTTGTAAATAATATTCCATGTTGTAAATTATTTCCAAAAAGGCCAAAACCTTGAGAAAATAAAAAAATATGCTTGCAAGTCGAAATACAGCATTAGAGAATAATTAAGTGTGTTTAGATTAAGTTAATCACATCATTTAAATGTGATTAAATAAATTATAATAAGGTCATTGTATTGTAGCTTTCATTTTATGGTAAAATTGATAACAAAAAAAGGAGATTTTTTGTATATAGTTAAACTACGCACATCTTCCGCACCCGATTTTCAATGCCCATCTGATCTAACGACACTCAATCTAATTCGGACCCCCTCACCTTATCTCCCTTTATCGGTGTGGGGGGGGGTGGTGGAGGGGTTCAGAACTAGTGGCTTCACCCCGGGCCTTGCTGTTACATGTCCACTCCCCAATATTTCAGATCCCCCTTCACTAATACCACAATCTGCCTCTACCCCGCTTTGAAATCGTTATCCACTCCTTGCCACAAATCGCCTTCCCGGTTACGTCATTCCCTACTTCCACTCAACCGCCACTTCACTACCGCCATGTATCCTCTGCCTATTACTCCCATGCCAACATCCACCCACCATGTCCCTCCTCATATTCCACTCATATTCTTCCACATAATCATATTTCCGCCAAACTTGTGCCTCCATGTCACCTCTCACCTCCACGTCTGTTTCATGGTCAATTAAATTATGTTTTTTTCCCCTATACAAAACAATAATTTCAAACATGGTTTACAAACAACTGAGAATTAATTTTCAAAATTAGAAATATTTTTTTGGTTTCTAACATCCTCATGCACAAAAAACTCTCTTAGTTTTGTAACAACTGTTATGGTTTGGAAGATTCAGATGAATCTTTGCAGGTATATTTTCCTGAATTTTCATGTTTTCAATCAGTGTTTTTGAATGTGGTTTCTGAGCAGGTGGAAATGAATTTTCAAAAACTGAAAGACGTTTTTGTTGCCAACATCATCATTTACAAAGACCTCTCTCATTTTTCTAACCTATATTATATTTTGGGATATAAAAAGGTATTATAGGACTTTATGTTTCAGAATTTCGGGAGGAAAAAGCTCAAAGACAGTTAGTGACTTGGATGCCACTTCATCAAATAAGAGTTGCTATCAAATTAAAATTTCTCTTCTTTGTCACCATCAATCCACAACGATATTTCCAAGTAGAGTCATTAGTTTTGAACGTCCTATATTTTAGTTCTATTTGTGTAAGATAGTTTGAGATATTTGTAAACAAATATTGATATTTTTTCAAGATATTTTAGTTTAGAATTTGTATAAAAACTTCATAGTTTGAAGTAATAGATGTTGATTGTTGAATATACTTTCCTCTGTGAATTGTAATTTTTTAGTTGTTGAAAGCATCAATAATACAAGGACATTCTTCACAGGGTTCATGTGTTGTACAAAATGGTGATGTTTTTCTTCAGTTTATGTGTTTGATCATTGTTTCCTTTCTCTGTTTTCTCTGAAAATCTTAATTACATAACATAAATTGTGATGAATAGGATATGTTACACAGATCATCCTTATTATGGCCGTTAGTAATTTATATGATTTATTAAGAAATCCTTATTTCCTCCTTAGTTTCTACTGAATCTTACATTCTTTTGTTTCATAATCCATTTAAATTTCCGAAAGATCCAACTTGGGAAACCTAGCTTGCCCTGTGAAACTCCTTCAAAGTTTGATGCAAATCCAGTTAATCTTTAGAATCCACATCCCAATGAAATTATACCAATTTAAATAAACCAAACATTCTAAATCAAAAAAATCAGTACAATAATAACTAGCCTAAAATTCACATAAAACAAAGCTAAATTTCGCAGAGAGATCCCTCTCTGAAGTTGGCATGGCTAGATCCCAACTTCCAAATGGTTTTGATGTTGTCCTATGTGTTTACTCCCTCAACCTCAAAAATACAGAACGCCAACATAGTGGCGACCATACTAGGGAACTAACCTTTCAGATTCCCCAGAAAAGTGTATCAAGTTCTAGATCTGATTACTAGCGGTGGAAAGTGAACAGACACAAGAAGGTTGTATCATTCACCTGGCGACTCCACGTTCAAAGTATCAAGAGCTTCAAAGTTTTTAGTGTGACTCCATTGTCAAAGAATCTAGATTTGTAGAAAACTCATGGCGACTCCACTGCAAGTTGATCAGATTCCTTTCTAAACAAGATGATAGGTTATGTGGCAAATCATATGTCTTGTGAACTTTTAAAAGTAGTCAGGGATGAATTAGCCGATTTTCAAATAAATGAATATTTTTTAATTGTCATGTTTCATTGTTTGAAATTAAGAAAATTTATCCTGGAAGTAAAGTTTGTTTTCTTGAGTTATTTGTTGAAATATTTAAATTTTTGATTATCAGATTCAGTCCTATAATTTTCGAGATCTTAAACAATTCTTGTAAAATCTTCCTTCTCCAAAACAACAGGAGATTGTATTTCCTTTTGATATGCAGATTGTCGAGAATTATGTTGTCGAGTACAAGACTGAAACTGAATAGTGGGAATCAAGGTTTAACCTTGAGAATACAACCAATGAAATCTCCCATGCTCAATCAGTCAATGAAGGCCTGCAAAGTAAACTAATTAATCATGCCTTTACTGATCTTATAGCAAACTACGTAGAGGTTATTTTCAGCTCAAGTGTTCAATCATGTTTTCATGATTGATCCAATAGTAGTTTCCATTGCACTGTACAACTTTGATTTTATGGACAAAAAGTCAAGCATCCTTTTTATTGTGCTAACAAACATTCAAGTGGTCCACTTATTTCAACAACTACTTGATTGGCTTCATTGGCATTTTTGTATTATTTGATTCAACATAATTTTCAACAGTCTAGAGTAGGTAGCAGTGTGCAAATAAGCTCAACACTCTGAGTATCTTTTTCAAGCATTATTGTCAATTTCATTTTCAGATAGCAATAAAGCTTTCAGTTTAGTGTATATTTCAGTTTTTAGTGTGGAGAATGGTTTTAATTTCAGTTTAAGAGTATCAGTCGTAGAGGTTTTTATGACAGAGCAGGTGGTAGATTTGGGATCGACCCTTAGAAATTATAAAGGGAAAACTCTTTTCTACTTCTCGAGTGCTATGGGCTTCAATAATAACAACGTTGCATTTTGTTTTGCACTTGAAATTGGTCTCACCCATGTTGTCCAAAAATCTTATACCAAATTGATCACTGAGGAAGAATTTGAGTTGATCATATCCAGATCCTGAAGAATTTACTTCATGGAGTCAATGCAAAGAAAATTTCAATAAAATAGGGAATATAAAACTACTTGATGTGCATCAAATTACTCCTAGCTTGCATTCTAGTAATACTCACCTCTCATGCTCGTAGTTCAACAAATAAAGCGGTGGATTGCTTAGCCAATGTAAGTCGCACAACTGAGAATATTCACATAGTACGACACTGGATGTCCTTCCCAGAATCTCAATTGGATTGCCAGAATATTTTTGCTTTAGAATTCAACTCCCCATTTGGTGTTATTCATAAGGAAAGTGAGGTGAGAAGAGGGAGTAACCAGTTGTGCCCTTACGAAAAAATTGGTGAAAACATGGAAACAACATACCTATTCAATAAATAGACTAAGAATGACATTCAATTCACCCCAAGCATGAATGATCAAGATGCCACTACAATTTGGCAGTGTTGATTGCATTATGTGTAAGAAAAATTTAAATGGGGGTCACCATTGATGACAGTTATTACCTCGAGACACTCAACCACATGAAGAGGAGTGACGTGAGCTAGACAAGGCACTTGCCTCATTTCATATTCTCTACATTGAGAACTTGTAGATAAGGTAACTGCTCTAGGGATTTCAGTGTAATTGGGAAATGTGTTTTTTATGTTTGCGCTAGTTTAGGGGAAGGACCAGGCCCTCCTAGCCTAGTTCCTTCTTCCCACTCTTGACAAAATGAAGTGAATTGGAGTGAAACCTTGCTCAAAGAGGAGTCAATAAATATTTATATTGGCTTTTAGGTCACCAGTGGCCTTAGCTCTAAGTCACTGTAGGTGGTAGCCACTCCAAAGGATTCTAGTGCCATATAGGGCCTCTCTGGACAAGCTAATACTTTTCACCTATGGAATTTCTTGCATTAGCACACTACAAGTACTATGTTGTTCTAGTACTTTTCTTTATATTAATATCCTTTTGCAACTTTCTTATCGAACTAGGCATGAGGTTCTTAGCCACCATGGATTTAGTCTTTTCTGGTTTGTTCCTTGGCTTGGCCGTCATTTTTCCAACTTCCTTTGGACTATGATGAACTCTCCCTCATCTCTCCCTCCATTGTTTATCTCGTCACCTTCCCCCTCACAAAGCCCTATTAACAATCAACCTCTCACTTTCCTCGTTATTTTTCTCCATTCCTCACCATGCCCTGCCAAAGAGTTATATCTAGAAGAGACATGGAGAGAGGGGGGCTTGGAGATCATAGTATCTCTCAGGATTGTTATGGAGCTCACATTTCTACTAGAAGATACCACTAATAGACTCCATTAAGAGTATGTTAGGGAATTTCAGATATTGAGAAGGAGGTTATTGATGATTGAGAGATTCACTCAGATTTTGGAAATAGTTTCAGATTGGGTACCCGACCTGGGAAATGCTTGTGCTCACCAGAACCAATACTTAGACACCATTCACCTCTATTGGCACATTAATCAACTCTTTGAAAAAGTATTGTTTGAAAGTAATTAAAGAAGGGTCAAGTTACTCCTATGCATGGAGGAACTTCAACTACTCTATCAAGATATGTATGAAAGAATAAAACAAATGGATACCACAATACTTTAATGCATGGATCCACCTCCCCCTTGTTATTCTTACTGATCAACACCCGCAGACTTACCTTAAAACTACTATGTGTGTCACTGCATCTCGTAACAATGTATCATTTTTTATTATTCTCTAGTCATATGTTCTTACAAGTTTCAATTACTTTGTTCATGCCTAATAAACAAAGCTTTTGTATACATGTTATCTGCTTTGTTAATGCTTTTATGCTAGTTTTGAGATTTTTGAACAAAATTCTCCAATTTTTCCCTTGGTCTGGTTTCCAAACTTATAAGACAAGACAACACCCAGGGAAATTAGGAATTTTAACATCCATTTATAATATAAATATTGTTTTTTACTAAAGATTCTAAACTTACCAAAAACAAACATGCATCATATAATATCTTAAATATCATTTAACTAAATAACTATAAGTAAAGAGTATTTTTTTTATAAAACTATTCAAATTTGGTACGTAGCTCTAATTACATGAATCCACCCTCTCTTGTAAATGAGATGAACCATTGAAAAAAATAAACACATCAAGCTCATAAACATTAAATCTTAATATACTCCACAACAACACCATAATCTTACCCGTCGAATAACTCGCCCCCCCCCAAAAAAAAATAGGTACATTTTAAAAATTAATATGGAAATTATGGGTAAGGATTTATGTTCCATTAATATTCACCTATAAAATCCCTTTCAAAGTACTCAAATTATTGGGATAGTTGGGTACTAATGCACTTCACATGTGAATTGTGTCTATTGATCACTACTTACACCATTTCGCCCTCATTAATACTATTGAGTGCACATTTTGTCTATAAATTTTTTTCCATGTAAAAGAGTTTTATGTATTTTTAACAAATGGATGTGAATAGTTATTAAATTAGTTTTATATATTAAATTTTAAAAGGAAAGGAAAAGTTTAAAATTATTATTCTATTTTTTATTAATATAATCTCGGCATTTTGACATGTCTCTATATTAGTATGGGAATATAATTTAGTTATTTAAAATACTTTGTTGATAGTTTATAAGTGGGTAAGTTTCCATTTTTGTTGAAGGTCTTTATGTCACAGGTTATTAATTTACTTTCTTACCTTTGAGAAAGACAAGTTCTTAGCCAATCAAAAACAATTTAAGTTCATACTTTAGAAAAAATGGTAGTTTTAACATAAATATATCTAGAAGAATGTTACTATCCTTTATTGTCAACACTTTGTTATAAAAATGAGTTCATATGATTTCAAGTAGCATTTAGCCTTAATCTCATACATTAACGCCTATCAACCCCTAATCATAGTGAATATTTGATTTCTTTGTATTAAACATAAATGATTATTTATTTCATAATGCAAAATTTTGTTATTCATATTGATTTTTCAAGAGAATTCTTTTGGTAAATCACATTCAGTTGTTTTTGGCCGACCCATTTCAAACCACCAAGTGTGGTTCATCATCAAGACTTAGATGAATGTATTGATCCTGTTGGGTGTGGAGCCTGATTATCTTCCTAACTCAGTGTTGGGACGGGGTCCCCTAGGTCAAATTTTATGAAATATTGTATAGTCTCTACATTTTGAGGAGTAGAGCGCGAGTAATGCGGGTCGATAGGAGTCAAAGGGGCTTTATGAAGGTCAAAGCCCCTTATTTTGTTAGATTCAAGTTGTTTTGAGACCCGCCCATGGTTCATGGACCATGGTATTGAAATGAAGAAGAATATAAAAGGAAGTCATGGAAGAGTCATAGGATAGCAGAAGCTAAGTAAGAATAGTGCATGATTTGGGTATGATTTTATCTATTATGTACTTGGGCGAAGGGGAAGGCTCCTATAGCTGTGTGCACGAAGACCTTTGTAAGTCCACAACTAAGTGCGCGGGCCCTTGCAGCTGTGTGAGCAAGGTTGGAAAGAACTGTAATTGAAGATCTGAAGCATAATAAAGACCTATTTTGAAGAACTATCTGTGCATTTATGCATTACTATTTTATTTCCGAATTTACTGTATTTATGATCCGCAGAATGAAATTAATCAGGAAAGTACTTAACAGATTCACAAAGTCGTAGATCTTTTTATTTATATGATGTTATGCATGTTTAGCATAATCGAAGAAGGACATAAGTTTGTTTACTGTCATTTACTGTAATTTCTGGGTTTCAAGGATTAATTTTTGTGAAGGTCAAGATAAAGCCCTAAGTTTTACAGAAACACATCACGTAGCTCTATGGATGCAGAAACCTAGTTCTAGCATCCCCCAATATTGCCTCAAGTGAGACTGTTACAGGGAACAATGTCTATTTAGAACTGCTCTATCCCACTAAGGTGTGATAGTTGCCTTAGAAACAAACAAAGAAAAGCTACTTTTGTATTTCCTTTATGAATTATAGATAGAGAGGAATAGAAAGAACCAACCTCTGTGTTGCGCTAATCCTTTGATTCGATCCCTCTCTTCTTTGATAGTCTTCAGCTACCTGCTCCCTAGCACGCCCAGCTTCACAAAGTACCTGTAAGATCACAGAAGCGTAGCACTATACAAAGACATGGATCTATATTCATGAACAACTTAGGATCAGATTTAAGTTGACCATACAAATGTAACAAGCATCAATGATACAAAAGCATGGAGGAAAACTCAAATAGCTTTTATTGATAAACAAGAAAAGATCCAGGAGGAGTTACAACCAGTGGTTCTGACCCAGTATCAACCTCCCAACAAAGAAGCCCCTCTTCACCTCAAACAAATCTTAGATCACCCAACAATCTGATGTTTGTCTCTAGAAACCAACATCAATTCCTTACAATATGCAAAATTCCAGCCTCTGGATCTCTGGGATGAGGGATCCATATATAGATATATGTAAGGAGGATGAGTCAGCTTGTGATTTGATTAGTGTCTTCTCTTTGTCAGTTCTTGCTTCCACTTGGAGACTGAGGGCCTCTTACTCATCCTTGGTCGAATTCAGTGAGGCAAGTGTCACAGGAGAAGATTCTGGAAGCTTCCATTGCCTCTCCACCTCGCGGAATGACACTGCCATTTGTCATTTCTCGCCCATCGCACCCCACAGAAGGGAGTTTTGAAATGAAACACACCCTCACAGTGCATTTGGGTGAGATGCAACGCACCTAGCCAGTGGAGCAGCTGCAATGATCCTGTTTTGACCAATTTTGAGTAGTTTTTCATGGAGAACTTCTGGGAGAAACTGTAATCTGTTGACCTTGTTCCTTTAGGGGTTAGAACAACACTTTTAGGGACTTAGGAGCCCTTGGTTTATGGACATTTCATGCTTGGTGTTGTAGGGCACAAAAATGTCTATAACAGTTGCCCCCTAAAGTATGAGGCCGTTAACCTTTTGGTGTCGGGTGAAATGCTTTATTATGAGGATCCGAAGTTCTTTCAATGCTGGGAGGAGACGTAATAAGATACAATACCATACATTATCTTCATAATATTTTCATGATCTAGCTGAGGCGGGCATTCCCATGCTCAGCTTTATAAATTCATTTTCATGTACATAGGACAGACAATCGTCTGAGTGTAGATTGATGATTCTCATAGAGCCATCATCCTTTTGGTAGGATGATTATCTGTGCTGCAATGTTGTACATTTAATGTCTTTATTTCCCTGAATATATATCGCAGCCCGGATGGATTAAACTAGATCCGGGGTCTTCAATCTCGTCTGATCTTCACTCGAAGTACAAGTCGATCCATGTGAGAAATGTTCTGAAGTCGAACATGGAAAGACATCGCTTGATTACCAGTCAATGATGTAAACTGTTAACAAGCGCGAGAGGAATCACCGATAATGATAATGACCCTCAAGGTACTGCAGTACAATTCACGTGGTGTGAATAAAGGACTTGGCGTCGAACACCATGCAAAATCTTTCGGTCGAAGGCCATTGATGTATACCTGTCGCCGGAAGTGAGAAACTTGCCATTGAGGCATGCAAGCTTCAAAGTACTGAATGGGGTGTTCCTAGATCAACTTCTTGGATAATGAGCTGATGTAGACAAGAAGTGATCCGTCACAGGAGTGCCTTAATGAATCCCACATCAATGACATGGAACGGAGCAAATGATTTTGATGGAGGTGAAAACGATCTGGTGATATAAGGTTCAGGGTGGCGGTCATGAAAGAATGGAGTATAATGTATGGTAGTGGGTGAGACACAGGTGACTTCTCTGGATGACTTCTCTTGAACATATCGACGACACTGATGTGATGGATTGGTAGCATTAACCCCAAATGTGGATGGTATGGCGTGACCATGGTGATGTGACCGGTGAATGAAACAACCCAACCCGACTCGGACACGGAGTGGAAGTGTCATGTTCAAGAGCGACTTGCTACCAACAAAGTTTCTTTGAGTTTTCTTCCCAATTTTTCCCCAGTCATTGTTGACCAGTACCTCTTTATTTTTATCAAGCTTGAGGAGGATAACATATGCTTGTTCTATAATTTGCCCTTCGGGCAAACCCATCCCTATGTTTTAACGAGCCTCGCGATAGTGAAACTCGTTCTCGTCTAAAGACAAGTTTGTCGCTATTAATCTTTTTAATGAGTTTAACGACAAAGATAGCTCGGTCCTTTTCAATTTTAGAGAGTCTGAAAAGGAACGTAAAGGTAACTCCAAAATTCCTTTTTCGTCATCTAATCCCTTAAGTCCGAAAAAGTATAAAACAATACAGAAGGGATGAATTTTCGATAGTTTTAACGAGCCGAACAAAACAAGCGCTCGATCTTTTTGTGTAATAATCCCTCAGGTCCAAAAAGATTAAAATCTAGAGGAGGGATAGCACTTCCTGTCCCTTTAACGAGCTGGAGAGGCCAATGGCTCGGCAATATTTTCATATTTTACGAGTCAGTTGAAAAGAGCTTAAAGGAGACTCATCTTTTGAGGAACGAGTGATAAAACGGGTAGCAGCTGATTCCAGGTAAGGTTTGGAATTTTCCAATCACGGTAGTGTCACAAGGATGGCTAGTGAAATCACTCTTCGCAGTTGTTCCTCAAAATGGGTAAACAATCAAATGGAGGTGAATGATCGGCCAATGAAAAAGTGGAGGTGACGGTGCAAACACGACCAAGGCTTTAATGGCTGAAGTACTACATTCACGATGGTTATTTACCGGGGAATAGTTCATTTTTTAATGAGCTTAAACGCGGGTGGAAACATTTGCTCATGTCTTATGTTTATTTTTTAACGAGCTTGAACTATGTGCTAAAACTGCTCGATTAATCCAGTCGTGTGATAAGAATGTCTCATATAAAAACGGCAACTTTTAGAGATTTGCCCCACATCCTTTCTTTATGCAAGTTAGGAAACGACCAATCCTACGAGTTTAAAGGGTTAGAGGTCCTAAAAATTTTAAAATAAATAGCCACTCTTCGCTTGCACTCCAAAAGGTTTGCATGCCCCCAGGTATAAAATAGAGTTTCAAGGTTACCCCTTCTTTAGTCCATTAAAACATTTGTTTTACCGAGAGAGGCCTACCTCTTACAGGTGACCAAAGATAGTTCTATTTACGGCGTAAACAAAACACTTCTTTGGCGATGTCTATCGAAATAAACAAAGGTGAGCGACGATGCCCGCCAACTCACATAACTTTGACAAGAGAATCTTGTTCTAGAATAACTCCCTCTTCCAATCACGGACGGGGGTACAAACTAGTCATATTCTCCCGCGGAAACCTACCCTATACCCGATGTTTTCCTGCCAAAGCAGACCAAGGTGCATGCCCCTTGGGTTTCAGTCATGTCCCCCCGAATTACTCGCACTCATCGGGTGGACGGACTGGAGATTGAGACATTTCTTGCGTGAAAAGACCATTTAGGGATGGTATATGACTATTTGCTATGCGTGATTCGGGAAATGAAAGCTGGTCCACGAGCTTGACCACTCTTCCTTCGTGCGGAAAACACATCACTCTAAAGAGTGATGAGACAATGGCTCTCATGCAATAAATATAGTCTCGTCGAAGGAGTAGATTGTAATCTAGGGGTCCTTGAACTACCATTACGTTCATGTGAACGGTTTTCCCTCTCAATGTTATGGGCACATCGGGAAGGATCCCTAACGGTCGACCGGTTCCTTTATCAAAGCCTGTCAGATTTCTCATCTCAGGCAAAAGCGATGGCGAACCAGCTGGATTTTCAACTAGTGACGGACTCGGAAAGAGTTTTTAATATCCAGGAGGAAGTCGTAACGGTGAAACCGGACGATCGTCCAAAACTCTTTTAGCCTCGTCTAATAAGGGACAACGGTGGATGGCGTGATCACCTTCGCACAGTTTACAAGGAAATCTATATTTTCCTTTTTGTCCTGGGGCTTCACTTTCACTAGTTGACAGTGTGTTTTCAACATGATCATCAGAGGTTGATGACACCGGGTTGTGCAAACAAGGAGACCAGTCCCTTAAAATCTGAGGGATGCAAGGACAATCTCTATGAAAGTGGTCTCCTTTGCAAATGACACATGGCGATTTAGGCCTGGTCGGTGCAGTGTGTGGATTTTCGTTAGACGACACTCGTTTGCCCCCATTCGCTTTTGGCTCCTTCTTCTTATTCTCTTTCTTCTTCTTTTCCTTCTTCTCCTTAGGAACTTGACTTTTGGCTTTACCAGCCCCATCAAGCGAAGAGGAAGGAGGAGAGGAAGAATTAGAGGAAGTAGAAGGTTGGTGGGTAACTCTGGACTCGTCTAATTGCTGATTCGATTGTTCAGGAATAGTGGTGTTCTGAACGACAAAGGTTGAGAAGAGCCATACAGGCAAACCAATTGTTAGTCCTGGAAGCGACAATGTGGCCATATGGGGTGCACCAACATCTCCCCAAGAGGAGAAGGGACTAGGATTTCCTCCAAGGGGAATTCCTTGGTTGGTGGGTTCCATTTTCTCAACCCAAGATCAACGTAGGAAAGGGGTAATGAATATTCCGTTTAAAATAAATTTTTAGACGCTTTGACACAACTTGTTTTTTCAGTTTTTAAGAGTTGAGAAAAAACAAAAGATGACTCTAGTCGCCTTCGATTTTTAATGAGCCTGAAGTGACAAGTGCTCAGATGGACCTTTTCCGTTAAGGAGTCTGAAAAGGAACGAAAGGGACTACTCTGGAATTCTAGGTAGAGGGAGTACCAAACCAATCGCAAAACTGCAGAATACTTTTTACGGTACGACAGTCAATCTTCCCGAATGTTGTGTTTAGTGCATTGTGATCGATAGGGCGGCAGACACAGCTTCCTATGGATAAAGGATTTAAGCCTATAGGGGTCTCCCAAAATATACTCGATGGTACGTGGGAGCACAAGTCCGTACTGACACTTATCGTCTCAAAGTGGAGGAATCACCCAACCATCAGTGAGAACAACAGTTACCAGGCTTTACGACGCCGGAATACGTCTCTAGCCTAGACCTCTAAATGTTGTGCGTTAAGTTCCAAAGCGTTGTTAGATTCATTGAATTTATTTTAAGTTGATATTGTTTATGAAGTTTTCCTTTCGGGTTCACCACGAGATGTAGATGTAATTCCTAAAATGCACTCTAAAGATGATAAACAAAATTTTTATCTCTTTTGTGCAATGAAAATCCTAGCTACTAGGGAAAAGAAAGACAAAATCTTTTCACAAAGAGCAAAGAGCACACTGTAAATGCACTTTCCTAAATCAAGCCAAACAGACTGTCTATATGCAAATTCACATGCATGTATTTGTTTTTCGACTTTCTTAATATATAGATGCTTAAAAAGAAAGTTGATGTACAAATCTGAATTTCTTTTCAAGCGACAAACATAAACAAGCTTCTTTTCGAAATAAAAAATAGAGATGATTACGACACATTACGATTTTGAAATGAATACTTGTTTTTGACACTAGAAAATTACAAATTCAGACCAAAAGCAATAGTAACAGGATAATCGACCATCAACAGCAATCAAACTTTCTCCTATGATCGAAATCGACACTTGTGACAGATTCAAATCAAAGGACGACAGCGTGACTATGCTACTTTTGCAAAGGAAAACTGTAAACAACTCAACAAACATACAAAAACATCTACAGTTCTTTTGTACAAAGGAGGCGGAATAACAGCAAGGAAAATGAGTTTCAGACAGACATATACTGATCACAGGCAACAAAATTCAGGGATAGAACTGGAAAGGATGATCCACAGAAGCCACAATTGCACAGAGCTAGTCTGATCAGCGCACCTATAACACAGGGAATCAGAAATGCAGCGCAGGTTGTCCCTTCGGGAAGTGCGCTGAAATTCAGAATCTCTGAACAGTACCTGCGCTGGGCCGGAAACGAGACTCTGTCCGGGTTCCGGGTCACAGTTTGCAGTTCAGTTCTTGGTTTTTGGCCGAGTAAAAAGCAATCAGTAATTCAACAATCAGGGGTCGATCTAAGGAGGATCTAAGAGCTATCACAAGGGCAATCAGATAGTTTGTGAATCAGTTGTTTAAATCATAAACAGATCTAGTGAATGGATTGAAGCAGCAGTTATCTACTTTGCATTTGTTATGGAAAATGCAGTTCGAATACTACTTGTAAGTCTATGAAACAAACAACAAAGAATGATAAACAAACAAACTAATTAGCTCCCCAGCGGAGTTGCCATTTTGTTACAGGGAAAAGTGTCTATTTAGAACTGCTCTATCCCACTAAGGTGTGACAGTTGCCTTAGAAACAAACAGAGAAAAGCTACTTTTGTATTTCCTTTATGAATTATAGATAGAGAGGAATAGAAAGAACCAACCTCTGTCTTGCGCTAATCCTTTGATTCGATCCCTCTCTTCTTTGATAGTCTCCAGCTACCTGCTCCCTAGCACACCCAACTTCACAAAGTACCTGTAAGATCACAGAAGCATAGCACTATACAAAGACATGGATCTATATTCATAAACAACTTAGGATCAAATTTAAGTTGACCATACAAATGTAACAAGAATCAATGATACAAAAGCATGGAGGAAAACTCAAATAGATTTTGTTGATAAACAAGAAAAGATCCAGGAGGAGTTACAACCAGTGGTTCCGACCCAGCATCAACCTCCCAACAAAGAAGCCCCTCTTCACCTCAAACAAAGCTTAGATCACCCAACAATCTGATGTTTGTCTCTAGAAACCAACAACAATTCCTTACAATATGCAAAATTCCAGCCTCTGGATCTCTGGGATGAGGGATCCATATATAGATATCTATAAGGAGGATGAGTCAGCTTGTGATTTGATTAGTGTCTTCTCTCTGTTAGTTCTTGCTTCTACTTGGAGACTGAGGGCCTCTTACTCATCCTTGGTCGAATTCAGTGAGGCAAGTGTCACAGGAGAAGATTCTGGAAGCTTCCATTGCCTCTCCACCTCGCGGAATGACACTGCCATTTGTCATTTATCACCCATCGCAACCCACAAAAGGGAGTTTTGAAATGCAACGCACCCTCACATCGCATTTGAGTGAGATGCAACACACCTAGCCAGTGGAACAACTGCAATGATCCTGTTTTGACCAATTTTGAGTAGTTTTTCATGGAGAACTTCTGGGAGAAGCTGTAATCTGTTGACCTTGTTCCTTTAGGGGTTAGAACAACACTTTTAGGGACTTAGGAGCCCTTGGCTTATGGACATTTCATGCTTGGTGTTGTAGGGCACAAAAATTTCTATAACAAAGATTGCATCTTGCACTACGTGGGTTGTTTCTGAAAGGTCTAATAGTGTAGGGTTTTGTTGGTTAGTGAAGCTAACTTTGAACTTGGGTCTAAGCCCCCTCAAGCCAACAAATGGTTCCATTTCCAGGACCAGGATCTATTTGAGGTACGTGTTATGTGGTATAAGTGGATACCGACTAATAAGGAGATTGAAAAGTGGATAGATTGGAAGTTTCACTAGTTTGCAGCCCAAGAAAACAGGAAACCATGTCTGCACGAAAGAATAGTGGTTGCAGAAATATCTATATACATAGGAACATGAAGTTCTCTTTTGCTCTTTTCTGTGTGAATTATATGAATTTTTGGCTAAATTGGCAGATGGTTAACCTACCTAGAAGTTGAATAACCCTATTGTGTGGAATCCAGAGTTAGTGAGGTGCCTGGAAGGATCAGAAAACAAGGTTGCGAAGGTTGTCGATTATTGGATCGATAGTATTTTGGGTGGATTTATTATTGAGTTCATGATTGATATGTCTGCCAGCTATAGCGAAGCTGAACGTCAGTTTTTCAAAGGACCAAGAGGTAAGTATCCGAAGTCTCTAAAAACATGGATTAAAATTTCATTGTTCGAGAAATGAGTTATGCCACTAAATTCATGTTTAGACGGGACTCGATTGGAGCTACGTGAACTGGGAAACAATTCAGAAAAGATTTAGATAAAATTGTTTATAGTACTCTGTTGGGAGCATAAGATTACGAAGAAGAAAGTAATAGTCTGAATACGCCCCGAGGTGCGCTGCAGTCGATAGATCAGGATGTTGCAGGAATACTGCATCCATCCACTCCACCTTCGCCATCACCTCCACCTCACACGCCTACGCCTCCACCTCCACCTCCATTATTCAGTATGGCAAACACTATGAAGATGTCTATATTCAGGGGTCTGGGGATAGAAGACCCTGATCAATTCTGGTTTGTAGCAGATGTTGTGTGGAATTCATAGTAGATAACTGATGGTGATCTAAAGAAAGCACAACTCATCATAGCATTGCAAGACAGGGAACTAAGTTGGTATATTAAGTACAATACGTCTCATCTAGTTGTGTCATTGAAAGCACAAGACTTCAAATACTTACCTCCATATGCAGGCTAGCCAACATGATCACAGGCTGAAGCACTAGAAATTTCTATCAAGTTAGAGGCTTCTCCAATTCAGAATAAGAATCTGGGTGTGAAACATATTTAGTCGTAGTTGGCTAGCCTATATATGGAGTTGTGGGATCTCAAAAAGGGGAAAGAGGTCCAAAATGATACCCGTTCTGAAGTATGGTGCTTAAAATGCAAGGGAAATGGTCATGACAAGGATCATTTCCTGGTATATTTGAACTATCTAATTTGGGGAGGTCTTATCCCCCCGAAGCTAGAAATACTGCCAGATCGAGTAATGGTGTAGTTCCATGGTGTGTTATCTGCCAAATAACAGGGAAACACTCAACATACAATTTCCATTTGTTGCAGAAGTTCGTGCAGACTCCCCAAAAACTATTTTGCAATTTTTGTAAGTTTGTAGGCCATAATGAGCATAATTGCTGAAGCTATGAGTTAATGATGGACAAAACTCTAACATATAAAGTACGGGATGAGACACGTCCTCAGTAGGATCAAGACGCACCTGCAGCGTGCTGAGGATCCTAGGGACAAGGAAGAGGACAAGGGGGAGGAGCTAGAAGAGGTCGTGGACAGATTATTTTTAACAATTATGGGGAACCAGGCCACTTTGTGCAAGATTGTTAGAACCCGACACACCCGTCTTGTCAATAGTGTCGACAGTTTGATCACGTTGTAGAGGATTTTCATGTACTCATCGCAAAGATGCAAGAGAAGAAGAACCAGAAGTCCACTCAAAACATCTTGATGACGAGGTCAGAACCACGCAAAGATATCCCTAGTGTGAATATAGTTACACAAAGCAGTATGGCTACCGGGGAAGATAAAGCCACAGGGAAACAACCAGAAGAGAATACATAGGTGCGCAAGGTTGCTAACAAGGGTGCTAAATTTGATTTGCATAAGGTGAAAGAAACATTTATCGAGGAAAAAATGAGATTTGTGGATTCAGGAGCTTCCATATCAAAGACTGCATGATCAGAGAAACTACAATAATTAATAGACAATTGTGCTAGAAACGGTAAGCCACTACCTAAACAACGCGCAATTCATAAAGTAGACAAAAGTAAGAAATAGACTGGTGAGGAGATGAGACTGACTGCACAAATCGAAGAATTTGAAATGGACCAGGTGATCCTAGATTTGGGATCTGATGTAAATGTTTTTCCTAAATAGACCTGGGAAAGAATGGGAAAGTCGATGCTACAGTGGTCCCCAATTCAGCTATGAATGATGAACCAACAAAAGATTATTCCTATGGGACACCTACATGGAGTAACTGTATACATTGAAGGGGCGTGCACTATAACTGATTTTGAGGTAATCGAAATAGTGGATGATAATAATCCTTACCTGATGCTACTTGGAATCGATTGAGTGTTTGATATGAATGCAATCATCAACTTGAAGAAGC
Source organism: Pinus tabuliformis (assembly GCA_031772625.1). Classification (NCBI taxonomy): domain Eukaryota; kingdom Viridiplantae; phylum Streptophyta; class Pinopsida; order Pinales; family Pinaceae; genus Pinus; species Pinus tabuliformis. The sequence goes on along the minus strand of CM062806.1, from coordinate 289,741,499 downwards.
GCAACATGACGTTTGAGAAGAAGGAACTAAGAGTCATTGTTCCTCTAGATCTAGCTAAGGGTGCGTGGTATACTAAACCAGTCCGAGATTACTATGAGGAGGATGATATTGAACAAATCTATAAGCTTACTATGTTGAATGAGGATTGGATCAATGAAGTATCCATGTTGTGATGCAACAGACGTACTAAATCACTCCAGTGTATATCCACTGAGGTACGCAATTTACAATATTATGATGGGTTAGAAGATTGGAATTTGTTTCTTGATAAATTTGAAAGGGATGTACTGGAGGAGCATCGATTCAAGGCATTGGACATCAAACTGAGAGTTATGCCTACTAGATGGTGGGGTACACATAAGAACAATTTTACAGAAGGGAAGGAGTACCAAATGATGATGAATTTGTGATTTGGATATGAAAATAACCATATTTCTGAAAAATATACAGGGAAAGATGATCCGCACGAGCATCTAGATCGTTGGACGAAAGCATGGGGAGAGGAACCATAGCCTGAATGGATACATTTATTCTACTATACCTTGGACACTTCCTAATGAATGGGTATTTAGAAACAGAGTTGTGACATGGAACCGTGGAGTGGAACCTTCTGAAGGAGAGCGTTCTGCTAACATTTAGTTTTGAGGATGGATTCAAATGTATTAATGAAGCATTACAGGAAATCAAGGTTGCGATATTCAGAATGCCTGTAGAGCCTATCACATGGGTGAAACCTGATTGGTACACAGCTATGCCATGCTTTGTAATTCTACAATGTTACCATAGAAGAGGGTGAGGAAGATCCCAAGAATATCAATATATCTGAGTCAGAGGGACGATGCGAAGTCGTTGGGCCTAAGGCAGAAGTTCCTGACATTTCAAAACCATTGAAGACCAAGCAAGTAAACATTGGGTTGGAAGCAAAGCCTAAGTTCATGAATATAGGTGATTACTGGGAAGAGGACATTGTCGATAAAGTCACAGGGTTGTTACGTGAATATCAGGACTTGTTTCCCACAAAGTTCTCTAATTTAAAAGGGGTAGTACCTGATTTGGGTGTCATGAAGATCAATTTGAAGCCGGATGAGAATCTGGTCAAATAATGACCACACTGATTGAATCCTAAGTACAAAGAAGGGTGCGTGAAGAGCTAGATAAGATGTTCGTAGGAGGGATTATTGAGTTGGTAGAAGAATCAGACTAGGTTAGTCCTATGGTAGTTCAAGAGAAGAAGACAAAGGGTGAAATTAGGATCTATGTAGATCTAAGGAAATTGAAGGATGCTTATGTACATGATCCATTTCATAGATTTTTCATAGATGAAGTCTTGGAGAACGTTGGTGGTCAAGAAGCATATTATTTTACAGAAGGATTCTCATGATATCACCAGATCAAGATTGCACTAGAAGATCTAAGTAAGACTACCTTCGCCACAGAATGGGGCTCTTTTCAGTATACAATTATGCCCTTTGGACTTAAGAATGCCCCTGCGATCTTTTCTAGGGTGGTAGTCGCAACCTTTAAGGAATTTATTCACAAGCTTTTGGAGGTCTACTTTGATTATTGGATGGCATTTGGGTTAGTTAAAAATTTCTTCGCCTAATGCTGGATACTTGTAGGAAGTATCAGATCTCCCCAAATCTGAAGAAATGTATATTTTTTCATACCATATGGAATACTTTTGGGCCACATTGTTTGTAAGCAAGGGTTTATGGTGGACCCTGCCAAAATTGCAGTGATTATCAATTTGGAACCCATGAGGAATGTTAAATAGTTGCGCACAACATTGGGCCATACAGGATACTATAGAAAGTTTATTAATTCATATGCACAAATCGTTGCACCCATGGAGAAATTATTGAAAAAAGATGCGACATTTTGTTGGGATGATGATTGCCATAAAATCTTATATGTCTTGAAGAAAAACATGGTTACAACACCTATTCTAGTATTCCCTGATTGGAAAAAATAAGTCCATGTACATGTGGATGCGTCCTGCATAGCGCTAGGAGTAGTTTTAACCCAACCAGGCGTACAAGATATCGAGCACCCAATTGCATTTTCGAGCAGAAAACTGTCTAAGGTGGAGAATAATTATTTGACCACAAAGTGCGAAGAGTTGGCGATGGTATATGCACTCCAGAAGTTCAACCATTTTATGTTGGGTGCACACTTCAAAATGTATACAAACCATTCAACTTTGAAGTACTTGGTCAACAAGCCTGTGTTGTGGGGGGGGATTTGTAGGTGGTTACTATTATTTCATGAATATGACTTTGAACTAATTGTGAAGTTTGGAAGATTGAATGTTGGACCCGATCACCTTTCATGGATTGAGAATGGTGAAGAACCCACAAGTCTTGATGAAGGATTGCCTGACGCACAACTTGTTGATATGCACATTGCAGACAAACATTTTTCATATATAATCCAATTCTTATCAATAGGTACAACACCTGAATGATATACGATGTAGCAGAAGAAAGAATTGGTGGTCAGGGCTGCGGATTTCTCTATAATCGTAGGGCATTTATATAAAATGGGGTCAGATGAAGTCCCACACAGGTATGTATCGGATTATGAAAGACAAAGTATCCTCTTTGAAGTCCATGGAGGAGTTGTTGGAGGACATTATGCTGGAAGGATCTTATGAGCTGAGCTATGGTGGCCAACTGTGCACAAGGATTCAAAGGAATATTATCAGGCATGTGATGTCTTCCAGAGGACCAGGAGGTTGTTGCGAAGGGATGAATTGCCTCTGAACCTGCAAGTCTTGACATAGGCATTTGGAAAATGGGCATTAGATTTTGTGGGACCTATTCAGCCACCAAGAAAAAAGACAAGTGCATGCTGCATCATCATGGTGACAATATACTTGACCCAATGGGATGAGGTGCAGCCTGTAAGATATTGCAGTGCAACTACAACTGCAAAGTTTATATTTGAGTAAATTATGTCTAGGTTTTGTTGTCCTAAGATTTTGATGAGAAATAGGGGTTTGCATTTCCTTAATGAAATGATTACTGCTTTGCTTGAAGAATTCCACATATATCATCAGAAAAGCACACCATACCATCCTAAAGCAAATGGAATAGTTGAAGCTTTTAATAAGATCACATAGAATACTTTGATGAAGATTTGTAACGCGAATAGGAATGATTGGGATGTGCGCATACCAGTTGTTCTTTGGACATATAGAACTACCTATAAGAAGTTGACTGGAGATACACCATTTCAATTGGTTTATGGACAAGAAATAATGATTCCAATGGAATACATAGTGCCCAGTTTGAGGATTTCTATAGTCACAGAGATGGCAGATCAACATATAATTGAAGAACACCTCACGCAGATACTCGAGTTAGAAGAAGATTGATTCTTGGCAGGTTTCCATCAACAGGTGCAGAGGGCTGGAGAAAATGTGTGGCATAATTTCCACATTAAGAAGTGAACCTTTAAAAATGAATATTTAGTATTGTTATATGATAGCAAGTTTATTAAGTTCCCAGTTCAAATGCATTGGCTAGGACCATACATCATTAAAGAGATTATGGATGGGGGAGCAGTTCAGCTCGCGAAGCTGAATGGGGAGCTATTTCCAGGAAGAATCAATGGGAGTCAATTGAAGTTGTACAAGGGTGATCCCACCCTTGCATGATGACTATATGGATGCAGGATAATCTTAGTACTTCAGGAAGTTGGAAGGAAGTACGAGACTATAAAACACTCTGCTAGGAGAACAATTTTGCAAAGAGATTAGGTTATATGATGGTTAGGAGGAAGCAACAGATGAGAGTTGCAATAACAGAGTTGTGCTAGCAAGGTGGGTCTCGTGTAGCCTAGCCAAAAAGTGACCATTGAAAACAATGTAGGTGATTGGATGGTTATTTTTCCATTAAAGGGAGAGGGGGGAAAGAATTTAAGGAGCATATATTTGGAAATCTGTCGCCAAAAGAGAATTAATGAGGGATATCTAGAGGGAATCAATGGATTTGAATTTAAAATGGGTTATAAATATAACATCTCGCTCCCCATTCGAACAATTTTCTTCCACAGATATTGTGTTAAGATTTTGCGCCTAAGTGTGAGCATAAACAATTGTTGTATATTTGGACGAGAGTGGAAAGAAGTAGAGAAGGAGTTTTCGCAGAAGGGGCTTGGGTTTGAGGTATATTTTCCTAAGTGGCAGAAGAAATTATTTTGGGAGAGCCTTGACAAGATGACTGCAACACCACCAGTCCCTACCACAGTTCCTAGGTCACCAAGGCCTAAACCTACTGCCTTCGCAGTAGGAGAGAAAAAGCAGAAGAAACCACAGCAAGCCCTGGTTCAGAAATTACCATGGAAAGCCCCAACTGAAATTAGACAGAAGGGTTGTATGGATAAGAATAAGCAGTCGATGGAACCCCTAGATTTGGATGAAGAAGAGTTATCTATGGGGATGGAAGACATCAATGTGGTGGAGGCGGAGCCAATTACTCGGCTACCGCCATATGTACCCCTAAGGAAATCCACTACCAGAGTAGCTAAGGAACTGAACTCGTTTAAATACAAGGTTTTCACGCCATTACTGCTAGAGGAAGTACCTATTGAATGCGACTTGTTGAGCTGAGTACCATTTCTGAAGATGGAGGATTGGGATTTTGGCGACCATGAAAAGTTTCCACATTTAGAACCCAATAAATACTTGAAATTGGTCTACTATGAGGAGGCGGGTGTCACAAGGCTTGAGCCAATGAAGTGGGCGACCGAAATTGAGTGTGAAGGATTGCTCAATATGTTATATGTCCCACACTTTATCCGCAACATAATTAATACTATATGTGTGCGTTAATTGTTGGCGCTGGTTCATGATGGGTGCCTCTGGGTGGGAGGGCCCATTCCAATTGATGATATCTTGGTCCACAGAATCACCTTGTTATCATATCAAGGCGCAAACCCCATAAAAGATTTTGTGGGGAAGTCGCAGGAGAAGAAGCTCAGGAATCAGATGAAGAGCGACTTCGGGTTGGTGAAGAAGTCACGAGGCTATGACATTAGCTCTATCTCAAATGGAGTTGTGCAATTTTCTGCATAGATTTTGGCAGGAAAAAGAATGTGGAAGTGTCGACACCAGTGGTATATTTAGCTGCGCAGTGCATTCAAGGGGGTCTAATTCAATTGGGAAAATCTCCTCTACCACGAATTCCTGTAGGATTTTTGCGAAGCCTAGGAGGACAAAAAGGTGTTCCATTATACATGGTTATTGTTTTTGATCGTGCTGGTAGCATGGAGGATGCTTGAGTATAGACAGTTCCCAACATAGGATCCAGAATTGTGCGAGGCTGCGAAATTTTCCTCGCTGTGGGTGACGAAGGATACTGACTAAGTCATTGAAGCCAAGATGTTATGGGTCTCGTTTGATTCAGAGTTACAGATGGTGATCAAACAACGACCATAGTTGTCACCCAACCTACATGCACAGTAAAAAAATATAGCAGAATTCAAGGAAGATTTTCACAATCTATCCATATGCGCGAAGAAGGATGCCATAGGATCATGGAACATGTTTCCATATTTAGTTGTGGAGGACGATATTATGGGGGTCATCAGCAAATGGATGAGCGATTGGCTCACCCCATCTGGCGAAGCCGCAGGAACAAGTAAGGTCGCAGAAGAAGACATGGGGAAAAAACAACTGCAACAATGGCCAAGAGAGACAAAGAGAAAGAAGCACAGAAGGTTTCTACAAAAGAGAAGGAAGCACAAAAGAAAAAGGCTTCTACGAAAAATAAGGAAGCATAGAAGGAAAAAGTTGCGCAAGCAACAACATCGTAGGTCACCATTGACCTCGAGGAACCTGAGACAACACACACTGATGTAGAGGTTGAAACCATATATGAAGAAGAAGAGGGTACAAACCCCTATCTCGGGTTAGAGGACTTGGAGTCCCTCTTTAGGATTAAGAAAAGGAAAAAGAGTAGTTCGACGGGGCCACGTAAGAAGTATAAATCTGACAAGACTGCGGGTATTGAACTGTTGGCCCTCACGAAGGGGGATCTTGATGAAATCAACGATGTTTTTTGCTCCGCTACAAAAAATATATGGGGGCACATCAAGGACCAATATGAACAGGTACTAGACAAAGTGCAACAGGGCCTAAAATAATTACAAGTCTAGACATGAGTGATCTAGGCGAGTGTGGTGCAAGTGAGTGTGGATCAAGCGAGCGTGTCGAAATTTGGTTTCGTAGAAATCACATCCAAGCTCTGAGCAGTGCAACTACCAGGGGGCTCTCTCCATTTTGAGATAGCTGATGACCAAGAATGGGTGTAGTACTGGAAAAATCTAATTATCAACCTTGCAACACTACCTATCCAAACTTTACATGAGCTACACCAAGGAGTTTCAGATGAGCTCCGTGTCTGAGAGAAACGAGCTCTCTTGATTATTGATGAGGTAAAAACTAACAATCAACATATTTTTGCAGAGAAAGCATAGGCCTTGCAGGCCCACGACAAGGTGATAAAGTGAAATCAACAGCTAGAGGTAGCCCTTACCCAAGTGTCCAGCGAACTCTCCGAGCTCCAAATTCTAGCAGAGGTGGCCTCAACAGAGAAAATTCATAAGTTAGCTGTGAGAGTGAAGGCATCCAAGGAGGAAATTGGAATGGTACAGTTTGAGCTGCAGTTGCATATTTCATAGCTTCAACTGAAGTTGCAGCCAACCACTCCTCTGGAAGTCAGAGAGTAGTGTGAGCCTGCTATTAAAGTAGATATGAACACTTTGGCTATTACAGTCAAGGACTGCAACCAATTGTTTGAGTAGACAATGGAGATGTGGACCTTGTTGTAGGAGGATCCACACTTGTAGAAGATCGAAGTTGACATCCACAAAAATAAACTGCATTTTGATGAGATCAAGGTAACAGTGCAGACCTTAGCACCTATGCAAAGGTTCACTAGACTTCAAGAAGGGAAATTCATACAAGCCCAAATTGATGAGCTACGTCAGAAGGCCTCTATTATTTCCTCAAGGATGCAAACATGGGCCGACGAGGCAAGCCAATTGTCACAAACCATTCAGAGTAAGCTAAATCTCTTTAGTAGACATAGAGAACCATGGGCCTTACAGTCGAAGGTTCAACAATGGAGAATTTGGTTTAACAATTTCACAAGGCCGCCACACAGGGAACAACAAATCTTCAAGTATTGAAGATAGAATTCTATTTCCTGCAAGAAAAAGTTGAGGTAACACTAACAGAGTGACTCGGGATGAGTCACGAAGTCTTGATGTTGGGGTCCTATTGGGACGACATCTCATGGGTCAAATTGTGTTAAGTTTTGTGAAATATTGTAAAGTCTTTGCATTTTGAGGAGCAGAGCGTGAGTGGCGTAGGTAAATAAGAGTCAAAGGGGATTTAGAAAGGTCAAATCCCCTTAGTTTGTTAGAGTCAAGCTATTTTGGGACCTTCCCATGGTTCGCGGACCATGGAATTGTAATAAAGAAGAATATAAAAGGAAGTCATAGAAGAGTCATAGGATAGCAAAAGATAAGTAAGAATAATGCATCATTTGGGTATGATTTTATCTATTCTGTACTTGGGTGAAGGGGAAGGCTCCTGCATCTGTGTGCGTGGAGACCTTGGTAAGTCTGCAGTTGAGCACGCGGGCCCCTGCATCTGTGTGCATAGGGTCTGGAAGAACTGTAATTGAAGATCTGAATCATAATAAAGACCTATTTTGAAGAAATATCTATGCATTTATGTATTACTGTTTTATTTATGAACTTGCTGTATTTATGATTTGTTGAATGCAATTAATTAGGAAAGTACTTAATAGGTTCACAAAGACGTATATCTGTTTATTTATATGAGGTTATGTATGTTTAGTGCAATCGTCGAAGGACATAAGTCTGTTTACTGTCATTTAATGTAAGTTCTGGGTTTCAAGGATTAGGGTTTGTGAAGGTCAAGATAAAGCCCTAAGTTTTACAAAAACACATCACATAGCTCTCTGGATGTAGAAACCTGGTTATAACATCCCCCAATACTGCCTCAGGTGAGACTATAGACTGCGCTACGTGGGTTGGTTTTGTTGGTTAGTGCAACTAACTCCCAACCTGGGTCTAATCCCCCTTAATCCAACACTTAGAGGTTTTATTTATGTTGTGTCTAGATCCCAGTTTCTAATGGGGCGGTAATGTCACCCATATGATAGCCATCAGGGGGTCCAGGTCGTTCATTAGGTGGATGATTTGATGGTATAAGTTATGTTAATTTAGGTTTTTTTTTCCCTGGAAGGAAACTTTCAGAGTCGAAGGTCAATTTGATTGATAAACTCATAGGAAAGAAGAGTTCTTGGTTCAAGTGGGAGAAATGGAAAAATATGGTAGGTTTAGGGTCGATAAATTTAATCACCCAAACTACCAGTTGTGGAAGATGCAGATGGAGTATCATTTGTATAAAAAAGATATGTATCTACCCTTGAGCGGAAAGACAAAGATGCCAATGAGTATGTCAAGCAAAGAATGGGATATTCTTGACAGAAAGCCGCTTGGAAAAATATGGTTATGTTTGGCAGTGTCACTGGCATTCAACATTTCAAAGGAAATGAAAACAAAGGGTTTAATGATGGAATTGGCCAAACCATATGAAAAACCCTTGGCCTCAAACAAGGTATTTTTTATGAAACGTTTATTTGATATGAAGATGTTAGAAGGTGGATCTATTGCTGGTCATTTAAATGAATTTAATACAGTTACCAGTCAATTAACTTCTATATGGGTGAATTTTGATGATGAAATTAGCACTTTGTTATTTCTGTGCTCGTTTCCATAAAGTTGGAATGGTTTAATTATGGTTAGTAGTAACTCTGTCTTTGGATCTAGTACTTTAAAGTTTGATGATGTTGTTGGTGATATCCTTAGTGAGGAAATGTGAAGGAAAAGCTCTAGTGAGACATCAGGTAATTCTTTGACTCCAGAGACTAGGGGAAGAAAAAAGGAAAGAGGAAAGAGCCCAAGAAATGGCAGTAAGTCAAGAAAAGGCAGATCCAAGTCTAGATCGGGGATAGTGTGCTAGATATGTGGGAAGAAAGGGCACCTGAAGAAAGACTGTAAGTATTGGAAGGGGGGAAAATTAGATTCAAAACAAGAGAACAATCATGAAGCGAATGTGACAGGTGATGTTTTGTAAGATGCTTTGATTCTTTCATTAGAAAATATTATTGATGCATGGGTGGTATATTTAGGGGCCTCATTCCATACCACACTTAATAGGAAACATTTTCATGATTATGTTTAAGGAGATTTTTGATAGGTTCATTTGGGTGATGATGAAACCTGTAAAATCATTAGATGGGGTAAGGTTTTTATAAAGCAACATAATGGAAACTGATGGCTATTGAATGAGGTAAGGCATGTTCTAGATCTAAACAAAAATATAATTTCAACTAGTTAGTTAGTTGGTGAAGGTTATGTGACTACCTTTAGATATAAAACTTGGAAGAAAAGGTTAAAAAGTTAGAAGGAGCCTTAGTAATACAAAAGGAGAAAAGGTTGGTACATTGTATTTATGAAATGGTATTTCTAATTTTTTTAATGTTTTAATCTCCACAGGAGAATATACAATATTGTGTCATCTAGACTTAGGCACATGAGTGAGAAGGGGATGTAGATTCTTCACTCAAGAAATTTGTTGTCGGGTTTGGAGCATGTTGATTTAGATTTCTATGAGAAATGCGTTTATGGAAAACAAAAGAGAGTCAAATTTCTTAGAGTTGGGAAAGAAAAGAAGAGCGAAAAATTAGAGCTTGTGCATATAGATGTATGGGGATCTGCTTAGGTATCATCTCTTGGTGGCTCTCGCTATTATGTTACTTTTATTGATGATGCAACTTGGAAAACCTATCTTTATTGCATTCCGAATAAATCTGATGTATTTGATACTTTTAAGAAATGGAAAGCTTTGGTTGAGAATGAGACAGGAAAGAAGTTGAAGTGTCTTAGATCAAATAATGGAGTTGAATATTGCAGCGAAGAGTTTGGTAAGTATTTTTCAAAGCACAGAATTCACAAAGAGAAGATAGTTACATGAACACCATAGGAAAATGGTGTGTTAGAAAGGATGAAAAGGAAAATCATGGAGCGTGCAAGGCGCATGAGATTGCATGCAAGATTGCCTTTACAATTTTGGGTAGATGATGTAGATATTGTTGTTTATCTAATAAATAGAGGGCCTTTAAGTTCCTTGGATGGTGGTATTCTAGAGAAGGCGTGGATAAGTGAAAATGTAAACTACTCATTTTTAAAAAATTTCGGTTGTGAAGGCTTTATGCACATTAATAAAGAAAATAGGACAAAGCTTAAGGAAAAATGAAAGAAATGTACCTTTATTGGATACAATGTTAATGATTTTGGTTATCTATTATATGAATATGAAAATCACAAAATAATTAGGAGCATAAAATGTCATATTTAATGAAAAGTTCTTGTATAAGGATCAGAAGGAGGAAAATAAATAGGAAAAAGAAAAAGGAGAATACATAGTGTTTGATGAGATCACAGAAAAAGTAAAGGTGCCCGAAAATTGTAATGATCAATAGCCATAACAACAAAAACTACCACAACAGCAATATGCACCTCAAACACCTGAAAGTGGTGTTAGAAGATCTACTAGGACAAGTAGACCCCTTGAATGATAATGTCCTTCATTATATTGTGTATTGTTGGCTGATTCGGGTGAACCAAAATGTTATGCAGAAGAAATGCAGGTAGAAACTAGGAAGAAGTGGGAGCTAGCCATGAAAGAAGAGATGGAATCCTTGGTACATAACTAGAATTGGGACTTAGTCAAGTTGTCTGCAGTTAAAACAACATTGCAGAATAAATTGGTTTACATGTTGAAGGAAGAAGATGGAGGTAGAAAGAGGTACAAGGCTAAACTTGTTGTGAAGGGGTTTGAATAGAAGAAAGGTATAGACTTTGATGAAATATTTTCTCCTATAGTTAAAATGACTTCAATCAGAACTATTTTAATTCTAGTAGCGGCATAATATTTGCATCTTGAGTAATTAGATGTAAAGATGACCTTTCTCCTTGGGGTTTGGAGGAAGAGATCTATGTGCAGTAGCCACAAGGATATGAGGAAGAGATTGTATGGCTTAAAACAGGCTCCAAGATAGTGGTATCTAAAATTTGACAGGTTTATGTCTGAACAAGGTTATACTAAATGTAACTCTGACCACTGCGGTTTCTTAAAAAGAAAAATGATGGCAACTATATTATGTGGTTATTGTATCTAGATGGCATGCTTGTTGCAGGGTCTAACATGCAAGAAATAAATGTGCTCAAACTAAAATTAGCAAAAAGAATGATTTGGGTGTTGCAAAACAAATTCTTGGTATGAGAATAATAAGAGATAGGAAAAGTCACAAATTAACATTGTCCTAGAGTGAGTACATAGAAAATGTGTTGGAAATATTTAATATGTAGAATGAAAAACTGGTTATTGCACCTGCGCTAGCCATTTCAACAAAGTAAGGAGATGTGTCCTAAGACCTAGGAAGAGATGGATTATATGTATAAAGTCCCATATGCATCAACAGTTGGAAGTTTAATGTATGAAATGGTCTGCACAAGGCCTGATATTGCACATGGAATGGGAGTTGTAAGCAGGTACATGAACAATCTAGGTAAAGATCATTAGATGGCAATGAAATGGATTCTTAGGTATTTGAGAGGTACCACAAATCAAGCATTATGATTTGGTGGTTCAAACATTGCTCTATAGGGATATGTTGATGGAGATATGGTAGGTGATAGAGATAACAGGAGGAGCACCACAGAATAATTGTTTAATGTAGGTGGAACAACTTTCATTTGGGTTTCAAAAATGCAAAGTATTGTTTCACTTTCAACAACAAAAGTGGAGTATGTTGTTTCTAGAGAGGCTAGTAAAGAAATGATTTGGTTTCAAAGGTTTATGGATGAATTGGGTAAGAAGAAGAAGATGGGCAGGTTATAGAGTGATATCCAAAGTGCCATTCATATTGAAAATAACTCAACTTTTCATTCCAAGACTAAACATATACAACTCAAGTACCATTTCATACAGTTAGTGTTGGAAGATGGACAATTGAAGCTAGAAAAGACACACACTAGCAAAAATTCTGTAGATATGTTAATGAAATTTGTAACAAGGGAGAAACTGAGATTCTGCTAAGTTTCAACTGGTCTTCAAGTATGATAATGAAGATGAGAAATAGCTAGGTCCAACGTGGAAGCATTTTCCAGCCAATGAAGCAGCGATAGAGTTGTTATAATAAGTCTCCAAGTGGGATATTGTTGGGTGTGGAACCTAAATATATTCCTGACTCAAAGGTTTTGTTTCTATTGTGTCTGGATCACAGTTCCTAATGGGGCGACAATGTTGCTCATATGATAGCCGTCAGGGGGGTCTAGGCCATTCATTAGGTAGATGATCTAACAGTAGACATTATTTTAGTTTAGGGTTTTTCCCTAGAAAGCAACCCCCAATGTATATGAGGGAATTGTATTGCGGTTGTGTATTATTATTCTCGGTGAGAGAGAGAGAGAAAGGATTGTGTGAGAGTGAAGAGGAAATTACAGTAGATCCGTTGTAGGTTGTATCTCTTCATTTTGTTGGATAATATAAAAGGAAAGGTTGTTTCTCTGTGGACGTAGCCCAAATTGGGTGAACCACGTATATCTGTGTCTCTCTTGTTTTATGCGTTTCTGTATTTGTGTTTCCACAATATTTTATATGTTGCATTTCTCAGTAATATATCATTTTCTAACAAATCCAACCCAATTAATATATACTGTAGAGATGCAAAACATATATTTTCTCTACAATATATATTATTTGGGTTGGATCAAGGCATTCATATGAATCTTGATGATGAACCACACTTAGTGGTTTGAAACGTGTTGGCCAAAAAAATGAATGTGATTTACAAGAAGAATTCTCTTAAAATAATATTTATTTATTTAGTTTTTCAAAAAATATTATAATTTCCCATTAATTTAATTTACTAAATTTATTATCAATATTTTTCTTTTTCTTTAAAAGACATAATTTTGGGTTAAGTGGTCACAAAAAGGAAATTTAAAGACATTGAAGGTTACCAAGTAGAAATGCTCATCCATCACATCCACAAATGTTTCAATTTAGTAATCAAGTAGAGTTTAAGTAAACCCTAGATTCAAAGCTTCATTATTCCTATATTTAAAAGTACGGATAAAAACAATCTATTTAATTATAGGGTCATTTTAATTGGTCCTCTTTTACCCAAGTTGTATGGAATTATTATGGAAAAAAAATCAATATTTTAATAAATCCCCATGGAAAAATAGTTAAAGGGAAAGTTTGATGTAGCACTTATCATTCAATAATGGATGACCTTATTACCCTTAGAATCACTATGGAGGAGTTTTGATAGTAATAAAATCAATATCCTATGCTGCTTTGTTGATTTTGGAAAAGCATTTGACATAGTGCCCATAACTAACCTTAGGAATATATTAGGAGAGCTAAATGTCCCTTTCAAGTAGAGAAGTTTTTTAAGAAGGCTATACGAGGACATCATTTCCAAGATTAAGAACACTAAAGGTTGGTTAGAAGAAATTAATTGTAATATGGGAATTAAGGAAGGTTATTTCTTGTCCCCTACCCCTTTTTGCCTATGTCTCAATAAGTGAGAGGGCTTCTTGGAAGAAGTAGGATGTGTCTTCACCTTTATCTAGAATAATCATCATACTTTAAATTTCTTTATGTTGATAATATTGTTGGGAAGGAGTTCCTATGATCCTGAAAATGAATTAAATATCTGTAAGATTTTTTCTCTAGTACGAGTATCACTATTAACACTAACAAAATAAATGTCATGATAATCAAATACAAAAATATTACTTATGTTAACTTCATGTATGATAATAATAGATTTGATCATGGTTGGATCATTATATTATTTGTCATTTAATTTGATGTTTTTAAAGTGGAAAGAATTTGACGAATAAGCTTTTAGAGTCATTTTGATGGTAAGTCCTAGTTTAGAGAATTGGTCTTTGAAACCTTCCAAAGCCATTTTGAGGCATCAAATGGCATTTTTTAGGTTCAAAACATTCTTATCTTTAGTGTAAAATCCTTTACCCCACATTTAGAGACCTCTCTAATGATGCAAAAATCACGTTAATCGGAGCTCATGTGCAAAAGTTATGACTTTCGCAAGTTGATTTACCGTGTTGACCACAATGGTACGAGGATATCATGTTAGCTCTCGTTACCTACCCATATAACACTTTCCACGTGCGGGCTTTCAATAAGACTTTAGAAGGTCAAAAAAATATAACTCCAATTGAGGGTTGAGCAAGTCAAATCCTTACCCCAAGACGGTTACTGGGCCATGTTAAATATTCAGACTAGGAGGAGTGGGCTTTCTATTCTATGTCATTGTATTTGTTCTATATTTGAGCAAAGCGATTAGGACTGGTAAGTCAAAGAGTAGGACAAAGGCAGATAAGACTTTCTAACAACCTCACATGCCACAGTGTTTGAAGTAACTCCATAGAGAGTACTTCTTTCTTTGTATTTGCATATTTCCATACTAGATAAAGAGAAAGCAGAACGGCCTCACTTTTTGGATGAGTTTTCTCCTAACATTTTTGCTAAGGTAAATCTTGTATTTATTTGTAGATGGTGATTAAGTATTTTTATGTTATCATATTTGTTATGACAAAATTTTCAAGTGGAATATCCACACCAATTTACATATCAAGCTTGGAGGAAGTGACTTAATACAATTATCTCATAATCTATCTTCATCACAAGCTCAATTGGAACTATAACATTGAAAAAGGGATAAATAGAGAGTGACAAGTTTATTATGAATTTGAAAATAGTTACCAATCAATGGACCTTTACCTTTGGGATAAGAAGAAACACCTTTTTAAGCCTTTTTCCTCTCTTATTTTTTATAATTATAAAGTTTGAAAATATAAAATCTCTAGTAATTCACAAAGAAAAATAGAACAATTCTAAAAATATTTAATAACTTATAATTTCAAAATTAAAAACAATAAACCATATTTTATCCCTCTCATAAAAATCAATCTTTCCTAGTTAAAAACATAACTTACAAAACCTTTTTTTTAATTACTTTAAAATCCAATTAAAACCATATGTTAGTCCAATTTTCTTCTTTATTTAATAAAATTCATAGCCATCATCATATATAAAAAATTAACAATTTTTTATTAACATATTTATTTTATAAATCTATTTAAAATTTATATTTAATTTGTTTTTTAAATTGTATTACATAAAAGAAATAAACCATTACGAAAATGAAATTTTAGTAATGCTGCTAAAGGAGTATGTCACCAACCAACCAATCCCTATCACAAAAGATAGCAAATCTCTATAGATATTTAGCAACCGACCAATCCCTATCACAAAAGATAGCAAATTTCTATAGATATTTAGCTATACCTAATAGGGAAAATAGGTGCATGTGACAATGATAAGGTCAAAACATCAACCAATAATATCATTCTTCTAGTAAAGACATGTGATATTCATAATTGCGTACAAAAATGTGAATACACTGATCAATCATAATATTCTTATGACAAGACCATATATGTGACTTGCTGTGAAATCTTTAATGCAGGTCACGTCCATGTTATTGATGTACTATTGTTTTCACTTTATTATTTTATATTATTTACCTATTTACGGTTTTTAATTGTTTTCTTAATTTACTATTAATTATTAGGAAGGATAGATGTTTTTAGGGATAAAGATTCACCACGGTGGTTTAAATTTTTTTAACTAGATGTTTTTAGTTTTGTAAGTTACTAGAAATATTTTTGGGTTACAGTAGCGATTGGTAGGTTTTATCTTATATTTATTTTGGAACATTCAGATAAGTTATCAATTTCTATGTTTCAAAAATAATCTATAAATATAATTTTAAAATTGCTTTTAAAAAAAAGTTTATTACATTTGGTATTTAAGCTTGTTTTCAAACATTAAGTTAGAGTATTTAATAAGTTACATCTAGTTCAAATGGTTAGGAGAAAAGTTTCTCACGGTTCAATGAGATATTAGCTTGTTGTATATTTGGCTAAAAGGGTAGTCATCTACATTCGTTACATTCAACCCTAAAGTTAAAGCCAAACCCAAAGTTTCCTGTTAGGTGTGTCTTATAGGCTATTATACCTAACTTAAGGTTTGTGTTGATAGTCAATTGGATTTGAATTTGAGTTTTACTTAAATAATTCCAACTATTACTTGTTCCATTACATCTAAAATAAAATTATTTAATTTAACAAAGATCATTTATATTTGGAATTTAAATTTTAACCCAAACATTATAGTAAGATATTTTGCAAGCAATATGTAACATTAATATCTCAACAAACATTCTAATAAGAACATCATAAGGTTAGAGTTCAAAACCTTGTATCTATGGATATAATTTTTTTCCCAAGACATCATTAAAAATATGAACATAATATTTTATCGAAAACCTCATTTAAGAAATTTGATATATAACATTAATTATTAATATGAGTGTGTAGGTTTTCATAGTTAGTTTTATTTTTATTTTTATTCATAATAGTGAATATACATTTTTCAGTTCAATGAGGTTGTCCAAAGTTTTCAGTGCTAGTCTCTTGCTAAAAGAAGCAAAAACTTCAAAATACAATCTTTAGTGACCATGCCATTCATGTACATGATTTGTTGACCTTGACATGTGAGTGAACAATGGAAATAGAATTGTAATTAAAATATTCCTTTGATGTGCATTTGATTGATTATACTGAAGACAATGTTGCATATATGACAAAAAACACATAAGTTGTCAAGAAAGTCCATATCTAATTTTTTTTTTGAGAGGCACCTGCTTAAGAATATGAAATCTAGTCTGTAGGGAATAGTGGTTATACATGGATGATTATTTGGATAAGTTCCACCTCGTCCATGAATTCAGAGACCACAAAAGCCCCTATCGGTAGCTTGAGAGCTTCTTTTGAGAATTGTCTATTGTGATGTTTAGTTCCCACACAATGTGTTTAAATGATAGCCAGTCAAATGTGACGAGTTTTCCCCTAATATCTTCAAGGATCAATTACAAATAGACATTCTCAACAGTGATCTTGTTATTTTCCCAATCAATCACAAGTTTTGAGTTGTTTGGCATTGGATAATCCAACACTCGCGTGTTTCGCGACATGTGCTTAATTGCCTCTCGAGGATCCATTAACTCTGGTGATGCATCCGTTTACTAATACGTGTAGGTTTTGGTGTAACATCAATCATGATTCCAACACTATATCCCACGCAACATGAGCCGAGGGTGTTTTGAACTCAAGGCCTTTGGCTTTGATACATAATGTTGAAATCTTGCTTATACTAAGATTGTTGGGGGGGGTTTGAATCAATATAAGACTATTTGAATCATCTAATTAAATTTTTTACCAATATTTTACAACAACTATTTGGAAATTTATTAAGCATCAAAACAATGCATGCAATCAACAGATAATAATCAAGTCATAGTACAAGAACAACACATTCAAACCATATGGAAATTGAGATTTTAGGTGGAAACCCATAAAGGGAGAAAATCACCATGTTTATTATTCTCTTCTTAAATCATCAATTACATTCATTCATTTACTGACACTAATCAACAGGATACTTCTATCCCCTTTTCACTAATTTGCAAGCACCCACTTACAGGAGCACCAACCCCTATTATTTTTAGTAGCACCCGCAAGTAGGAAGCACTCACTCCTTATTTGTTTTGCTAGCACCCACTACTAGGAAGCACCCCCTCCCTCATTTAATTTTTGTTGGCACCGACTGGATGGAGGCAGCAACCCCTAAATCAATGTGGACATTCTTTTCATCTCATTTTCAAACTAGATCCATTATTCTTCAATATAAATTTCAAAACCAATGTAAACCCTTCAGCAAAATCTTCTTTAATCAACAACACATTGTTTATAAGTCATTATTGATATACTTAGGAACAAAAAATAATTAGCATTGTGCTCAGCAATACACATTCTTATATTTGAGATTCAAACTATAACACACCATCTCTCCAAGACTAAAACACTGCGATTTTCAATCAATTATAGCTTTAATATCAAAAGACAAGTAGATGTCCAACATGACAGAAAATGATATAGTCCAGTCATGCCCTTTCATACAATGTGTAGTACATGATTGTAGTGAACATAACAAGAAAATCTAATCCTAGAAGCCAAACAATATCTCTGATGCATCTTAATCACACAGTCACAACTAAGATAATAAAAATACTTTTATGTCCAACACTCGATTCAAGAGGTTCAATTACTTTCCTTGTTATAGCAATAACTTCAAGTTTTTAGGTAGCAACTTTGAATTTTTCATTAACACAACAATCATCATCTTACTCAACGACAACAACTTTATACTTTATCAGGGTAGCAGACAATTTAAAGCATATTATTCAAGCTTGGAAATCACATAGCAAAATGCAGCCTTTCTTTTGTGATCTAGTCACATCATGGTTAGAATATCTCAAACCTCCAACAAACCTATGCCACACTCGACAATCATTTAGTTATGGTACTATTTCATAACCACAACCTTGTCATAATGAACACACTCCACACATCATGTTAACAACAACACTCTACAATACCAAAAAATCTAACATTGTCCCATATCCTATCATAGAAAATCTAACAAATTTAATGTCACATCAACTAAAACTCTACCCCTAAGTTTCAAACATTGTACAACAAACTTAGAAAATATTTAAGGTAGAGGGAACCTTGGGTTTCAACACGTTGTACAATAGGTTTCCTAGAATAAACTCATAACTATTAGAAATGTATAATCTCTACCCACAAGAAGAATAAATCTTGTAAGGAAAACAATTGTAATTTGTTTGACAGTCTTCGAACTTGCAACCCACAGCTTCAATCTCACATGTCAGCCTTATAGACATAACAATTTCAGACCATCATATAGTTTTATACTAAGGCCATCACACCAGTCAGAGACTATCGTCAGATCATCATCACATTAGATGCTTCAATGACTCAAACCATCTCTCATATGAGGAACATCGCTTCAACAAATTAGGCACCATCAACTAAAACTCTACCCCTAAGTTTCAAACATTATACAACAAACTTAGAAAATATTTAAGGTAGAGGGAACCTTGGGTTTCAACACGTTGTACAATAGGTTTCCTAGAATAAACTCATAACTATTAGAAATGTATAATCTCTACCCGCAAGAAGAATCAAACTTGTAAGGAAAACAATTGTAATTTGTTTGACAGTCTTCGAACTTGCAACCAATAGCTTCAATCTCACATGTCAGCCTTATAGACATAACAATTTCAGACCATCATATAGTTTTATACTAAGGCCATCACACCAGTCAGAGACTATCATCAGATCATCATTGCATTAGATGCTTCAATGACTCAAACCATCTCTCATATGAGGAACATCGGTTCAACAAATTAGGCACCATTCATATTCATGAACTTATGAACTCCTTCGATAAGATGGATACGAACCCAATAAAGTTTTAGACAAAATCATGGGACTAATCCAATAATTTTTCAACCAAATTTTAGTGTGACAGAAACCAACTATGAGAGGTTTTAAGGACTAAGTAGGGACTTGCAACACACTCTCATTTTTCCAGGATTTCAAGCCCACTGAAACTATTATTTTCATTGCAATGGTATCCAAATAGATGAAAGATTCCTAGAGTATTGGGCTACAAATACAACTTAAATAATTCAAATTCTCACCTTATTTAACTAATCGAATGCTTGATAATGTTTGATACTTTTTCAATATATACATTTAACTTATGAAACTTCCCAACTCCTCTTAGGGCTTGACTTAAGCTGAATTGGGATTTTCTTACAACTCGTCATTCAATTAAAATCACTATTAGAGACACATTTTTCATGCATGACCATATATAATGAGTTTACTCCTTGGTTGCATGCCCAATGCACTAGATCATGTATTCACACCTAGACTACAAAAACTTTAGATCAAAAACTACACAAATTATGCACTAGATCATGACCTCGCACCTAGAAGACACATCTATATCACAAAACATACCCATGATCATACCAAAATAGACCAAAATAGAGATAAAAACATAATTATAATCAGAGATGCTACCATGAAACTACACCAGAACAAAAAAAAAAACACTATTACACTGATCAATTACTCCATACGAAACACACATTCAAATATTTGATCACAAGATACCCACATCATCACTCAAGTTCCAAACAACATTTGTTTATATAGTCATTGATCCTCTTAGACCAAATCAAGTTGACCTTTAATACAATGGGTTTCACCATAGGGAAATTTGATGGTAAATCGATCCAACACATAAACCGTGGGGAATTACCATGGATGAGAAAAAAACTGAATTCTAACCTAGGAAAATCAACCTGTGGATTCCATTGCTCGAGACGAAGTGAATTGGACTTAGAGTAAGTCAAGATCTATGCTTACTTTAAGCGAACACTCTGCGTAATCTACATGAATTGCAGAGGATTAGCCTACGTAAATCATGATCACTACGTAGTTTGGACAACACTAACCAACGTAAATTATTAAATCATGATCATTCCATATTTTACAATCCCATATCTAGAGCCGTTCTCTCAACTTCTCTGGATTCCTTTACCTCAATTTCTAGCCTAGCATTACTTGTCCAGATATTGAGACATATGATTCCCAATGCCAAATGTTGATTGTAAAGAAATTATCATCAATAGATCAAATAATATAGCAACCAATGTTGAAGGTGAAAATATCTTTGTATTTGATCCCATGATTAATATAAAACCAAGGAATGAAATCAAGGAATGCCCGGCCAAGAGAAATCTATACTGCCACAATGACTAGTGTCGGCCGGATAAGTCGTTCTTGTGGAAAAGACTGACCTCCCTAGTATCTAATGATATCTAGCGACAAGCAAACCAAACAAATTCTATCTTTCTCTAAATATGTAATTTATAAATAAAGGCAAACAAGTGTTTTAGGCCTACCTCGGGTCCAATGCAAGTTTGTGGAAGCCACACTCCGTTGATCCAAATGAGCTCCCTTGTAAAGAATTTGCAAACACAAACAAGCACACACATTAAATAGCACCTGAAAAGACAATATAACAAAGCATATTTATCATGATGATCAAGGAATTCATGAAACAAACCATATAAGACAATTTATTGAGAAAAATGAATCTGATTGTATTAACTTTAATCAAAGAAGAACTTTACAACCTTGGTGCCTTGATGCTGTACAAGCTCCTCCCAGGGTCCAGCAATAATCTCCTCTACTTTGACAAGTTTCACTCTCTTCCCAATGAAGCCAAAAGGTATGTAATCTCTCCTCTCAAGCTTAACTAGGAAGTCTTAATTCCAATAGCATTTACCCTAAAAAATGTTCAGCTTCTAACCTCCCTAGCAACCAGCCCAATGCCTTAATTTATAGTGCAGTGGAGGGAAGTTACTAGGTCCACTTTCAAAGGGATAGAGCCCTCATTCAAAGGGATAAGCTCCTCTCATCAAGGGGTTAGCTCCTTTAGTTATGGGATGCATGAACCACCTAGGAGCGAACCAACCACGTCAAGATTCCTTCTAGAAACATCCAGAATTAACCCAAAGTGAGTTTTTAAGAATAAACTTGCACCTTATTGACTTTTGCAGGGGTCCGCACCCACTCCTTTAGAGATAGAACAAGCAGGTCTGCAGGTAACATGACCAAGGGGTGTGGGACCACAGGTAATGGTAAGAGAAAGTGCGGAACCAGAGCTTTATTGATTTTCAAGGACTTTCTCTTATTTTTAAAGCTTGACATGAAGAGCTGAGGTTTGACACTTGCTAAGGAGGACAATATGAATGATGATAGACCCATACTGACTGCAAATAGTCATGGTGACAATATTTTGTGTAACAGATTGCCCCCTAAAGTGCGAAGTCTATAGTAGATAAGGATTTCATTTATCATCTAAGAAGAGTGAAGTACTTTATCATTTCAAGGATCATCTTGTGGAGAGCTTGGTTGGAACTTATAAAAACATTCAATGCAAAATATATATATGAGATCATATCATCGTTGAGGTAGGCATTCCCATACTCAGATCAAAACTGACTAGAAAACTAACTAAACTGCTCTTAGGAATGATCTTGCAATACATCACAAGTATAGACACATGTAGACACAGTATGGACGCAGCCATCTGTTTATGAATAGTATGTTGTATAATGAATACAAAATTCCTCGCAGCCTGGATGGTGGAAACTAGATCCAGGGTCTTGATTTCTACTTCCTGAAATAGTACGATTCTATCCATGTGAATGAATGTGTCGAAGTCGAACATGGTAGAAACCACTTGTTACCAGTCAATGATGTAAACTATTAACAAGTGTGAGAGAAACCACTAGTAATGTCAATGGCTCTCAAAGTACTCAGTACAATCCGTGAAATGTGAATAGATGTGTTGATGTCGAACATATCACGGAATCCTTTGATCGAAGGTCAATGATGCAACCTATCGTCGAAGGCGAGAAACCTGCCATTGAGGCATGCAGATCCCAAGGTACTAACGATTTCTAGGTCATCTTTCTAGATAATGAGCTGAAGTTGATGGAAAGCGATCCGTCGTAGGCAAGCCCACAACACGAAATCATAGATCAAGTTTGAAGAAACATAGTTGCAAGGACTGACTCAGGGATGGTCAAGATGGATGACAGATATTTTGCAGATGAATGGTGTATTTGCACTGACCTCTTGAACACATAACGACATAGCAGATGGTTTGGTGAAAATTGACCCAAAGTTAATACACAGAAACCGGCTGAAGACTTTCAATATGGTTTGATCAACTGTTAGGCAAAGGATTTCCCAACCCAGGTGAATAAAAAGTATTGTGTTCAAGAGTGGTTAAATGTTTTTCTGAGACACAAAGTATGAAAAACAGGTTCATTTTTCTCTCTTTTCCCCCACCATTTCTGGCAAGTACCTCTTTATTTTTAGCAAGCTTGAGGAGGATAACATTTGCTTGATTATAAGCTCATCCTTTGGATGAGTCCAACTTAGTTTAAATTCGAACCCTAAGAAGGAGTGGTTCGTTCCTGTTTGTAATTGAACATGTCCTTTACTGTTAAATTTTAACGAGTCCAGTATAGGAGAAACTCAGCGTTTTTCAATTTTAGGGAGTCTGAAAAAACTTAAGAAAACTCCATGGTTGTCCTTTTTCGTAAATTTGTGTCTCCCAAGCCCGAAAAAGTATAAAATAATACTTGAGAGAACCGCTTGATCATTACGACCAAGGAGTACTTTTCATAATTAGTGTCTCTGATCCGAAAAAGTAAAAAAGCGATCAATGACACGTCGTTTTATAACCAATATCGAATTTGAAACGACAAAAATCTGGCAATCTTTTCATGTTTTTACGGTAAGAAAAGGGCTGTAAGTGGATCGTCTTTTTAGTTCCGTTTTAACGAGCTTAAAAAGAAAAACTCGACAATCTTTTCATATTTTAGGAGTCAGAAAAGAGCTTAAAGGTGACTCTAATGTTTTTTGTCAAAAATGATCAATTTTTCCTGAAAAATCCGTTATCCTGCACAAAAACTCAAACATTACTCATACCTGTTTAAAATAGATAAAAATGCTTCAAAAGTTACCTCTTTAAAGTGAAAAATAAACAAATTAAAAACTCATTTATTCAAAAAAGCTTATAAAAAGGGTTTTTGTAAATTCATTTTTACCGTTTGACTTTAGAGTGAGAAAAAAGAGCTTTTTTGGTCAGAAACTTCCCTTGAAGATTGCGGAAAATCCATCCGTTGGAATCGAACGTCGTCACCTCCAGGTAATCCACATCATCATACTCTTTCATTTCATCCATTTGAAATTTTTTTTTAGGCTTTTATTTTGTTTTTTAGGAAATTTTTAGGTTAAAAACCCGCGCGCAGGGGTCCGCATGCATAGCATAGGAAACCCGTGGACCTTGACTTTTTCGTAAAAGGAAAAAGGTCAGGGGCCCGCACCTGCTGTGAAGGCAGAGTGCGGACCTACGCATTGTCTCTAACATAGAGAGTGCAGTCCCCACAGAATAGGTTTTCAAACTTAAAATTTTCAAATTCCACCCAAAAATTTTGCTTTTAAATATTCCAATCCGCCTTTTTATTGAATGTAGGGTATACATCATGCTTGACTGGTGGGAACGGGAGCACGAGGATGTGGATCTCGCCGCGATTAATCATCAACCTTCGATTGATGCATTGAAGGCATGCGGTTTATACAAATTCTGGGCCATACCTGGCATGAGGGCCTAGGTGGACTTTTTGTAGTGGCTGGTAGACAGGTGGAATATACAGGACCAATGTTTCTTTATTGGTGGCCACCAGCTCGAAATGGAGCCGGAAGACATTTACTTTCTGACTGGTTTTCCTAAGAGAGGTGAACATTTGACTCTATTCCGGACTAGGCCAGGTGGCCACTCTGCCGATAGCCTCTGGCTAGAGTTCTGTAACGACCAAACTAGAGACAAAGGGATAGATATCAAAACCATCTCCCGTCCTGAACTCAAAGTGATTGCATTTACTGTTACCAGGCTCTGCGGAAGTGCAGCACTACATGTGGCCACTGGATCCCAAATGCGGATGGCAGTAGACTGCTTTCGAGGCACCATCTTCAACTGGTGCGAGGCTGTGTTAGCTAATGTAAAAGGCCAACTAACTAGAACAAAGAACGGACAACTGAAGAACTTTGGATATGGTGCTTTAGTTGTGAGCTTTGGTCTAGAGAGGGTCCCAATGTTGGTCCCACAGCATCTTACCGTTGGAGTTGGACTTCCCCGAGAGCCCAAACTGATGCGTTGGGTTGCAGTTATGGCCCGTCATCCTGAGGAGGGAACATAAGTCGTTCGATTTACTCCTGAGTATTTTCATTGGTTGGAGAACCAAGTATTTGCTATTAAGGATTTTCCTTATGCTGGGATAGATTATCGTGGTGACCCAGATATGGCTCTTCCACCAGGAGAGCAATGGGATGACTCAGGTAAAATCATTTTCAACATTTTCTAATTTAATTTATTATTATTATTATTTTTAACCGTCCTAAAATTGATAGTAAAAATTTTCAAATACAGATGTAGGTCCACGGCGACCAGCCACTCTCCAGCCCTATGAGAAGAAATAGCCAGCTGCAGCAGCACCAGCCCCAGAGGACGAATCTACAGAGACCTTGGCCGAATTGGAAAGCCATCTAGAGCATTTGACAACAGACATTCCAGAGACCAGCATAGATGACATTCCTCTTAGGCTACAACGCTATGTGATTGGGGTCCCAGGACCTTTCAGGAGGTTCCTTTGTAGGGTGGCCCGTACAGTGGTTTCTTATTGTGATCATCACCAGTGATAGGATGATCGCCTGTTGTAGACTCATATGACATTTTTTGCTTTTTGTACTATCATTTTTGCCGATCATAAGGTGTTTTTCAACCTATGATCGAAGACGATGTATATTTGACACACTTCTATGCTATACTATATCACCATTATCGGTTTATCTTGTAAAACATGTTATGGAATGTTTTTGAATTTACTTGTATGATTATTGCAAATGTCTACTTAGCATTCGAGAAGAAATTGCATCTGCTAATGTATTTAAATATCTTGGAATATGCTGATATTCAATATAGTCAAATTCACGTTCCAAGAGACGAACTCTCAAAAATAATCTCAATAATACTGGATTTCTAATGGAATATACTCTATTAAGCTATAACACAACGAGTTCAGAATCTAAACTCACAATCAAACTCTGAATCCCAAATGAGATGGATTCAGACAATAACTCAATCACTGCACTATACTCTGCAATGTTGTTCGTTGTTTGACCGAGGCTTACCCCATGCATAGATACCAACTCATCGGAGGGCGAATAAATAACCCAAGCCGCGGAAGAAATGTTCCGTGTATTACGACAAACACCATCAGAAAAACCAATGTATGTTTGGAGAGACGTCAACATCTGAAATATCCAGAGTAAAATCAAGATAAGCAGGAATAATGACAAAAACACTCTCTAAATTAAGCACACTTTTTAATCTAAAACACACCAGCTAGAAAGAAAACTATCCTAACTAAAATCTCCACACCCAGTTTTAAGCATAATATCTCTTCAGGTAAAGACCATTTCTGGGTTTACCTAAAGAGACCCCGTCAAAGTCTACCAATTCATAGGCCCCTTTTGCCAGCTTTCGCTTAACAACATAAGGACCATGCCACATGGGTACGAATTTTCCAGCGCCTAATTTATCATTTGCTTGATCGTACAGTAAGACTAGGTCTCCTTCCGAAAAATTACGAGGTGTAACATTTCAGTCATACTGAGATTTAATACGTTTGGCATGAGTTTCGATTGCTAATGCAACATCATGTCGATTCTCATCTAGCTGAGCCAAGTACAACAAACGGTTTTCCTCTTCGGAAGTGGCTATAAGTAATTCTATGGCCATTTGCAATGACGGGATTTCGCATTCAATGGGTAACACAGCTTCCAAACTGTAAACTAGTTGGAAAGAAGTGAAACCGGTTCACGTTTTTACTGAGGTTTGATACGCCCAAAGCGCTAAAAATATCATGTTATGCCAATTCGACCTATGAATCCTAATGATTCGTCGGATCATGGTGACTAGAACTTTGTTGATGGCTTCAACCAAACCATTAGCCTATGGATAATATGGAGTTTAACTATCGTGACGCAAGCCAAGTTGGTCTGTAAGTTCAGTCATCATAATATTTCGAAAATGATGCCCATGATCAGTGATAATCGCTTGTGGAACACCAAACCTAGCAATTATATGATTGAACACGAAAATCGCAACAGTTTTGCCATCTGCCTCAAATGTAGGCATCGCCTCGGCCCACTTGGTAAAATAATCTACCGCAAGGATGATATACGCATGCCCCCCGGCCGAGTGAGGGTTACATGTAATAAAATCGATACCCCATTTCGCAAAAGGACCAACAGAAATTATAGGGTGGAGAGGAGTAGGTGGAGTGCGCATCTTTCGATCAAAAATTTGGCAGTTGTGGCATTTTTGGACTGCGTTAATACAGTCTTTAAACAAAGACGGCCAGAAATAGCCAGCGTGCAATATCTTTTGGGCTGTGGCAAACCCAGACATATGACCACCACACGCTCCAGAGTGACAGTCATTTAGAACCCTTTCAGCTTCCTCATGAGTTAAACAACGTCGGAAAATAGAGTCCACCCCATGACGATAAAGTGTATCTCCAATAATTTTGAATTGTTGGGACTGGAATCGTATTTTCCGACGCTCTGATCTTGAAATTTCTGGCCAAAAGGATTGGGTTTGGAGATAAATGATGATATCTCCATACCATGGATCTAAAGTGCTGATTAGAAACAAGGATTTGTCCGCAATGGGCTCCTCCGCCACAGTTTCAGTGTCAGCACGCGGGAAGTCACACATCAACTCCACAAAAACTAAAGATTTCTTTGACTTAGACTTTTCAAATTCCAAGTCAAACTCCTGCAGGATCACAATCCATTTGGAGTACTTGCCCCCTAGCAATTGTTTGGTCAAAATATAGATCATAGGGTTGCAATCGGAAATTACTGTAGTTTTGCGTAGTAAAATGTAATGACGAAAACGTTGGACAGCTTGAACAGCTGCCAATGCCAATTTCTCCACATGTGAATATTTTAGCTCAGTTGGATTTAAGGTTCGACTAAGGTAATATATCACATGTTCACTACCAAATTCATCTTCCTGAACTAACACCATTCCAATGGTGGAATGCGAGGTGGCAAGATATAAGAAGTAGTCCTGGTTGTAGTTGGGAGGATGCAATAATGGTGCATGGGTCAACACGTGTTTTAGTGCATCAAAATATTTGTCAGCTATCTCATCCCAAAAGAATGGAGTATTCTGTTTCAACAACCTAGTAAAACCCTTTGTGATCTCGGCGTAGTTAGGAATGAATCGACGTAAAAAGTTTGCTTTCCCTTGCAAACTTTGGAGTTGGTGAAGACTCGAAGGAGGAGGCAATTTGACAATAGCTTCAACCTTCGAGGGATCGACGCGAATGCCGGCTTTCGAAACAACAAACCCCAGTAACCGACCCGTTTCTATATAGAAAACACACTTATGTGGATTCAACCTAATTCGATAATGCCTACACCTCATAAAGATTGCTCATAAATGGATGAGATGATCGGCTCGATGTAATGAATGAGCAGGTAAATCATTGAGATAGGGTTGCACAATGTGCTTGATGTCATGAAACGCGTAAGACATGGCTCTTTGAAAAGTTGCCATGGCGTTCTTGAGCCCAAAAGGTAATTTGCAATAAGCAAAAGTCCCCCATGGACAAATGAAAGCCGTTTTTGGTTGATCATCAGGTAGAATATGTATTTGATTGTATTCGAAAAAACCATCCATGAAGGAGAATATTTCACTGCCGCCACAATCATCAATGATTTGATCGATATAGGGAGTTGGGTAATTGTCTTTTGGACAAGCTCGATTAATATCCCTATAATCGATACATATTCTTATTGTTCCTTGTTTTTTGTTAACAGGAACGATATTCGATACGCAATCCGTTAAAGGAATTGGATAAATGAAACCTGCTTTAAGTAATTTTTCAACTTCTGCCTTAATAGCAGCAGCTTTTCGCGAGTGGATCTGACGCAAACGTTGCCAGACGGGTTTAGCATCTGAGTAAGTTTTGATTTCATGAACAACAATTTCTAGGTCAATTCCTGGAATTTCCTCATATGACCAGGCAAACACGTCGTGGAATTCTTGAAATAGGGCCTTATATGTTTGAATTTCATCTTCCGTACAAGAGGCACCTATATGAATGTTTTCAACAATTCTGGGCTTAACCGAAATGTCAATAGGAATAGTTCGAGAAATGTTTCCCAAATTTAACTCAGAATCAAGATTTTTCATTGGATTTTGAGATTCCTTGACATAATCAGTCGTAAAAATAGATGAAAAATCATTTTCAAAGCGATCAATCTAAGGTAAAAATGAAGATATTCCCATGGTAAATCATCAACACACAAGATTTCACGAATTTTCTCATCAGTGTGAACAAGTTCGGAAAACATTGTTGAATCTGAGTTTGATGTTGAAAGTGATTCTTCATGGACCACATTCATTAAGTCAATTTCAGTTGAAGAAGGGTCGGAAAATGACTGCACGGCCTGATACGCAATTTCATATGGACTCAAAGGCATAGCATCACCAAATGAATCTATCTCAGATTCGGAAGGTACGATCCAAGGATCATCATAAACAATAGTGTCTGATGAAATCATATGAATGGTTGCAGTAGAAGACGATACGTTTGGAGGAGGAAAGGAAAAAGTTCCTAGTAAACCAGAATCTTTAACTAATCCTACTCCAACATCCTTATAAGGGATAGTTGTTTTACCGACATGCTGGATACTTTCAGAAGAGGCTGGGTCGGATGAAAAGTAAGTTAGTTGGTCTATAGTTACGATCTTTCCATTATGAGGGAACTTTATAAGCCGAAAGACTGATGAAACAACAACTGTCATAGCGTAAGACCAACTATGACCCAAGAGAAGGTTGTAATCTAGAGGGGCATCAACCACCTCCACATCTAGATTAATAGTTTTGCCTTCAACCCCTATAGGTAAATCCTGTAGAATGCCAAAAGGATGGAACCCACGGCCATCAAAGGCCTTTAGAATCATCGGGGATTGATTAAGTGTAGGAGAACCAAGCGATCTCCAACATTGAATCGACATAATACACGTTGAGGCTCCCTCATCAATCACAGTCCTATAGCAAGGTCTGTTTTTGACTAACACTGGAATCTGGAAAGCCATTTGATGAGGTAAGCGAGGTGTACTATTTTCTAGATAAAAAATTATAAGGTTCGAGTCCTGAATGTCAACAGCTCCTATAGCCGACAATAGCAATTTACGCTGTGCTGGACATGATTGCAGCACCTCCAAAGCCGACATTGCTGAAGGTGAAATAGCCAAATCTTCAACAATGTTATAGTTCTGAGTAGCTCTCGCATGTGGATTGAAAGATGACTTTCGAAGTATACCCTTGGCGGGCGGTTTGATTACTAATTCTGGGTTAGGTTTCTCGATCTGTAGTGGATCGGAACCGGGAGTTGAAGTTGATGGGTTCGAATTAGAAGATTCTGCTTCCTTACCACCAACAGGACTTTTACTTCCATAATCTTGCAATCGTGTCGCAATCCTAACATGGGACATCATCATTATGGGTTCTTCGAAGGCATTTGAGGAAGAACCTATCATCTTACTGTCTTGACTAGGAAAAGGATCCTTCAAAACAGTAGGCGTTTGGGAACCTTTGACGATTTTTGCAACCTCAGCGCGATGAGGGCAGTCTCTTGTAAAATGTTCTTCGTCACAAATGAGACAAGGATAACGAGGTTTGCGTTTCTCATCAGTAGATTCCGTTTTTTCTGGTTTCTCTTTCGAATTTTTATCTGTTTTATTTTTCTTCTTCCCTTTCTTTTTACCGCCGGATTTTGATTTGGCTGTAGATGACTCTACAACATGAATATCGGCGGAAATTTCCATGGAAGAATCTCCTGTCAGGGAATCTGGTAAAGTTATGATAGGAGAAGAATTCTTGGAAGATTTCTGTACCAATCATACCATCAGCGGCATGAGACCCTGAAGGAGCTGCAGTTATTTGATTTTGTTTAGGAAGGTTGGGGATTTTCTCGTGTAACATACCTGATTGCGTATAAACTAGGTCAAGGTACTGAGCTTGAGCAATTACTTGCTCTTCAGTAACGACTCCTGCCTTAGCTACATCCTCAGTGATTTTCGGTAATAAAGATTTGACAAACCATTCTGCTAAGATCTGATCCGGAATAAAAACTTTCACTAAACTCCGTCGACGTCTCCATTCATGAATGTGATCTGAAATGTAAGTGGAAGTTGACTGTTTTAATGAAGTTAATAATTCCGTGCCATTGTCATATCTGACTAAACTGAAAATGAGTTAAAAATGAAGTAGCTAACTGACTAAAGTTATGAAAAGTGGCTCGCGGTAACTCAATGTACCACTTGGCCGCAAGACCAATTAGAGTGCGTTGAAAAAGCCTTAAATGGATTGAATCATATGAAATGGAGTTAGACGCACACCAGAGGTGATAAGTCATCACATGGTTCGATGGATCCTCTCCTGATTTACCTTCAAACTTAGGAATATCACTAGGCAACTTATTCGACATTGGCGGCCAAAACGGAAGATAATTAATTAGATCGTTCGTAAGGCACGACAAATTAGGCAAGTCCAAAGTTGCAATGAATGGTAACTGACGATTAGGGTCTCTGAAACCCTTGGTCATGAGACCAGCCCCAGGAGGAGGATATCCAGGATAACTAGGAATTGGAATTGCATTTGGGATATTATATCCTCCTGGAAAACCAAGATTAACCGGACCATACTGGGGTTGTTGAGGTTGCTGATAAGTATATCCAAGGTACGGTTGATACTGATAGACTGGCTGTTGCATAGCAGGACCGAATTGGTACTGTCCCTGGTACGGTTGATAAGTAAATTGAGGTTGACTTGTGACAACCGTACTTGGACCAGGTTGTCCTACAGGCATTTGAACCGAAGTCTGAATTGTGGGTCCAGACTGAGGTAAAGATGCTTGAGGAGTTGATACAGGAACAGTAGAAACCGGAGCTATAGATACTCCGGAAGTAGGTGGGGTAGATTGAACAGATGTTGCAGTAGTCGTTTGAGGCGGAGTTCGAGGCGAACTAGGCCCAGGCTGAGAAACTACAGAAGGTGCAGAAGTTTGGATAATAGACTGGACAGGTTGCTAGGTTGAACCAGAAACCAAGGGTTGTCTAGATTGAGATGACAACTGCACATTCGGTTTCAAGATCTGTTGAGATTGAGATGGATTCCACACTAAGTTCATTCCGGGGTATGGACCCATAGAAGGTTGAGCATATTGAGGACCATAACCGGGTTAAGGGTAGGGTTGATAATTCAAAGCTACATTTCCAGTTCCTTGGACAAATGATTGACCTGAAGGTGGTTGGAAACCTTGGGTTGGGTACTGACCTTGAGGTTGATAACCTTGAGGCACGTACTGATACTGGGGTTGACCTTGAGGTACATATTGATACTGGGGTTGACCTTGAGGTACATACTGATTCTGGGGTTGACCTTGAGGAATGTACTGTCCTGTAGGTATGTACTGTCCTTGAGGTTGGCCCCCAGGTGGTAATTGGCTACTTTGAGGTTGCCCCCCTGGCGATAATTGAGGACCTTGAGGCTGCCCCCCAGGCAGTAATTGGCCACCTTGAGGTTGCGGATTTGGAATGGTACCTGACATCATAAGAATATCTTCTACACTCAACGGCTTAGTTTCATTATTACCAGTTAATAACCATTGTTCAATAGGTTGAGGAGATGCTCCTGAAAAAGTACCAGTAAGAGACTAATACCCAGAGGGAACAGAAGGACCGCCATATAAAAAGGTTTCTGGAGATTGAGAAAATATGGATGACTATCTCGACATATTTAACAGAGGATAATAACCCCTAGGTGTTGGATGAAAAGGAATGCGAGGTGGTGAAAAACTTAGTCCCGGGTTTTCCAAAAAATTGGTCAATGAAAGATACCAAGCGTCCCTCCTAGGTGGACTGTAAAAGATCGATTTACGCTCCCTAAGTTCTATAGCTGGTTGATTTTCAGGGATAGGTATACCTTCTTCCAGAGTAACAAGTTCTTCAATAGCAATAAGTCCAGAAGGAAGATTTTGGGTAATTACTCTTTCTACCCTGGGTGAACCAGGACCACTGGAAGTTGGAGAGGCAAATCCTGATGTTGGAGTAGCAGCAGGTTCATTTTCGGGTTCAGATATTTCAGGTTCCTCAGCTAAATCACTAGTAGAAGAAAAACTACCAGTAACTTCGGAAAAAGAAACAGGTTCTAAAATATACTCTGGTGCTTGAACTTGGTAATCAGGATGTACAACCAAAGAAGACTCTCCTTCTTCAGGTGACCCAACTCTACTATCACTAGGAGTTACAAGGGCTCGTAGCCCTTCAAGCTGGCTCGATGAAAACTCAGGAGGTTGGCCCTGAAGTCTACGGGACTTCCTCGGTAATTCAGCCACGATTAAATATTTTAACTACTTCACACGCAAACAAAGAAAAATCTCAATGAAAACCACCTAAAGTCTCTAAAGAACCAAACAATTTTGAATCACACGCCTAAAGAATCTAGGAGGTCAAACCACACACAAACAGTAACTTTCCGTACCGAAAACACTAGTTGGTGATGAAATCCAACATCGCAAAATTCAATACAGAAATGGCGATTGGAACAGTTAGCCCGACAACCTGCTTAATGAATAGAATGGCACAATTTTCTCCACTAAACCGTCTCGAGTGAAGAGAACCCCCCAGAAAATCCAAGTGAGTCTAGCCGACGTCTGCTCCAGGTACAGTGGGATCTTCCCTCCACCGTCACCTTAGGAAAGAATCCTATAGAATATGGTCACTATGGTTACCAACAGAAACAAATATACCTGGGGGAACAGTCTATGATCCGATACACACGCAAGGGCAGAGTAGCAAGCTCAATCCCCTTGAAGGCTCCTTGACATAATCCAAGGTTTACCAACAAGTGACCCCAGGCTCCTCGACAATGGTTAATCCAAGGTTTACCGTTTTTAATACGTGTATATCTAGTATCGTTCCCAATGAGGAAGGATTGATTACCCCACTGGTTCGGACACGATCTCGTGCTTGACTCCTATAAGAGGATCTTCCCAGAGCATAGATGTAACAATTGGAATTTATCTCCTACCGCAAGATACAGCTACTTGTTTGTTTTACTATCTTGGAGAGTTAATTACTCCCTACTCCAAGATACTAGCCTAAGCTATGTTGGTGATAAAGAGCCCTAGAAATAAAAAGATTACTAGATAGATTTTACTTTAAGCGTTATTTTTATTGGTTTTTTCTTAAGTCAAAAGGTGCAGAGATGAAACTTATGGTGTGAAGACTCGACTCCAAATCACTAAAAATGCACTTAAGATGAAAAAAAATCCTTTTTCTTCAATGAATTTCTAGCTAGAGAAAGAGTTGAGAATGCAAATGCTTGTAAAAACAAATCTTTCCTTAACAAACAAATAAAAAGAAGAACTTTTTGTCTTTTCCAATGAACTCAAAAACGAGACAACTAGTTATGCTCACGAAAATTTCCCTTTCTTTTCAAACACTCAAATACTACTAAAACAAACATTTTCAAAATAGATTTTTTTTTAAATTTTTATAAAACACTCAAAACTATTGAAAAATCTAATCTTGAGATCTATAAATTCTAAAAAACTATTTGAAGTAAAAGCTTACAAGATTTATTTTCAAGGATGTTTTACTTAGTTATGAGCAAACTAAGGAATAATTTGTCTAGAATCACAAATTAATCAAAAAACAACCAGCTTTTGTTTTCTTTTCTAAAAATGAAATCCAAAACTTTCAACACAAGTTCTTTCGAAGTTTCGCAAAGAGAAAAACAAGATGGATTCCTCAACAAAGGCAGATTTTACAAAATGGTCAGACTCGTAAGAAGGCCAACAAAAACCAAGGTGATATGAGGTTTCTAAGGCTTCCAAGCTCTGAGTTACTACAAGACCAAACGAAAATCAAGCCCGGCACACAAAACTTCTAGGAATTTCACCTAGAACGCTAATGCCAATGGAATTAACCTACGAAAAGTTTCTGACAAGTCACGTGCAGATTTGGGCAGAGGCTAAAAACACATAAACAAATCCTAAGCTGACTGAATGATAAAATTTAAGTTTTTCAAAATTTTGACAGGGTCCGCAGGCCCCCAGTATACTCAGGTGTGGTACCGCTCTATGTGTAAAAAAAAAGTGCGGGGATATCCGCACTGTGTTAAAAATAGAGAGTGCAGTCCTCTTCCAAAAGTACGAAAAACAAAAAATAATTCAAGATCTACTGAACCTACCCAATCCCACACACATCAAGCCAAAAACCAGAAACAAAGACACAATTTCTCAAGTCAAAGTAAAAGCAAAGGAAAAAATAAAAAATTCAAGCTCCCCAGTGGAGTCGCCATTTTGTCGGCCGGATAAGTCGCTCTTGCGGACAAGACCGACCTCCCTAGTATCTAATGATATCTAGCGACAAGCAAACCAAACAAATTCTATCTTTCTCTAAATATGAAATTTATAAATAAAGGCAAACAAGTGTTTTAGGCCTACCTCGGGTCGAGTGCAAGTTTATGGAAGCCATGCTCCGTTGATCCAAATGAGCTCCCTTGTAAAGAATCTGCAAACACAAACAAGCGCACACATTAAATAGCACCTGAAAAGCCAATATAACAAAGCATATTTATCATGATGATCAAGGAATTCATGAAACAAACCATATAAGACAATTTATTGAGAAAAATGAATCTGATTGTATTAACTTTAAGCAAAGAAGAACTTTACAACCTTGGTGCCTTGATGCTGTACAAGCTCCTCCCAGGGTCCAGCAAGAATCTCCTCTACTTTGACAAGTTTCACTCTCTTCCCAATGAAACCAAAAGGTATGTAATCTCTCCTCTCAAGCTTAACTAGGAAGTCTCAATTCCAACATCATTTACCCTCAAAAATGTTCAGCTTCTAACCTCCCTAGCAACCAGCCCAATGCCTTAATTTATAGTGCAATGGAGGGAAGTTACTAGGTCCACTTTCAAAGGGATAGAGCCCTCCTTCAAAGGGATAAGCTCCTCTCATCAAGGGGTTAGCTCCTTTAGTTATGGGATGCATGAACCACCTAGGAGCGAACCAACCACGTCAAGATTCCTTCTAGAAACATCCAGAATTAACCCAAAGTGAGTTTTTAAGATTAAACTTGCGCCTTTTTGACTTTTACAGGGGTATGCACCCACTCCTTTAGAGACAGAGCGGGCAAGTCCGCAGGTAACATGACCAAGGGGTGCGGGACCGTAGGTAATGGTAAGAGAAAGTGCGGAACCAAAGCTTTATTGATTTTCAAGGACTTTCTCTTATTTTTAAAGCTTGACATGAAGAGATGAGGTTTGAGACTTGCTAAGGAGGACAATATGAATGATGATAGACCCATACTGACTGCAAATAGTCATGGTGACAATATTTTGTGTAACAACTAGTATAGTCAGATAGCCATCTTTCGTTCTATAAAATGGTTATTCCAAAATGTATGTTTCATGCTCACTACATCAATTCCATGCCGTTGCATCAATCACCATCATTGACATTAATGCCAACATGGGACTCATCAATTATTTGTAGTGATTTGACTCTTTTGAGAGTTGCTACTTCTAGGAGAGTACAGAGAGCAATGAATTCAACTCGATTTTTGGCGCCCCACAATGGGGTATGTCTGACTTATACACTAGAAGACATTGTGAGAAAAATAACCATGTATTCCCTGCACCTGGGTGGGTTTCCTTGTGCTACACCATAAAAAAATCCAGGGACAACTTGGAGTTAGAGGTGGCATTATTGGCACCTCACACTTTTGAGTTTTTGGGTCTACCTTATATTTCCAATGCAATTATTTAACCAAGTCTAATGTAACCTTAGATGGAATGTATAGTGAGAAAAATATGATATTGTTCCTTTCCCTTTCATGCGTGGTAGTCATTTGTAGAGATCTAAAGCTTTATTATTTAACCATGTTTTGAAGTTGTCCTCCAATTTTGTACCAGACCATCAGCCTTTTATGTCAAGTTCTGCAAGAACGATTGTGATGAATTTCACTATGTGGGCTTAAAAAAGAAAAAGGTGTGAGACACTCCCATTTGAAGACTTATATAAAGGACAATATCTTGGGCCATGCCAATCCCTTTTGTTGAGATTGTCCCATATGATAAGTTTATTTGGGATTTCTAGCTAGAAAGAAAGTTTGCATCTTAAAAGATCATGTATCTTCCATAATGGTTCCCACCATCATCTCTTTGCATCTATGAATTGTTGCTTTTTGTAAGCTTTGAATCCCAATTTAGTAGTGAATATATGTTTTTAGGGTTTTTCTACTATGCCAGGTCATCTTCAATGTCTTCTCTCAACCAAATGAAGTTTGAGACAAGGATTTTTATGTATCTTTTCCAATTAGCTACGTCTTTACATGTTAGAACAAGATCTTGACTCCCAATTGATAAAGGTGATTGGTTAGGTTGGTAGATAAAATGTAGTCTTGGCCTCAGTCAAGCCATGGGTTGAGACCTAGTTTTACAAGTGGCTATTCCCAACATGATAGACTATTTAGGAGATACTTAGAGTGAATGCAAGAACTAAGGATTTCCATGTCTTAGAGCCTTTTCAGATTTTCTTCTAAGATGAAGTAGTAAGAGAAAGTAATATTGGGAAAGTATTCGGATTTGAGTGTTTTTCCCCAAAGGGAGTAGTTGTGTGCTAATCTCTATAAGATTCTAGTTTTAACGGTTTTGATGAAAATGTATAAGTTTTTGAAGCCCCAGCCTCCAGGGAATTTGGTAAAACAATTATGTCCCATTTGACCAGGAGAACCACTAGTGCATTTTTTCGTAGACTAGAGAAAATGGAAATATGATTTCTTGATTTTTGTGAGGATTCCATTTGGAACATATAATAGAGCACCTACCAAGTGCTTTTAAGGACCACATTGATAAGTAGGGCTCTACCTTCTATAGAGAGAAGTTTATTTTCCCAAAAATAGGTACAAGATCCAATTTTATGCAATGACCAAAGCTAGTCCATAAATGATGCAAATGAATTCTAGGGTCTCTTCGTTTTCAATATTTTTATGGCTCGATCTTGGACTTGTGGATTATGAGCCCAAAAAATCAACTCTCCCTCACTTCCACTACAAACTAAAGAACCCTGTGGTCTACATGTAACATTAATTCATCAAATAAAGCGAACGGATCTTTGCATCAAGCCATCAATGCATTAAATCACCATGCACACACATAGAATTACATAAAGTAGAAATCAAATTCCATTAATTAAACTCAATAAACTATTACATAACACATATTGGCGCCTTGGATGGCCACATATTCGTTCTAATGGACACATATTTTCAATTCCCAAAGGCTACAATTTATAGAGGAAATTACAATATTGTGGAACATTTCAAGATCCATGATGATCTTCTCCATAAATATCTCAACATGATCCTCTCTAAAAATCTCTCAACATGATATTTTTCACAAATCACTCAACATAATCCCTAAGATCCCTTAATGGGTCCCATCAATAGTTATCTTTTGGAGTTTAGTGTGCTATCCTCCAACCCTTAAAACTCTCCTTTTCTCACATTAATTCGCATTTTTAGCCATAATATGCTTAGTAGGAAGACTAAAAGGTGCTTTTCATATTGTATGGCCTAATGTGATTAATATGCAGGTTAAAGAAGCATTTTTGGAGATATTTACCATGCAGGGGCTTGATGGAGGCACCTAGAGAGAATCTAGGGAGCTTTCCCACCTCATTAACTACCTAACTCGGCTTGAGATCGCAAAATCCTATCCAAAAACTTGAATTCACTAGTAGCGGAGGAACTCCAAGCGCATGACAAGGACAAAGGGAACTAGATACACAAACATCAAAATTTTGAAGGGGAGCATTCCTCCTTTCTAGGAAGATGCCCCTCAATCATTTTTGTATAAGTAAACCAAATGAAAGTCTCATTAGGATTCAAATTTTTGTTGTAGTTAGGATTAGCTACTGAGAGCCTAATTACTTGACATTGTCATTCTTATTTTTCATGATGTATGTGACTATTATTTTCTGTTAATGAGAATTTTACCATTGATATGCATCTGAGTTAGTTTTGAAGTGTTGAAACCCTTGGGTTATGGAGTTATTTTTCAAATAATGGCAATCCTTCTCTTGTCTTAGTAGATGTTAAATCATAAAAACTTGTAATTGTAGGCTTTCCTATCACCTCTCTTGTGGGAAGAGTGATTGGAAAGATCTACAATCACAATCCAAAAATATGTGTTTATGATTTCTTGGAAATGGATAGATGTTAGTTTTCCTGCTTATTCTCTACAACTTAGGAGTTAGTGTCATTAGATTGAGTGATTAGAGTAGTTTTGTGGGATAGAATAGATCTTAATCAAATTCAAATCATCTTTTCCATGTTAATTTGTCTCATTGCATTATTGGTAATTTGATGCATGTCTTTGGCTAGTAGCAGGGACTGTGATTATTTGCAAGGTGGGCATACCTTTCAACACTCACTTGGATTTTTCCATCCTCCTCCTAGGCACCTCATGCTACTTCCAACATCTGTCCACAAATTCAGTATGTTAAGGAAAATTAAAGACACGTGGGCATGCAAGATAGACCTCCGATGGGTACTAGGATTGGCTAAAGGAGCTCCCACACGCTTCATTCATCACCTCCTACCTTCATACACATTTATCCACCTATAAGACACCACCTATACACTTAAAATGATCTCAGACCCCATCCTATAACAAAATGGGGTCTCTTGTAGCAATACAGGCCCTCTTGTATTATTATTGTTATTCGGCTCTGATTATATTATGATCCCTTAGACTCCTATATATAGAAAGGAGGCCTTGTCATTTGTATAATCGAATAATTGTTCATTTCTGTAATGTAAAGGAGGTTTCCCCCTCGAAGAGGCTTATTTCTAAGGTGTTGATCTGTTTTTTCTATCTTTTTGTGAACTGGTTTCATAACATTTGGTATCAGAGCTTGGGATTCTAGGGTTTCACTACTCCAAATAGGACATCGTGGAATTTTCGCTATAATTTTTTTCCAGCAGAAGCGAAAAAAAAAACCCATTTGAGATGAAATCGTGCTAAAACTCAGGTCCGAATTTCAGATATTGTATTGCTATATTTTCGGAGATATGATCTGAGGAAATTAGGGTTTTTGCAAGCTCCAAAATTTCATCTAAAATAGATCATTGTGGAATTTTCGCTATAACGTTTTCGCTATGAAGTTTCAGAAGCTAAAAGAAAAATCCATTTGAGAAGAAATCGTTCTGAACCACGGTTTCAAATTTCAGACCTTGGCTCTCTATATTTTCAGATATATGATCTGAGGAAGTTAGGGTTTTTGCAGACTCCCGAATTTAATCCTAAACAGGTGAACTTGGGAAAATCATCATAACTTTCTCTCTGAGCATCAAATTAAAATTTCGTAAGAAGTTATAGAAAGAGGACGAACTTTATTTTGTTTGGGTATACTTTTTAGAACCTAAGGTTGAAACAGTGACACGTGGCATGTTGTACAAGTTCACTCTACTGAATTAGTCTATATTTAGGTCATTGCAGGAGATTGGGAATAAATCTTCCTTCGGGAATCCAATTGTGATCAGACTTATAGAGTTAAAACGAGGACTCAGAGTTCTATTACAGGATGAAATTTCAGAACTTAAAGATCTGAAATTGTAGAGTTACAGTCATTTCAAGATCGAGCTCCTAAAATCAAGAAAAAGCAAGATGAGGAAGTTTGATGGGAAGGATCCGGTAAATTGGATACTACAAATGGTGAAATATTTTGATCTACATGGTGTACCACTGTTACAAAAGGTAAGTATTACATCTAATTATTTAGAACCGAATCAATTTTTATGGTATAAATGGCTTTTTTATCGTAAACCACTTGTCACGTGGTCAATTTTCACAGAGGAAATGATAACACATTATGAGGATACCAAGAGAAGCACCTTCTTTAGCCATTTGATAAATCTCAAACAAAAGGGTTCAATGGTAGAGCACATTGAGGACTTTCAAAAATTGAATATAGGGTAAATGATATTCTAGAGAAGAAAAAGATAAATAGTTTTATCTATGCCATGGAAGCTGATATGAAGGGTATGAAAGCATATTGGAAGAAAGGCATGGAAGATTTGAAGAAAGACATGGAAGGTTTGAAGGAAGGCGGGATAAAGATGCTACAAGAAAGGCCTCCTAATGAAGAAAATGATCAAGAAACATTAAAAGAAGAGGATATACACCAGGAACCAACCCCAGAGAAAGAAGAAATGAATCTGACCATATCTTGTAAAGCATTGGAAAGAATTACCACTCCTCAAACTTGCAAGATAGAAGGACATATCAAGAAGAAAAAGGTTCAAGAAGTGAAAGATCACATCGAGAAAGAAGAAATGAATCCAACCATATCTTGTAATGCATTGGCCGGAATTACCACTCCTCAAACTATCAAGATAGAAGGACATACCAAGAAGTGAAAGATCACATCGAGCATCAAAAAATGAATCAGGGGATGAATGGAAGAAGGATGAAGAAGTGTGGCCACTCATTCAAAAGTTGCAGAACATCCCAGTTCAAACAATATTGCCAGAACTTGACGAGGAAGGAAAAATCATATTGGAACCTGAATCAGTCAGAGAAACAAGAACCCGAAGCCTACGAAATTGATCAATTTTAGAGTATCTCATCAAGTGGAAGAACTTACCCACTGAATATTCCACATGGGAGGACAAGAATTTTATACAGAAGCATCAAGAACTACTCAAGTGTTGAGGAAAACACTTTTTGAAGGAAAGGGGCATGTTAGGTGCCTATACTACTAGTGTAATCCCTTATTGTTATTAGTACAACCCCCTTATTATATCGTTGTGCCCATGTAGTCCCCATATTATTATTATTGTGCCCCATAGAAGCCCACTATTTTTATTATTGTGCCCTTACATTATTATTGTTATTCGGCTCTGATTATATTATGATCCCTTAGACTCCTATATATAAAGGAGGTCTTGTCATTTGTATAATCCAAGAATTGTTCATTTTTGTAATGTAAAGGAGGTTGCTCCCTCAAAGAGGCTTATTTCTAAGGCGTTGATCTATCTTTTCTATCTTTTTGTGAGATGGTTTCATAACAGCCGCCACCTCACCAATAGGTGGTAGGTAGCTAACTGCTCATTAATTATCTCTTGTTTCCCACTCTTAAGGACAACTCCCTGTCTTCTAGGAAACATTTAGTTGGCCAATATCATAATTTTAGAATTATATCTAATTGCTTAGATTAGATGCTTAGGACTTGCTGATGGATAAAATAATAAATGTTCATAATTAAATTGCATCCTTTTCCCTCTTTCAACCATCTGTAATTGGCAATTATTTTCCCATTTTTTGTCTTTATTTATGAAGTAAAATATAATTACAAATTTTCAAACAACTATTGTCAGTAATGAATTAATGAAAATTAAAATGTCTTATTTATTTTACATGTAGAATACTTAACTAAATTAATAATAAATAAACTTACGTACACTTATTTACAAACACATCATTAAGCTAAGGGATATCACATCCTCCCCTGCTTAAATTGACACCATCCCAGTGTCTGATTTTTCTAAATGCATACTCTATATTCATCTAAATAGAGATAGATACACTTCTTTGAAATCATCCTCCAACTCTTAGGTTGCTTCCTTTGGGGTAAAGTGTTTCCACAGAACTTTCAACTACGTTTCATTTCTATTATGGAGCATAACTACCCTCCAGTCTAGAATACACAGTGGTTTTGCTAGGAACTCTCCCTCTGGTTCCACGTGTACAACATGCCAATCAATCACATGAGATGGATCATGTACATAATTTTTCAAAAATGAAACATGAAATATGTTATGAATTTTGATATTGACTGGTAGATCTAGTTAATAAGAAACAATTCCAACTTTGGCTAACACTTCAAAGGGCCCAAAATATACAAGGGATAACTTCTCACAACTGCCAAGTTTGAGTGTACTCTTCTTAGGCTTGAACTTCAAATGCACATGATTTGCCTCATTGAATTCCTTCTGAATTCTTTTCAAGTTTGTATAGCTTTCATGGGAACTTCGGATATTTTCAAATTTTGTTTAAATTGCTTGACTATCTCTTCCATTTCCTTTAACTTGTCTCACCCTAATATTAGTTTTTCTTCAAGATGATCCCAACCTAATGGTACTTTTCATCTTCTTCCATACATGACTTTGAAAGGGCTCATTTTTAGAGAGGTTTGATATCCATTGTTATAGGAAAATTCATCTAAATGCAAATAGTCCTTCTATTTAGTTTGTTTGTCTTTCACATACATCCTTAGCATGTCCTCTAATATTTGATTTTTCCTTTCCATTTGACATTTAGTTTGAGGATGATAGGAATTTACTAAAGTTTAACTTAGTTCCCATATTTTCAAATAACCCCTTCCAAAATTTGGAGGTGAACTTTGCATATTTATACTAAATCACAACCTTAGCTACCCTATGAAGCCTAAAAATTTCCCTCGTGAATATCTCTACAATATCTATGGCATTAAGATTAAATTTAACTGGAATGAGATGTGCTGCTTTGCTAAGCTTTTCAACAACAATCATAATGGAATCATGTTACTTTATTGTTTTTGGTAATTCGGTGATGAAATCCATTGAAATGGTCTCCAATTTCCATTTTGGAATGGGTAGTGGTTGTAACAAAACAACAAGGTGTTGATGAGATGCCTTAACTTGCTGGAACTCAAGACATATTGCTACATGTTCAGTTGTCTCATTTTTCATATT
The DNA here is from genome assembly GCA_031772625.1 of Pinus tabuliformis. Taxonomy (NCBI): domain Eukaryota; kingdom Viridiplantae; phylum Streptophyta; class Pinopsida; order Pinales; family Pinaceae; genus Pinus; species Pinus tabuliformis. The sequence continues at coordinate 289,697,819 of CM062806.1, read as the reverse complement.
TGGCCACTAAAAATCTCTTCTTAATATAGTGATCAACTTCTTATAACCAATATGACCAACTGTTGGTCTTATGCACCTCATCTAAGAAAAAAATTTAAAATTTATTTCATTAGATGTGTAAATTTTTCCTTTAAACAACAATAAATCTTGGTTGGTAACTGAAAAATCATCTTTATCCTTATCCAGTTTATCAAATTTTTTCACTTTTTCTTTAATTTTTAGATATTCTAAATCAGGATGTGCATTTGTTTTGACTTTTTCTACCAAATTTGTTGACCAACTGATTGCTAATGTAGCACAAATATGTTTAATTTTTCTTCTTCAGGAATTTTCTATTTTGTTTTCCTTTCCTCTAGTATGTGTAATCTCAAAATCATATTCACTAATAAATGCTAACCATACGACTTGTCTATCATTCAAATAAGGCTAATCAAATAAGTATTTGAGACTAACATTATATGTCCTTAGTTAAAATATTCTCCCTATTAGATAATGTCTCCACATCTTAAATGCATGAATAATCGCTGCTAACTATAGATCACGAGTAGCATATTCTTTCTCATGTTCTTTCAATTTTCTAGACTCATAATAGACAACATGAACATCCTATATCAAAACTCCTCTCTAAACCTTCTTTACTTGCATCTATACACAACACAAATTTCTTGTGGGGGTCAGCCAATTTTAAAATTGGAGGTGAGGTCAAAAGTTGTTTAAGCTTGTCAAAATTGTCTTGACACTTTTGACTCCACTCAAATTTGATCCCCTTCTTTTGTAGATTAGTGATTGGGTATGCAATCTTAGAAATTATTTCTATAAATATCCTATAGTAGCTTGTGTAGCCCATAAAATATATGACTTCTTCCACCTTCTTGGGTGCTGGCCACTCCATTATTTCTTTTATCTTCTCAGGATCTACAATATCCCTTCTTCCAATATTACATGTCCCAGATAATGAACTTGTTGCCAGTGGAATGTACATTCATTTAATTTATCATATAGTTCATTGTCTCTTAGAGTTTAGAGGACCATATTTAGATGTTGGTCATGCTCTTCCTTACTCTTTGAGTATACCAAAATATCGTCTATAAAGTAAATTACAAACTTATCTAGAAATGGTCTTAATACAATGGTCATGAGACACATGAATGTAGAAGTTGCATTAGTAAGTCCAAAAGAAAGTACTACAAATTCATAATGCCCATAACATGTAAAAACGATGTCTTTTGTATGTATTCATCCTTAGTCTTGATTTGATGGTATCCCAATCTTAGATCAATTTTAGAAAATATGGAAGCTCCTCTAACTTGATCAAATAAGTCATCTACTCTTGGTAGGGGGTATTTATTTTTTATGGTCATCTTATTCAGTTGTCTATAATGTATGCATAGCCTCAAGGTATCATCTTTCTTTTTTACAAGCAATACTGGTGCTCCCCAAGGAGACACACTTGGTCATATGTACTTTTTGTCCAATAATTCTTGTAATTGAATCTTCAATTCCATTAGTTTAGGAACACTCATTCTGTATGGGGCATTCGAAACTAGAATAACACTAGGTAAAAGATCCATGGTAAAGTTAGTATCCCTGCTTGGTGTAAGTGTTGGTATTTCTTCTAGAAATACATCCTTAAACTGTTCTAATATGAGATATTCTTCTAATGATGGTTGTTTTTTTATTTTTAGACAAATATTGTACTTGGACTGTGAACAAACAAGACCCTTTTCTGGCATATTTCTTCATTTGTATTGCATAAATTTTCCTAATAGAATTTTTTCTTGAAATTCTTGAACCATATCATGTTTTATGTCATCCACAACACAGGTAAAGGAATTTTCCAAGTAGTTTAATATCACTTTGTGTGCTTCTAACCAATTCATTCCTATGAGGATATCATAAGATCCAAAGGGTAAGATATTCAAATTAAAGGTGGTATACATTCCATTCAGATTTACTGTACATTTTTTTAATGATTTTAGTCACTTTTCTCTTCGTTCCTATGGCTAGTTGTACTAACTAGGGCTTATAGTGTATTTATTTTTCAAGCGTACATTTTCCAACTATGACAGGGGAAAGATAATGTAGATCCTAGATCTATGAGAATAAACGCATATTTATCATAAGTTTTACCTTGAACTTCAACCATGTTTGACTGGTGATCTACTTGCCTCCCATCCAATACAACATTGATTTTAGGTATGCTACAGGCAACATCATTTACAATGGGCACTTCTCGAACATTATTTAATGTATCTTCTTTTTTAATGGATTTTTTTGGCATTAGAGAAATTTTGAGGTCTAAAAAGGGCCTCAAAACAAAAATATAAAACCAAAATCAACTTTATAAGAACCAATAAGATTCAAGATGATGATGTCAACCATGAGGGATGATTCCCCATTTTTGGAGTAAAAAAGTAAAAAGATAAAAAATAAAGAAAAATAAAAAACTACTTTTTCAACTCATATTTTCATTATCTACCTACAATTTTACTCGAATTTCGGGGGGGGGGGGGGGGGGGGGGGGACACTCGTTGGATGCAAAATTTAATTAATCATCCAAAGACTACCCATGTTGCATACTTTCTATGGACCCTACTACATGAAAAATGGGATATACATGAAAAACATGATTTTATATAAAATCACGTGACCCACTAATTTGTCCCAACAAACGACTCAAATTATTCGTTGTGAAATCAATGGTTAGAACAAATTTAGGGTTTCATCACTTGATTAATGATCCTTCTAGGTTTTTGTTGTGCAAGATCATTTCTCACTTGACCTTCTTTAGTCATGTCACTCTGCGCTAGGTTTTCATTCCTAGTTTTTCAACAACAGTCCACTATTTTCGTTGGCACAAACCTTAGAGAAGTATTCTATTTAGTGCCCATTAGCATGTTGTATCCACCTATCATGCAAGGGTAACCGAATCTTTGTTTTGTTGAGTGTATATTGTTCCCACCCAAGATGTTTCAACATTGTTACCATAGGCAAGAATCCTTAAATTTATCCCTTTTAGCGGTTGTGTGCTCTATTATTTAAAAAATAAATTAAAAAATTGCAATTGAGGTTGTGTAATTATATGTCTAATATCATTGTTTGTGTCTCTCCAGGAATGCAGGGATGTTTTCTAAATATTGAGATAATGATTCTGTGTTCGCACATAGTTTTTTAGATGGAAATGTAGGTTATTTTTTTAGTGCATTCCTGGTATCCAATCTGGTAAATATTTAAACAACTCTTTTGATTGAAGTACTCTTCTCTTCTTTCAACAAAATTCGAATGTGATCCATGTTTTCTTTCATTCCTTTATTTCCTTATTCTAGACTTTTCCATACCCATTAGGGTTACGAGAAGGGTTTGATCCCTTTTCAAACCCTAGGATTTCCTACCACTAAAAGCATATTTTTCTTTACTTTTTATGCACCAAAAATTAGTTCATGTTGATATTGGACTTTCATTTGTTATTTCGTTCTTTCCTTTCTGATTAATTGAGATGAGTTGAGTCTTCTATGATGAGACAAATATTTTTCCTTTGTCTTTACTCATTTCAGATAGTTATAAATGCTCCAGTCTTATTATCTATGTGCCTTAATAGAGCGTCATACCCTCCAATATTTTTCTTCTCACTTTTCTATTTATATGTTTACATATTTCCTTTTATACATATTGTTATCTGATTTTTCATTTTCCAACATACCCATTTTTCTTTTCTTTCTTACCAAGAAATTTTCCAAGGATGACTTGACGACCATATAAGGTATCGATCTTCCTTCACCCTTGAATAAAGGTCCCTGTTCATAATTTTCATTTGAATTTATACACTAGCACCAAATAGTGACAAATATGGTTGTGTATTGTCTATGTTAGTATTTATGTTTGATTCATCCCTATGCGTGCTAGTCTCACAACTTTACTCGCAACTCATTTTTTTTTTGGGTTTATAATTTTAATATTAAAATTATGCTTTCCTCCAAGTTGGGAAACCATCCGAACCCTCTGGATTCTCATTGGGAAAGGGCAAATTTATATATATGAAGACAATGATTGTGAACTATGCACTTTTGTTATTTTTTCGTTATTTTATTTTGCTACTTGATAAAGGAATACAGTTTTCTTGAGCTAAAGAAATTTTTGTTTGATAATAAGACTTTTCCCTTTTCAGAACTATGTACTATTTATCATTATTTTCTTTTTAATTCTTAAAAAGAACAAAATTTTACTCTGGATATCTCTTTTTATATGTTCTGTATATTATTGTTTTGACTAGATAGTTTCACTATGTATTTTGATAGAAAGTATTTGTTATTTTCTAAATGGACCTCACAAAGGAAAATATTATGTATACTTTCATATTCTAGTTACAATCTCTCTCTCTCTCTCTCTCTCTCTATATATATATATATATATATCTTTTATTGTTTGTCATTGTGTATTCTAATTAGTGCCATATAACTCTACATCGAGGGATTTTTATTATTGTTAGTAACTATGCATGTGTTCATTATTACACACCTCCGACTCTAGTACCTCTCTCTTTTCTCTAGGATATCCATTATTACTATATGTTCTTAAATTTTACTTCTATAACACTATTCACAGACACACACACACACACACACACTTATATATATATATATATATATATATATATATATATATATATATATATAGAGAGAGAGAGAGAGAGAGAGAGAGAGAGAGAGAGAGAGAGAGAGAGACCTAAATAGAATGAAATTGATATAATTGGATTTCTTCGAGTTGGTAAAGGATTACATTTTCCTTTGATTTAAAATATATTCATACACTTTCACATATTTTTCTAAATGTATTCACCATTCTCCACAGTTCTTTCTGTGTAATATTATTATGACTAAAGGTTCATTTTCATTATCTATTTGTTTTCATAAAACTCGCAACTATAATTTTATATACAAGATACTCTAATGTTAGTAATATCTATAAACTCCATTACAAAATTTGAAATGTGTCTTGATAAGAAATGTTATTCCTTTGTCCTACAATTTTATTTTCATTTATAATTTCCATGTACAAAAGTAAAACATAAAATAAATATTCTATGCTTAGCCCTAACAACATAATAAATTCTTCTTTTCTTTCTTCATTCTAACTAAAGAATAACGAGTCTATTCAAGACTAGAATAAACAATTTTTCACTCTAAATACTAATAAAAAAATATTAGAGTTAGAAACACTGACTTGAACAATTTTCTTGAGAAACTACGAGTCAAGTACTTAGCTCCTCCCAACATTGACACAAAACAACATCTGTTGCTCCCCCTGAGCAAACTAGGCCTGCAATTCCTCTTCTGTCTATTACTTTCTGCTTATCTTCAGTCTCTCCAATTCTACTCTAAAAAAATGTGAGAAAAAAGATGTACTATCATAGAGATATTACCCATATACCATTATTTGGGTCGTTATTAACCACCTCCACCTCACCAATTGGTGGTAGGGAGTTAACTTCCCATTAATGATCTCTTGTTTCCCACTCTTGAGGACAACTCCATGTCTTCTAGGAAACATTTTATTGGCCAATATCATAATTTCAGAGTTCAATATAATTACTCATACTAGATGCTTAAGACTCGTTGATGGATAAAATAATAACTTTTAATAATTAAATTGCAACCTTTTTCCTCTTTCAGCCATCTGTACTTGGCCATTAATTTCCCATTTTTTTCTTTATTTATAAAATAAAATATAATTACAACTTTTGAAACAACTATTATCAGTAAAGAATTACTAATAGTTAAAATGTCTTATCTTTATTCCATGTAGCATACTTAACTAAATGAAATAAACTTATGCACACTTATTTACAAACACATCATTAAGCTAAGGGATATCACAATATGTTAAACCTAATAAAGCTTCAAGATGCACATATGAAGACGTGAATATTGTTTTATTTTATTTTTATGGGAAAGGGAGTCATTTGAAATTTTTTAGCAACTTTGGTAACCTGGAAGTGGTGCAAGAGTCTGTGAACCCCTTGGATGGTGGAGACATCCCTTGTTTCAAAATATTTGCAGCAATTGTAAGTGGCACCTCGTGGCCCGCGAGACCTGGTGTATTTGTGCCATGATTTATGTGTCTGGGAGATAAATTCTAGATCATTTGAGCCAATGTGTGGGTTCTATTCTTAGAGTTGTGGCATCTTGATATTTTTGAAGGTAATATTTGTTGGTTGCATTTTAAGATTAAATAGGATCAAAGTGACAAGTAGAACATTACGCAAGGACAATGAATGCAATGTCATAGAGGTGGTTGTTGTGGTAGGAGCCCACATCGGCATAACTGAGATCAAAATCAAGCCAATGAAGCTACAAAAATGTTCCATGTTAACACCCCTCTTGATTTTTGTAACTAATTGCACCATTTGGAGGAACTGGCAGTGAGAGATAAACATTCAATGTCCAATTTTGAGTTTGTGGAAGAGTTTGGGAAATTGGTAGCAGATTTAGGGCATACAAGGAATAGAATGAAGCAATATATTCAATATCTCTTTCTATATTGGAAAATTAAATCATTGATGGGAAGGATTATGATGGAGAGGAAAGTTGACCAATACAACATATTTTCCCACCTAGCAGATGTCAAATGGGAGCAATAGAGAATAATATTTTACATGGAGTAGATGGACAACAAACTTGCTAGAATTGAGAAACACATTTTTTATATTGCACCTCTAGCCCCTCCAGGATTGAGTGCAAAAGAACTTAAACCTATGTCCTTCTCTGATACTTAGTTCTCTAATGTTTATAGTTTTAGAAAAATGGTTTGTTGATGATGTAATTTATTTAATGACACTGTATTTTTTAATTTTGTTAAGATTTTGGACTGGATACTCTACTAATATATGGTCAACAAAATTGGTTACCTTTGGGTAGGTTGAGATCATCTAAAGCATAGAAATTATGGGCTAAATATTGTAATATATTTTGATAAATGAAAGGATTTACCCCTTAGATTACAAAAGAAAAAAAAATAAGAAGAATTACTATATTATAAACTAAGATTTACAAATGTATTTTAAACACTAATTCAATTATGGAAATTTCAATGGGGCTTGACAATTTTTTTCAATTAATATTATATTAATAAACTTGTTTTCAAGGTACTCAAATTATTTCTACAATTGAGTACCAATGCATTTAATATCTGAATTGTGTTGTTTGATCATCATCACTAATAATAATAATAATAATAATTTAAAGTCATGGCCAGGCTACACACCAAATTATTGTATGAGCCCCCCTTGTTTTTAAGACAAGGAAACCCCCTCCAAGAAATAATTTAATTTCTAAATTATACAAACATGCACATACTCTAACCCCCTTTGGATTTGGAACTATTATATATCAATAGGAAACACATGTTCTTATCCATTAGGCACACACTTATAAATAATTTCTTATTTCTAATATCAATCATCGTTTCACAATTTTATTATAAAGAAGTCTCATGTAATTTTCACAAAATGAATGTTTGTTTTACATGTGTGTGTGTGTGTGTGTGTGTTTCTATTTTAAATTTAAATAAGTATGGGAAAGTTTACTTAATGTTACTGTGTTTGTTTTTACTAATACAGTTCCAAACCTTGTCATGGATTTGCATTATTGTGTTGAAACAAAACTTGGCTACACAAAATAATTTGTTGATGCTTTGTAAAGGGGTAGGTTTCCACCCTTGGTAGAGGCCTTTGAGTGACGGACCATTAAATTTTTTCTTTATTTGTAAGGAAAATGAGCTCTTAGCCAATCAAAAATAGTTTAATATCATGTGCTCTAGGACCCAAAAACAGTTTATCATAAATAATATTCATAAGAATGATGATGTCCCTTAATGTCATTGTTGATGATATAATAGTGGTATCATATGATTTTGAGTGAAATATAGCCTTAATCTCATACATGAAACATATACTACCCCTAGTCATAATGATTGTTTGAGTTTTATACATTAAATGTAAAAGATTAACTAATCACTTTTTAGAGTTTGAAAAATACTATAATTTTTATTAATTTTATGTTATGAATTTGTTATATATATCTATATATATATATATATATATATATAAATATATAAACAAATATAGTTTGGGCTTATGTGTCTCACAAAAGGGAAAGCTAAGGACATTGAATGTTAAGAAAAAATCCTAAAAATTGGATGGCATATTCTCATCCCTTACATTCATAAGCTCTTTAATTTAGCAGTGAAATAGGGTTTCCATAAACCTTGGACTCAAATCCTCATTATTCCTATTTCTAAAGGCATGGATTAAAAAATCCCACCAACTAAAGGCCTATTTTAACCAAGTTGCAAGGAATAACTTTGGAAAAGAATAGTCATATATTAGTAGAAAGTCATGGAAAAAGAGCTAAATGCCAATCCATAGTTAGGAGTTATCATTCAAATTTAGACCACGTTGTTATACTTAGGATCATTGTAGAGGCTTGTCATACTATTAAAACCAATTTCCTATGTTGCATTGTTCACTTTAGAAAAGTATTTGATGTAGTTCTTGGAATTAATATTTGGAATAGATTATAAGAGCTAAAGGTTCCTCTCAAGTTGAGAAATATTGTAATAAGGCCATACAAGAATGAAATTTCCAAGGTTAGGGACACTAAGGATTGGTTATAAGAAATTTATTGTAATGTAGAAGTTGTGAAATTTTTTCCCCTACCCCTTACCATTTTTGTCATTGTTGTAGCGGCTACAACCACCCTCCAAAATGTTTCCTATACTTCGATTTTGGAGCCTCCCTTCTAAACTACGCAACTCATCTTGCACTGATCCAAGTACTTATGCTTTGACAGAGACTTATTATTTTCATCTTAGGTTGTGTTTGCTCACTTTGTTAATTTTATAACCCACAAGCCAATCTCTTGACTTCGTCTCTTGACAGTTTTGGGTTTGCCTTAAAGAACTACACAATTCTTGAGGGAAATTGGCCTTGCTCTTGGGAATTGTGCAGTTCTTACTACTAGTGGGCCTTGAGCTTAGGAAATGTGCAGTATTAAATGTAAACCATCCTTGATTTGGGAAATTGCGCAGACATGGGAGGCATCCCAAAGCCACTCAACCCATAAATTACGCAGAACCCACTATGCCCAAAAACTGCTCAATCCATGAACTGGAGAGTTACCTGATCTTCATAGAATCATGCAATCATTTTGGGAAATGCATGGCATATTTTCTCGAAAAAAAAAACAAAAAAGAAAAAAACTTCCCTTAAAAATAGGGATCTATTTTTAGTAACCCAAAGGAGGCACTTGCGCTATCTTTAAAAATTGCCACCAAGTGTCGCGTTTTCCTTCATTTTAGGCATGTGTGTCATAAACTCTAATTTTAACAAATCTATTTAAGAGAAACGACTACAACTTAGTCACACACTCAATATTGGAGCTCTATCATTCCCGAAGAGATCAAGTAACCTTCGGTGCGATCGTCATCGCTTTTCTCGGTGAGTTTTGATTTTCTAGTATTTTGTTGCTTTTTCTATTGCTTTTTGTTGTTTAGCTTATGAGAGTGTTGTTTCACTTGTTTCTTTGAATGACTATTCACATTTTAACTTGTTTTATCTTGTAGAAGTGTTTTTTTAATTTTTAGATTGCTTTTCCCAAGTGTTGCATGAGTTACCCTATATTTGCTCCAACGGTCATCGTTGTGACGACTCTCTTCAAATGCTTTGTTTTCCTTCCATTTGATTGATTCCTACACCTTTTTCACATTCATGAATCAAAAATTAGTTAGATCTACACTCAGAATCACATTATCCTTTAGATATGCTTGATTTTCACACTCCCCTTGGGCAGATCTAGGTCCCCTTATCCGGATCTCACACTTCATTGCATGAACTACACAGTCTTGGAGCTCAAGGCCTTTGCCTTGGCTTCTAGAATTGCATAGATCATGTCCTGGGCTACCTCCAACTACACACTGCGCAGTTCAAGGAGCCATCCTCCCAACCTGGCCACTAAGACTACACAATGTGCATTCTCTCCTAGCATTTGCCTAGACCGAACTACGCATTGCGTAGTTCCAGTCATCAAGCTTCCCGACTGACTATTGGAAATCCATAATGTGCAGTTCCCACAGTAAGCCAGTGACCCCTGTCAACCAGAATTATACAATCCTTCCCTTCATGGGACCAGTTTGCTACTTGATCTTGTGTTGAAGTTTCCTTCAGAAGCATTCCAGAATCTAGACTATTGGCTTTGTAGCCTTTGAATATGCATTTTTCTGCTGAGTTGTTCTCTTCGAGTATGTGGTTGCTTTAATAAGTTGGATACTTTTGTATTGTATTATGAACTATAGTGCCATCCCAACACTCAATTTAATCTGAAATCAACGTCGTGTAAGTGATGACATTAGAAACACATCCCTTAGAAACCAAGAGAACGCTGGCATAAGTAAAGCAGTCAAGCCAGAAAATTGATCTCTGCATCTGGTGAAAGAGTTTCAACGCTTCTTTTACAAACCCGTGAGCAGAATATGATGTGATTAGCGTATTCCTAGAGCAAACATCTCGATGAAGCATTTCGTCGAACAATTCATGTGCGTCTGCCAAGCTCCCCAACTTTGCATACATGTTCATCTAGGGTTTGAAATTTCGTTTGGTTTTCTACTACCCTCTATAATCTTTGTATCTACGCATTAATGAAACTTTAGTTGGAACTGAACGAGGGGCATGTGCATGTCTTCAATGACAGATCCAACTAAGAATCATTTCTTCATTGTTCAGCGTGTTAACACAAGTCATAAGACAACAAGCCTCTCCACGTGTGTTCGTTTGTTATATAAAAAAATAAAAAAATAAATATATATGAAACAAATACATAAACACAAACATGTGAAGATTTTAAAAGAGAGAGTCATGATCCCATCTCAGTCATTTGGTGCAGCTAGGAATGTCATTGGAACACGTCCCCGCTATCAGCATCGTCAAGTTTATTAACTAAAAGTCCAGTTAATAAATAATAATGGCTCATTTTGGCAACACAACTATAAGATCAATCCTACAATTTATTTTTATTTTTGTGACTCCCAAAAGACACAACAATGATAAAACAGGAAAATTTGGAACTGGGTGTGTAGCATAGGAGATCCCTGTTACGCCACACAAATCATTGATGGTGTTGTTGAATCTGGTATTAGATCTTATATACTCCATGCTTTTAGAATTTAATGAGATTTCCGTTTGTAATAAAGTATTTAATTATTTAACTCACTGATAAAATAATATGAATAAAAAAGTATGATCATTCTTAACGAGATTCGTTGTCCATATTAAGATATTTAACACCATTATTTGGGTTAGATTCGCTTGGAAAGCGTTTATTCATTCACTTAATAATTCAAAGTGCAAAAATAAAAATAAAAATTTGTAACAAATGCTTCGCTACATTATTGAATTGGGTTTAAAATTTTGGCCAGATTAACTAGACTTGAGTCATAAATTTGGTCAGAAATCCATAGCAATAGTCTTTGGTGCATTAGCTACATATGCGCTTTTAGAGACCCACCACTTTCTTGAAGATCATCCTCCACTTTCTGATGAGATCTTCCTCCACATAAATCTTTTTATGTGAATTGTTTTGACTCTTAATATTTGTAAAGTAAATTTTTAACTTTTAAGATCCCAAAGTCTAGTGAAACCAAACTCAAGAAACCCGTCAAAAATTTCTAAATGAATGATGAATTTGAAAAATGAAAAGCATTTTTGGTTTTTTTTTTTTGTGTGTTTAATTTAAATCAGATCATATATAAATATTTCGACTTTTTGTGACCTGTGTTTAAAGTTGCAAAATAATGTTGAGTCTAAAAGTTTTTAAAGAATCTATTTTTATTAAATTTTTAATTATGGTTATTCACAAATTATAATATATTGAATTTGAGATATTACAATATGGTAATAATATTTTATCAGTTATAAAAATATTTTATACTAATGTATAATTTGGTCATACAACAAGATTCTTGTAAATACAACATCAATATTTTTATTATCTAAAATTACTCAACAACTTGCATAAATTTTGGTGGGCATTAACCATAGTAAATCCACATATTGACAATTTTGCTCAAAGTTAAATTATGCAAATAAATAAATAAATTCATGAATAATGGTGGGCAATAACTATGGGTAAATATGCTTCTTTACTTGAACATAAATAATAACTCAAATAGCTCTTGCACTATTCTAGTCATTTACGCTTCTTGGTTGTGCTAGTTTAACATTGTGAGAACCATTACATTATTTTCATTATTAAATATATGATTTAAAATCATAAAACATTAGAAACTTACTCTCTCTCTCTTTTTACTAATGACAATCTCAGTTTATGTTATGATAATGCTACCAACCACCCTACCATTTACATGACATAATGTAGTCTAAGCCTACTATGTTGAGTAGATTGAATGTATTCTTTTGATTAAATCTTATAGGAATATTTGAAATTGATAGGTGAATTATATAATCAAGAACCTATAAATACATAAATTGTTCCTTTGGAAGTATATTACCGAGCTCCAAAGAAAGAACAAGAAATTCATTTGGACTGAAAAATGTGAAGAGATATTTCAAAGGTTAAAGGTGTTATTAACGACAACACCAATTTTGAAGGTGCCGGATATGGAATAAGAAATTTTTGGTTTGTACTGATGCCTCCGAGGAAGGGTTGGGTTGTGTGTTGATGCAAGAAGGAAGAGTAATAGCTTATGCATCAAGGAAACTTAGAAACCATGAAGAAAACTACGCAACCCATGATCTAGAAATGGCAGCAATTGTTTATGCACTAAATATTTGGAGACACTACCTTCTAGGAAGGAAGTTTGATCTTAGGACTGACCATGGTGGGCTACAATGCATATTCCCTCAAGACCACTTAAATGCAAGACAAAGACGATGGTTTGAGATAATTAATAAATATGATTTTGATAACTTTTACATAAAATGAATGATAAATAGGGTGGTTTATGCTTTATGTAGGAGGCCTCATATATTTTCAGTGATTCCCTTAAAGACAAATTTGACGGAGAAACTGCTTGTTTTACAATTTAAAGACACTGGTTATCTGGAGGTTAACAAAAGTTTGAGGGAGGATGAAATGAGGGTCCCAAAATATGAAGAATGATCCCTTGATAACGATGGGCTACTATGATTTTGGGGAAGGATATATGTACCACCGAATGAAGATATACGCCAGTTAATCTTGAATGAAGCACATCACGTAGTATACATGGCACACCCTGGTGTTAAGAAGATGAGTGCGGACCTAAAACCACTCTTCTTTTGGAAAGGGATGAAGAAGGACATTGTGAACTGGGTAGCAATATGCTTAGAGTGTTAACGAGTAAAAGTTGAACATAGACATCCAACAGGGTTATTGAAACCCATGAGATACCAAAATCTAAATGGGAAGTTACATCAATGGACTTCATTGTGGGACCTTTTTGAAATCTTAGAAAGGAAAGGGCTGGTGGCATATAGGCTTGCCTTACCTCCATCTTTAGCGCGTATGCATGATGTGTTTCATGTTTCTATTTTGCGTCATTATATTTCAAGATCCTTCGCATGTTATTGACTTTGGTCATTTCAGGTTTCGGACGAGGGAACAGTGATGGCCGAACCAGTTCACATATTGGATCAATGAACTTTGCAGCTTAGACGACTGTTAGTGGACCAGGTTAAGGTCTAGTGGGACAACTATAGTCCCAATTGAACTACTTTGGAGGACACCAAAGAGATGCGTCACCATTTTCCTTACCTATTCCAAGGACTTCGAGACGAAGTCCATTATTAAGAGGGGGTGTATGTAGTGCCCTGCTCTAGTTGACTGGCAATGATATGTCATTAACATTTATTTAGCCCTAAGGCCCACACTTTATTCTTTGAGGACCTCAGGTTGAGGATCCGAACATATGACTCTATTATTAGTGGTTGTGATGTTTATGTATGTTCTCCATTGATATTATGATGAAGATAGCATTAATGGTTATGTATGTATCTATTGGTATTATGATGATTGTAGCATTTATGGATATGTATGCTCTCTACTGATATCATGATGATAATAGCTTTGATGGATAGGTATGTTTCCATTGATGTTATGATGATGATAGCCATGATGGATGTGCCACATGATACCTACTTGCATTAGTTTTGGTTCACAATGATCAATGCTGCGAATGACTAGGTGACGTTAATGATGCTATTATGATAATGACTAACACTAAGAAACCTTGTTACTGATGATTATTGAGTATGGCAGGAAACCATCAGAGGCACTCGCATATGACGAGTTGGTGACACCTGGTTTGATGAAAATTTATATTATTTTATCTTTGAAATTCTAAGTCGATTTTGAAACCTGCTATATATGTTTATCTATATTTTGATGATATGTTAATGGTTGCAGGCACAAATTAGTTGCTTGGCCGAATGACTCACATATGGGTGATGGGGTTGTACAAGTGGATGGAACTACATGGGAGGGGTGGGACAGTGTCCCTGATCTCACCCACTAGCACTCCCGCCGTGACTTGGGCTGGAAAGGTTGAAGCCTTGAAGATCATGATGTCAGTAGGGCAGGTCCCAAAGTTGGGTCGCTCATGAGGATTTTAACAGGGGGCACGAATCAAGGTGGATTCCTTGATCCCCGACACCATTAGTCTCACTATAGCAGGAAACATAAGAGATGATAGTGGTCTATGTCGTTGCACCTATACTTTCCCCTCGTAGTCACTAAATGCTTGAAGGGCAAGTGGTGTGGCACCCTTGGAACTTCAAGGGAATTTCTTGAAGGGCAACTTGGCACCCTTGGCAACACAAATAAACTATTAGGTGTGGCACCCTTGGAACTTCAAATGAAGTTATTGAAGGGCACGACTAAACTTGGCACCCTTGGCATCACAAATAAACTATTAAGCGTGGCACCCTTGGAACTTCAAGGGAAGTTCTTGAAGGGCACGACCAAACTTGGCACCCTTGGAATCATTAAAAATAAATTAATTGATAAATATAATCAAGAAATGAAAACTAGGTAAATTTACATCAAGGGTAAATGATGTTAGAAACCGAGGTAATTAAACCAAAAATAAAACTTGGGTTAAGAGGATCATAGGAAGAAATAAAATAGGTTACCTTAAAAACTCTACCCTTCCCATGTTGGAAAATATTAGGTAGATTATGTAGTTTAATTAGGTAAAAAGGGGAAAGAGGGACATAATTGTAAGGATAAAGATTAATCCTAAAATAGTTAAACCTAATTAAGAGAAGAGGATGGTGAATTAAAATAAGATTAATAAATTAAATTTTAGAGAAATGTAGAGAACCTCCATGTGGCAACAACCAACATAAGAATATCCATCTAAGAGATAACTTGAGTTAAATTAGGGAGTAGATAGGGGATCAAATCTTGACTCATTAATTGAATTTAGTAATGAACACAAATTAAGGAGTAACAAGGGGGATCAAGAGGCAACTAGGAGAAGAAATAGGAATCTTGTTGAGGTGAGGAAAATATTAGTTTTAAATTAAAATTTAAGTAAATAATTTTGGAGACCCTTGATGAGAGAGTGACACATGGGTGGGTGAATAATCAAACAATTGAATTATAAAAAAATAATTAATTATGCATGACATGCCAAGTGTCACCTATGAGGACTCCTATAAAAGAAGGGGCAAGCCATGGGAGAAGGGACTTTTGGGAACCCTATTGTTGGATGGATGAGACTATGTCAGAGCAGTGATTATGAAACTATAGTGAGTTTGGTGAGGTAGAGGATTTTAGAGAGGAGACTCTTGAGCCAATGAGTGCTCTCCTCTACCAGCTATTTCATTTCTCCATTGTACAACCCCATTGCAGCTCGGGGGTCCGCGGGGAAGAAGAGTACCCAAGGAGTAGGCTGGGAGGTTAATTGGTGGGTCATCGTCATTCACTCTCGGAGGTGACCGACAACAAGGGAAGACGATTAAAGCCAAATCAATTGGAGTCTCATCTTCTGGTGAATGGTACATATGTGTTGCAATATTATTTTGTATGATTTATTTATGGCCTTAGTTAAATATATGTAAATTTTATGATATGTTCAGTGAAATAAAATTTAGGAATGTGTTAGATAGTGTTGGATAAATTTGAATTCCCAACGTTTTTCTCTTCTGGTTGTATTTTTCTATTATTTATTATATATATATATATATATATATATATATATATATATATATATATATATATATATATATATATATATATATATATATATATATATATATGTATAGAGTTGGTCCTTACACTTTGAAAATCCAGTTTTTCATGTTTGGTCCAAGAATATTGATATATGATATCATCATCTCTGAGATATTATGTATTGAGGCAAATTATGTTGTTAGAGTGCATTCCCACAAAGGAGCAAGATGATGACATTTTGACAAAGGAATTATCAAGATGTAAATTTGAGTTTCACATAGACATGATCGGGGTAGCTGATAATCCCTTTCTTGTTGAGAGGGAGTGTTGAGAAATGGCAACAAGAAAATTCTAGTTTAATTTGTCCTTGAATTAAAGTGAGAATTAAAATCAAATTCTATTCTCATAGTAACTTGTAAATTATTAATTAAGTTTAATTAACTTAATTAGCTTAGGAATTTCAAGTTCGAAGTTTTTATGTAGTTATGTATATGTTCTCCCTAAGTTTTAGGGGTCCAGTATGAGTTTAAATTGAGTTGGAAATTAGATCACTCAGTTTACTGAGTTAAGTTCAATTAAATTAGTTCTAAAAAAAATTGGAACTAATAGACGACTAACAATCAGTTGGTGCACTAATGCATCCACTAGTGCTACTCCATTTAACTGAATATTTCCTCATGAGAAACTCATGCATGTCCGTTCAAAGAAAGGCCCAATTGAGACTAGAGTGCAGGGACAATGTACTATCAGTTGTATGATCTACTGAGTTGTATAGATCATGTATGCAATCAAGAATGGGACCTAGTTTGGATTGTGCAATTTTGGAAGCAATGGATTCCAATTAATATGGGATATTCAGGGAATTGCGCAAGGAAAATAGGGGCTTGGAGAGCTGCAGAATAGGCTAAGGATTTAGCTTGAGCTTGCTTGTGAGCTAAGAGAGTTGAGCATACTTGTGTGGAATTGTTATAGTGCGAACAAGCTTTGTATCTTCACTCATATTTCAGATATACACAATATAGATAGCAGGGTTTTGAGCAGTGGCTTTCCCAAGATATATCTTGTGTTATGTGCCATTGATTTATCTTCTTCTTCTTCTTATTTTTTTCATCGGTCTATTGGCTTCCGCTGGTTGAAAGTAGAAGTAGATTCTTTTCCTCTGCTTTAGTGAATTGCATGAGCTTGTGAATCTACAGGATTTTCTTCAGAATGTTGTTCGTTTAACTCATCACTTTAATTTGTGGACTATTATGCATTTTAGCTTGCGATGTCATTCCACTCATGTGTTCCTTTCAAGCTGCGTACTATTACAATATTCTAAGGGGCACACTTCCTTTTCCACTTGGTGTGTTAGAACCTTCATGCATCGCAGTTGACTCTCTACAGGGTCAAACACTTTCTCTTACCAAAATTTATCATACTTACCTCTGCGTGACACCCCGTTAAAGGAATTACATTACCACCCACTACTGGGACTCCTACTCCAAATTGTTTGAGATCTAGTTGGGTCTTCATATCAAGGAGATCCCCTGAATGTTGGTGGGTCCAACACCATCAATAGGCATACACATTAATAAGTTAGAGGATTTCTTAGAAGAAGCACAATGTGTTGGAACCTTTAGATAGAATAGTAATCATTTTTTTTTTTTTGTAGGCTAAGGTGGTGCTCATTCTATTACTTCGAACAAAAAGATATTACAGTAGTTCAAGAAACAGTAAATGCCTGCCCTCAAGGGGAAACCAGGACATAATGCCATCTGTAATACTTAATGGCAGCCCAAAAAAAGTAAGTCCAAAGTCTAATGGAGTTTGCTAAATACACGATGCAATCCTGCATCTTGCCCCAACTATTACAAAAGCTACTGTCATAATGAATATACATTCTCCTATTTTTAACAGAAACAGAGCCAAAACTACAAAAATTGTAACTAGTTTTAAACATATCTTGCATTAGTCATGGTCCCTTGCAGGTTGCTGCAGCGCCTCCTCCGCTTGAACCGGCTGGTCCCTGTTTAGCATATTCTGGATGGTGTGCAGTTTCTCCTCCATCCTCATCATAGTTTCTTCTTGATGAAGCATAGCCACTCTCAGAAAACTTAGTTCCAGGCGGATGTCCGGGCTTCCTTTAGATAAGTTCACCATCTCCTTCGCCACTTGAAGCAGCGCTTTGGCCATGATTCCCTTCATCACCCAGTATAGATGAAGGGACTGTTTGTAGAGAGACATGCGGCCTCTGGTATGACCCGGGTCGTGCAACAGAAAAGTCCATCTTCAATTTCCTCATCCGACTGGTCTTGAGTGGCTTCATCCTCAAACTTCTGCATAACCTTACGAACCGCTTGGCTTGAGTAACGACGGAAGGCCTGTTCGGCTTTGCGCACCCTGTCCGTCACCGTCTCTTTCATCTTTCTGCTTCTTTCCGAACCCTGCTTGGAGGTTTCCCCAGCTTCCTTTCCCTGACTCTTACGGCCACGGGTTCTCTTGCTGGCTCTGTCCTCCTCTTTGCCGTCATCCTGACCGCGTTTCCTCAGCCCATACCGTCTAAACGTCATTTCCTCGGCGCCCGCAGGGGTTTCAATCTCCGGTTCCGTTTCTTCCTCAGCCAGGTTTTCATGCTGGCGACCATTTTCCATCATCCTATCCGGGATAAGGCCTTCATCCGAATCGTCCTGAACCTCCCCGACAGAGAAGGAAGGCTCTGCCGGCCTTAGACTCTTGCCCTTTCTGTCTTTGGTTTCCACCCCACTGCCCTGATTCCCCCTCGCCTGACGTTGTCTCTGCCTGGTCTCCATGATTCCCAGAAAATCGTCCCTCTTTCGTCTCAGATCTCCCTGACTGTTCTCAGCAGTCTGATGATTCTCAATGTATTCCGCCCCTCTTGCCAAAGTGGAGACCTCTCGTAATTCTTTCACCATCACCCCATTTTGATTATAAAGAGGTTCATTTGACGCGGGGACGCACAGGCTACCGGTTAACAAATACCGCCAGTCACTTCCCGGTAAGCCACTACTCCTTGCCGTCTCATCATTATTTGTTTCACCTGGTGTGAAATCTGAACAACCGTTTCCACCTCCAGTCATCGAGCACGCTGTAATAACCTCGCGTTGGGTGAACTGATGCCCAACCGTTTCACCTGCCACCGTAGTCCTGTCACCTTGGGCTAGATCCGTCGTCCTGCTATCTGGCATGAGGATTTCGATGAAACCTGATTTTGTCATCATCACTCCTCTGACTCTCCACGAATCCTTATTAATCCGATCCGCTGTTCCGTGCATTATCCTCCGTGGCATGGTCATGATCCTTCTTGATGAGTTCGGCCAGCTCCTTCCACTCCTGATTATTTTCAATGGGCCTCCACTGACAATCAATTGAACTACCGCGACCATTGCAGCCTCGATTCGCCAACCAGTCTGCAGCCTGATTCCCTTTGCGCCTCACATGATTAATGATGCTGTAATCAATGCGTTTAATCAAGCTGGCTATTTCCTGGACGATGCCTGCGGTCCTCCAACTCTTGGTTACCTTCTCCCATCCCTGTCCGTCGTTGAGCCTCCTTATTATTTCCACTACCAACTGTGAATCCCCTGTAATTTCAAGTTTGGAGTAGCCATTCCGAATGGCGATTTGCAGGCCTTGGTGCAGGGCCCAAAACTCAGCTTCATTATTAGTCATTTGTCCCCCCCACTCCGCGTAGATCCATCTAACTTGGTGGTTACTGTCTCTAAAGATCCCTCCAAATCCAGCATCTCCCGGGTTGCCCTTCGAGGCCCCGTCAAAATTAAGCTTCATAAATTGATCCCTCGGGTATGAGAATTTCTCTGGGCTCTGGATTCTCATATCATTGCTGACCGCGTCTTTGTAATGGACCATCTCCAGTTTTAAATTGAGTTTGTTCAGAATGTCTTGGTCTGCTGGAGTCGTTTTCCAGTCATCCGTTTCCCATTTTTCAACAAGGATGGTTTCTCTTGTGTACTCCACCACCTGAGTCCAAACAACTTCTGGAGGTTTAGCCCCATTTTGGAATATCCTCCGGTTCCGTTCTTTCCACACCGTCCAGAGAATGAAAGTAGATATCAGGTTCCAGGCCCTCTGGACAACCCGGCACTGAAACGATTCCTTATTCCATTGAAGGACTGTGTCCTTAAATTCTCTTATGTTGAATCCAGGTTTGTTGAACAAATGTTTGGTCGATATCCATAGTCGTTCAGTATATGGACACCGGATCAGCAGATGATCTCTGTCCTCCTCGTCCTTGTTGCATAGATAGCATTGTGAAGGTCCAAAGAACCCCTTCTTGCGAATGCGATCCCATGTCAAGATTTTATTCTTTATGGCCAGCCAGACAAAAATAGACACCTTAGGCCACCATTTGGACTCCCATATGGTCTTCCAATCCATATTTTCGTCTTCTCTGTTCTGAGACCCTATTAGAAAATAGGCCTCCTTGGTAGAGAAGGTCCCCTTCATTGAGTTTCCCCACCGGAGAATATCTTGCCCCTGTCGAACTCTGAGTTTTCTTGAACCCATTTCTTTTCGGTAGGCATCTTGAGTATCAGGGGGCAAACCTTGATCCCATCTTGTCGGTTCCTCCCAGACTCTCCAGTCTTCCAGGGTATCATTCTCAATCCAGTAATCCTTAACTTTCTGTCTATTCCTTGCAGTTTTGTCCCGGATTTGTGTAAGGACTTGAATGTTGTTTAGCCTTTCTCGTTGTTGCCAGCTATCCTCCCAGAAGTTTGCCTCTGACCCTCCTCTGATTTCCCAGAAGGTGTGTTTGCTGATCAACTCCCTGTTTTGAGATGCAAGTTCCCATATATTAGAGCCACGGGGCATTTCTTGTAATTTTAAGATATCAGCCAGAGAGTTGGGCATCCTATATTTAGTCCTCCAAATAGTTTTCCAAAGATCACTTCCTCCGCTAAGCCATCTCCACCAGAGCTTGGCTCCCAAGACCTTGTTGAGAATTTCAGGGTCTCTTAATCCTAACCCTCCTTTTTCTTTTCTTTCGATGAGTTGACTCCATGAGACTAAAGCCCACTTTTTCTTCTTATCAGCTCCACTCCAAATGAACTTCCGGATAATTTCTCTGATTTTCGCACAGATCCCAGAAGGGGCAGCCATAATCGAGAGCGGGTAGATAGGGATAGCCTGAAGAACCGACTTAGCAAGGATGACTCTTCCTGCAATATTCAAAACTCTAAACGACCAATTGGCAATTTTGTTGTTAAGTTTGTCCAGCATTCCTTGCCAGTTTTTCAACTTTTTAGATGTGAGGTCTAGAATATTACCCAAGTACTTGGTGGGTAATTCCCCCCTCTTGAATCCCAGAATTCTAATAAGGTGAGATCTGACTTGGTCTACTATGTTAAAGAGGAAAACACAGGATTTCTCTTTATTGATTTCTAGACCCGAGGCAGCTGAAAACAAATCAAGGATCCGCTTAAGATTTTTAATTTCTCTAACTGTTGGTTCCCCGAAAAGCATAATGTCATCAACAAATTGTTGATGGGTAAGGGGCAGATTATTTCCCCAAATTTGCAGTCCTTTAATTCTATTAGCTGCTCTTTCATGATTAATGAATCTCCCTAGTCCTTCAGCAGCTAATATAAATAAAAAAGGAGACAACGGATCACCTTGCCGAATCCCTCTGGAGGCATTGAAGGTTTTGGAAGGGCTTCCATTAACCAGGATAGAGAAATTAGGAGTGGAGATCAGATTGCGAATCCATGCAATCCATCTTTGATGAAAGCCGAATCTTTCCAAGACAGTGTCAAGATAGTTCCAGTTCAGTCTGTCGTAGGCTTTAGATAAATCTAATTTTACCATCATACCCTTTTGCTTAGTGGTTTTCAAGGAATGAATCACCTCCTGGGTTACAACTAGACCATCCAGGATTTGTCTGCCCTCAACAAAGCCCGTTTGTTCAGGAGAGATTAGGTTGCCTAAGAGAGGTTTTAAACGTTTTGCAATCAGGGATGTGATTATTTTGTAAATGACATTGCACAGAGCTATAGGTCTATATCCACTAGCTTCCTCTAAGTTGTCTCCCTTAGGAATAAGAGCAAAAAAGGTAGAGTTAAGGGCTGGCCAAACCTTTTGATTTATTCTTGATTCTTCGACTATCTCCAGAATTTCCTGTCCCAAGAAGTGCCAGCCAGCCTGGTAAAAGTCCACCGTGAAGCCGTCCGGTCCAGGGGCAGTCCCTTTCTTCATTGCCTTCACAACTTCGCTCAGCTCCTCTAGGGTCACAACCCTCATGAGCGCTTTGTTCTGATCCTCAGATACCAGTCTAGGAATCGTCGAGCAGATCTCTTGGATGGCTCTTGATCTATCATCAGGAGGCTCCGTTAAAATTTCCTTATGATGATCAGTTAGAACTTGTTCTATTTGATTCTGTTCAACCATTCTTTCTCCATTCCTGTCCTTGATTGAGAGAATTCTATTTCCCTGCCTGTGTTTAACCATGGCCTGATGGAAGAATTTTGTGTTTCTTTCTCCCTCCCGCAGCCATTTTATCCTAGATTTTTGGCGCCATAGTATCTCTTCTTGCTTCCTCCTCTCTTCTAATCTGCCAAGGATTACCCCTTCCTTGAGAACGCTTTCTTCTGTTCGTCCTTCTAGGATTATCTGTTGTTGTAGCTCAGTCATTTCCCCTTCTAGTTTCTGTTTATCCTCCAGAATGTTGCCAAATTCCTCTTTGTTCCATTTCTTAATTTTGCCTTTCAGCTCCCTCAATTTTAGTTGGAACGTTTGCATTCTGCATCTGCCCTGACTGCTGCTTTGTTTCCACCAATTCTCAATTTTCTTGATAAACTCCGGGTCCCTTAGCCAGAAGGCTTCAAAACGAAAGGGCCTTTTTCCCTGAATCTTTTTAATGTCAATCTCTAGGCGGATTGGCCAATGGTCAGAACCCAGTGCTGGGATGATTTTGGTTTCCACAAAAATATCTTTATTCATAATGGATTCAGACACTAGGAATCTGTCTAATCTGGATGCAATCTGTTTGTTCCCCCCCCTTCTATTGTTCCAAGTGTATATCCCGTTTAAAGTTGGGATATCCACTAGCCGGAGGTCTTCTATCATCTCATTAAATCTGTCCATATATTGATCCCTTCTTCTGATCCCTCCTTTTTTCTCTTCCATGGATCTGATCAGATTGAAATCCCCACCAATAATCCAATCAACTTCAGGGTATAGATGACGGATTGTTTTAACGCCATTGATAAACTGCTCCTTATTTCCAGGGGTCGGGGGCCGTAGACTCCAGAGATAACCACCTGATGTTTGGTTCCCACAACCCTTCCCAGCCCGGAAAGTATTCCTCTCATGCTTACCCAATTGTTTATAGAAATCTCATTTGGGTTCCATAAGATAGCGAGTCCTCCAGCAAAACCTATTGCATCTTGTCCCATCACTTGGTAAGGTAACCTACTTTGTTCTATGATTTTTTCCAGTTGGTGAATCAAGATCTTTGTTTCTTGTAAGATCATAATACTGGGTTTTTCTTTTTGCAACTTATCCTTCATGTACCTTTGTTTTCCTCTGCTATTCAAACCCCTAATGTTCCAACTGACAACTATCATTTAAAATTTTTTATAAGAAGGGAAGAATACCTCCGACAGAGGTATCACCTTACCTGAATTTATCAAGATCTCTCCCACTGCCCGGATTGTTTCGGTCATTGGTTTCCGGCCTCTCTTTCTGCTGTTTTTGCTCAAGATTCCTGTTCCTTTATCTTCAGTCCCTTGCTCACTCTCGACCCTTGCTAGAGCATCCGGGGGTTCTCCCTTTTTCTCTTTATATTTCTGGAATACTTCTTTGTATAGCTGCCTTTGATCTTCCGGTATGAATCTGCTGTATAAGTGCTTCCACTCCTGAATCAACCTTTTCATGATTTTTTCTTCCTCGATTTCAGCTTCAGGCTGGTCTTCCACTTCCATCGGGGCCTCTGCATCTGCTTCTGTTACCACTTCCTCTGTTTTCTCTTTGTTATTTTTACTGATAGTTGTTCCTTTCCCCTTCTCTTCTCCCGAAATTTCCATTGGGCTATTTTCGGGATCCTCATCATCTTCTAGGTTTACTTCGTACTCTTCATCCTCGCTCTGCAATACTTGATATTTGTTCTGAGTTTTTGCTTGACTGGGTTGTTTTTGAGACTGGGTCTTTGGACCTTCTTGATTCGATCTTCTTTTCCTGACCACTTGTTGGAATCCTTTCTCTGAGTTCTCCACTTTCCCAGTGTTTCTTGCTGGATTTGCCTGACTTTTTCTACTTTCTTCCTCTTTATTAAGGGAACACTGCCGGTATAAATGACCATACTCGTGGCATATTTGGCATCGGAAAGGAATATGTTCGTAATCAATTGACTGCTTCCAGACTTCGTCATGGTATTCAACCTCAACATTTTCCGGGAGGGGGTTAGCCAAGTTTATGTAGACGCAGATTCTTGCATAGGCATTATACTTACCTCTTTTCGTGGCCTCTGCAATTTTGACGAAACTGCCGATCGTGTTGCCTATTCCTTCCAAGATCCCCGGCTCCCAGAATTCATCAGGAAGCCCGAATAATCTGACCCAGACTGGTGCATCAAGCATTTTCTCTTTTTCAGGATTGTATCTCTCCTCCCAAAACTTCATAAATAACCCCGCGTTGTTCAGGAAATAGGGGCCCTCTTCGAAAATTCTGTTCTTGTCTTCTAGATTCGAAAATATTGCTGTGAAGAAACCTTGGGCCCCGAGTTTGAGATCGATCTGCCCTTTGGGTCTCCAGCGCTGAGCAATCCATCTATGTAGTTCTCGCTCAGACGGCCAATACCCCACAAAACGGCAGATTAGGGCATGATCCTTCATGTAGGCGTTATATTCCTCCAGCTTATTGTTGGGAACAACATACCTGGGCTGCTTTTGGGCCCTCGGTAGGCATTTTCCTCTCATTCGCTTCTGCCATAAGTTGCCCATAACTGGGATTTGGTTTTCCCGTTCCGTCTGTTGCTCTCCTTCCGTGCTTGTTTCTCCCATGACCACATTTCTGAAGGAGGGGGTCTCTCCCCCCCCCCCCCCCGTGACTCTCCCATTCCGTTCAGAGCTTTGTCACCAAGATTCCTTTTACTGTTGCTTTCCTGGAAACCTGACCGGACCCGTGCCAGCAACCTGAGACGCTTCCCTGGCAGGTCTGCGTCCTCAGCCGCCCGGCAAAACGCCCTCAGGAACCTCCTGTCAGTCTCTTCCGCTAGCGCCTTCCGAAATTTCCCCTCTCATCCCTCATGAGCATAGTTCCTTACCTGTGTCAAGCTTGTTCAGAATAGTAATCATTTTATGTCTTAATGTTGATGATATTATTCTTTTGGAAAGGAGTCCTTATGATCTCGATAAGCATCTAAAAATTCTCAAGGAGTTTTTCTCTAGTACATGTATGATTGTTAACATTGACATAGTAAGGTTACGATAATAAAATCTAAAAAGATCACTTACAATAATTTCATGTATGAAAGTAACAACTTGGAGGAAGTGAATTCATGTAAATTATCCCAAAATTTATCTTCATCACAAAATCAACTTGACTTATAACATCAAAAAAAGATAAATGGATTGTGGAAAGCTTATTATAGATTTGAAAATAGTTATAAATATATAAACCTTTAATTGTGCGTCTTAGGACCTTCTAATACTAGTGCAACCCCCATATTATTATTGTTGTTCCCCATAGAAGCCCACTATTGTTATTGCTGTTCCTTTACATTATTATTGTTATGTAGGCCCTAACTATATTTTGACCCATTAGACTCCTATATATACCAAGGAGGTCTTTTCATTTGAATCATCCAATAATTGTTCATTTAAGTGGTGTAAAAGGAGGTTTCCTCCTCAAGGAGATTTATTTCTAAGTTGTTGATCTATCTTTTTTTTTTTTCATTACATAACAGTTGGTATCAGAGCTTTGGATTCTAGGGTTTTGCTTCTTCAAATAGGTCATCTTGGTATTTTTTCCATAAAACATTATATGTGTGGCTTTAGAAGCTAAAAATTTTAACACATGTAGTAAAAAACTTGGTGAACTTTGAATAAACTTCAGATCTTGTTTCACTATATTTTCAGAGATATGGTCCAAGGAATTTAAGGTTTTTACATGCTTCGTAATTCAGTCTCAAATAGGTGACCTAGGGACAATCATCATAACTTTCTCTTCAAGCATCAGATTTGAATTCCATAAAAAGTGACTCAAAGTGCACATACTTCAGTTTCTTCAGGATGTGTTTTATGGATGAAGGTTGAAATAGTGACATGTGGGAGTCCATACAAGTTCGCAATCATTACCCAGTCCATAACCAAGTCATCATGGGAGATTTTGCATAACTTTATCTTGAATAATCCAATTCCAATCTAAATTTTGGGGTTGGAAAGAAGACACAAAAAGATGCCCCAGGACAAAGTGTCAAACATTGAAGATTGAAATTAGATAGAAAAAAAACTTTCAAACTGAGCTCCTAAAAGTAAGAAAAATGTGTGTATTTTTTTAAATTTGCATTGTTTGGAAAATTAGTTTGAAGTTATTCAAAGGGAATAGTGAAGCATATATTTTATTATTTGGTTCCAAAATTCCTCCAAAAAAAAGGCATACACAAAATAATACAACATAAAGTTCTACTATGATGCTTGAAAAAGAGGAAGAAATACAACATGATATATCACTCTCACAAAGAGTAACAAAAAATGAATTGGAAGCTAAGATGGACAGTTTGAACAATGATTTAAATGTATATATGGAAGGTTTGACAAAGCTTCTAGAATAAATTCTTCTTAATGGTGACAAGTTACTCCATGAAAATAGTGATGAGGACAAAAGGAATATGAATTATGATTTTAGAGACTCCAACATTGGGTATAAGACCCACCACATTCCAAAGATCAATATGAGGAGGTTTGATGGCAAGGATCCAGTAACATGGATAATACAAATGTAGTCATTTTTTAATCTACACGATGTGCAACACACACAAATGGTATGCATTGCATGGTTATATTTATAACCCAATAAATTTGTATGGTATCGATGGATGTATTCTTGTGAAGCACTATTAACTTGGACAATTTTTACAGAGGAATTGATAGCTCATTATGAGTGGTGGGCTCCAGTATTGTAGCAATAATGCTACAACTCCTGGAACTCCCTTCTTTAATTTTATCAACCCGGTAGTTCGTAACAAACTTGGAAGCGACGGTGCTGTATGCACAAGTACTAGCTCTTGCCGCAGCTGTCACTTGGTCAGCTGGCACAACTCCGCTAGGGGCTCAAGCCAACTTCTATGAGCTCTTAGAAGAATCTTTTTAACTGATGGATGAAAGCTAACTCAAAGGAAGCTAATCTACTTGCGGAAAGAAACTGAAAGCCAAAAAGAAACGCAAACCCTAGAAAACCCTAATTCTACCAACTAGTCCTACTGATGCAAAGGAAAGAATGCAAACTACGAAAAGAGATGCCATTACTTCTAGGAAGATAAAATTCATGTGTCTAAGTTATCACTATCTGAAGAAAACATCTTTATGTATTTTTGCTTAAGTTGTTGAAATTATCATGCATGTGCTTCTAACTAGTTTTCCACTGTGCAGGGATGGATCAAGGGATGAAATGCTTTGGGAAAGGTTGGGATGGTACGGAGAGGGTCTAAGGGATCCCTAACATTCTTTCTGAGAGTTTCACAAAGTCTGGATGCCATGCAACCGTGTTTATGAACTTCTACAGGAAATCTGCAGGGGTTCTACAGGATGTTCTGGGATTTCTACAGGATGTTCTGTAATGGAATTTCGGAGCATGGATGAGTGAGGTAAGGTGCATGAATGGATAGGGAGGCAGGGTAGGGGCCTGAAATGACCCAAGGACTGATGGATAGAGTTGATGAGAGGGTGTGGAAGTCTAGCTTGCATCAAAGAAGGTTTAGGCAATGGAAAAGTAAGAAGGTAGGGTTACTTGGAAAAAGAGCAGATGGGAGATGAGGAAACAGACTTGGTGATGGAGGAGCTGATCTGGAAGAGGCTCAGATGAACGAGGAGGTGATGAAGGTGCCCTGCATAGTGCTTACCTGATCAAACCAACTACGTCTTGCATACAAGCAAAATATCAGATGATCTATCTAACAGTTTAATGAAATCAGTGAACAGCAACCTTATTCATGACAAGAATCACGTACAACATGTGAACAAGACATTATCAAAGAGATATAAACGCATGACTAACTCCTACCAATCCATCCTAAACATAAAAAGCTACTTCAACCATCAAAAGCAACCTAAGTAACAAAGCACGAATTAAATCTAAAGAGCAGACTTTATTTTAAGAATGCAGCGAACACACATAAAGATAAACAAGGGAGGTATTGGGCGCTTGAGATGGGCCCAACCCCAAGAGATACAGCCTCCCAAGAGATATTTAGAGCTGGTGCAAAGCTGGATTCATCTTTATTAATCAAGAATGAAGAGTTACATCAAAACTGTCCACAAGGAGAGCTTGAGAGTGAGCTGAAAGCAAAGCTAATCTATTGCCTACAAATCGAATTACAAAATGACTACAACAAGGCTATGAAATGACTAACTACTAGCTACTATCTACTGGCTAACTAGATAACATCCACTGGCTAACCAAAATGAGGCCCTAAGCCTTCTTATTTATACAAATTGAGGACCCAACAGTCCTCCTAAACTTTAGGGACTTGGCTGCCCAAAACTTGGAGTTAACAGCAGTCCTACTTGACTTGCTTGGCTGCCCTTGTGCTGATTGATTTGGTGGCCCTTGAACTCCGAGCTGATGGTGGAGAATTCGAGGTAAGGGCCCATAAATGAGGGGGACACCTTCCTACAAATCCTCTCCCTTTTTCTCCCACGAATTTGGCTGCCAAGTGCTCATTAAGACCTTCAATTTTGTCTCCAAGTTGACCACAAAGGCTACACAAAGCACCCATTAGACTTGTTGGCATAATGACTGACCAAATTCACTCTATTAACATAAATATAATAAAAAACATGCAATAAACTAATGAGAATGGTGGATTAAGTCAAATTAGGAGGTTGAATGAGCCCAAATAATTGTCCATTTTTGGGGCTCATCATCACCCCCCTACTGAAAGTGTTGCTCATCCTCTGAGCAACCAATCTCTCTCCTCATCTTTGATGGCCCTGGTGGCCTCCTTGGCTAAAATCTCGGCCGATTTCTCCTTTGGCTTCCCTCTTTTCAAACTTCCTGTAGAAACAGTTCACTGGCTTCCTGTAGAAACAGTCCTCTGTCTTCCTGTAGAAACAGTCTGCTAACTTCCTGTAGAACCAATTTTCTCTGATTTTGCTTGCTTGGCTGGGGGTGCCTTCTCCTTGAACTGTGCTGTGGCTGCCTTGGGTGTGTCCTTACTTGTTTGGCCTGTTTCAGTCTTCTCTGCTCGTGCTTGCAACCGCTTCTCCCTTGGCATTTGTGTTATTTTACCAATGTCCTTTTCCCTCATTCCTCTTCCCGTGTTGCTTCTTTATCATATCCATGAAGTCTACCTGAAGGTTAGATCTCCATGTGTGTCTAAACTGTGATTGCAACCGTGGAATTTTATTTCAAATACCCATTGAGAGATATCAAATTACAGTTCACACTGAGGTATGCAGGCCAATATAAATTGTATGCTGAGATCCTTGATCATAGGACAAATCCTTCAACTTCATCTCTTTGATGAAAACACTTGCAGGTTGACGAGATGATGTTCATATATATTCCTAGGTTTATACCTCCATAGATATTTCTTAATCATAGGTATACTGAGTATCACATATATTTGTTGTGATATGTCTAGAGAGATCTGAATATAGAGCCGAGATGTAACCCTCGTTATTTCTGCAATATATATACACAGTCTTCTTTGTCCATCCAGGATACTACGTTTCAGGTATGCCGAGCTTGTAATTGCTTCAGTGTTTTCTTCTCTGTAGATATGTGAGGAACTGCTGTCATTAGCCATCCTTATTGCAATAGACACCCAACTTGAGAGGTACTAACTGATGATGAAAAGAAACATACAACTCTGCCTCTATTGTTTGACCTGGACCAAGACAGGGAATCTCTTGCATAGGAATAACTTTTGGTGGTTCTGATGAAACCACAGGTTGATCATGTATTCTGCTGTTGGTGCTCCAGATTCAACAGGAGACTTGATTGACTCATCAGCTTTGACAACAATGTTAAAAATTGCACCTGCTGAACGATTATAAAAAAAAACGAGCACAGACCATCATTGGTGAATAACATGACTGTTCATTAGAGAATGCATACATGACATTCATACCATCCCCATTTGTAAAATCTAAAAGTGTATACTTCCTGGGCTCTCTATCCACAGTTCCTATTGACAGGTTGGCATAACCAGATAGTATAGATTCTTTTGCAGATGAAAAAGGGCCAGTTGTAGTTGTCAATATTGTATTTGCATCGACTGCCCCTTTTTCATTCTCAAACTCCCCAGGACAGAAAGAGAACTGAGGGCCCAGACTATTGGACAGGGGACAAATTTCAATGTCACCATCGACAACCTGTGAGCTCAAATTCTTCTCCATGGCTCTGACTAATCCACCTTCGTCCACCATGATATGGGAAACATCTGCAGTCCTTACCATAACATGATCTGTTCTAGCTTCGTCCACCACTCATTTGGAGCTTGAATTTCGATGAAAATCCCACATTTTCTTTCTGCATGGTTGTTTTCTGCGTTTCCTGTAGAAGACTTCCTGTAGAAACGCCTGTAGATTGTGATAGGTGGGAGATTTTTTTAAAAATGACAAAAATCTAAGAAATCAGGAAGAAAACTTGTAGAGGACCATTGGTTAACTGATCTGGAAGTGGTGGATGCGTGCTCCAGTTGTAACCGCAGTTGAACAGAGGGTGTGAGAGTCAGCCGAGCGTCATTTAATTTTGGCGTGATTCATGGTGAGGGAGTGCAGTGGCCAAGCGTACGTGGCCACATGCAGACGACAGTGCTGTGATGAGCTGCATGGCCTCTTCCCGTTAATCAGTTGCACTGGAGTTACCACTGTTTGTTTTTTTTATTTTATTTTTTAAATTTTTTTAATTCCCCGTGACTGACTACACACATGCGCTGATGATCCCTGGATGAGTGCAATCAGACTTGCTACCTTTCTAACTGAATCTCACCATCTCATTCGTTCATGCAATGCTTAGATTAGATTCATGCAAACAGAGGAACAAGTTTGGTCACGTACCTGCAAGTCGTGCGTGGTTGCTTTGTTGCATGCATGTGTTGATGTAGTTGCATGGTGGCTTGATTGATGATTCATGGTTGTTTTTTCTTGTGCAGGTGTCCTCTGGATAGATCCATGCTGCAGGAGTTCATTTCCACGTTCAGACCTGCATGTTCAAGCTGCTGCTGCTGCATTGTCACAGAACCAGAACTTGTTTTCGCCATTTCTCCCAAACGGTAAAGCGGATTGATCTGAAACTTGCTGAGCATGTTTCTATCATCATGATGCATCTCCCATAGCAAAATCGTGATCAATGGATGCACGGATTTCGAGAAAAATGGAAAATGGTTGAATATTTCAGAGATCAATTTCTCGGAAACCGTGCATCGGAATCGGTTGAAACTGCTTGGGTAGGTTACTATCACCCATGTGCATCTCCCCATGAAACAGGTTTTAAAATGGATGGACGGATATGGAGAAATCGCAAAAATGGCTGATGGTGATGGAGGCTGATTTCTTGGAAACCGTGCACCGGAACGGCATGAAACTGCTCAAGCATGTTTTCATCACCCTTGTACAATTTCCCATAAAACGGTTTGTCAAATGGATGCATGGTTTTCAAGTTATGGCAAAAACAAATTCTGTTCTATGTGTTTTTGCTTCAAGGCACTTTGCATTTTTGTTGCATGGTATGAAAAAATGAATTTTGGCTGTGATGCAGGTATGGAGATGATGGAGGAGGAGTTGGAAGATTGCATGAGGACTTCTGAACCCTTGAGGAAGCTACCATGTTCGCCAAACCACTTTTTGAAATCCATGTCTAGTTTCCCACAATTTCTACAGGAAGTTCCTGTAGAAGCACAATGAGAAGCACAATGAGGTGGAAAAAATGATGGAGAAAGGCAAGGGATGGACACACAAGTGCTTGTAGGCCTAATCAACATATTCCCACCATCAGATTCCATTTTAGACTTGAATTTGGTTCGTCCAAAGGTTCTACAGGATGTTTCCTGTAGAAATACAGAGCTTCCTGTAGAAGGCACAAGAAGAATTCCTTTAACCTTGATTTGAGTGCTCCTCCTGTCATGAAACGTCCTTCTTGCAACCTGCAATTAGCCAATGGAATTAGTTTTATTTTTATTTTTCTTTTTCTTTTTTTTTTTTTTGAAAAACAACTAGGGCGCGTCATGGAGGTTTTCACCCTAATTTCCTGCCCTGGGCGCCTCCAAGGGAGGTTTTCACCCAAAGATCTTATTCTCTTTTCTCTTTTTTCCAACCCATTGACCGCCTCATGGAGGTTTTCAATCAATGAGCCAATCTAAGGCGCCTCCGAGGAGGTTTTCACCTTAGATTTCTATTTTCCTCTTTTTTCAATTTTTTTTTCTTTTTCTTTTTTCTCTTTTTTTCTTTTTTCTTTTTTCTACCCTACCCTACTTGAAAAAAAAAATCGTTCTCAAGTATAAGAATACTTCCAAAGGAGCCATGTGCACATCAAGATTAGAGAAAAAATGATGTGAAGGCTCAAAATGCATGCTTTGACATGTATCTAGATCTCAGAGACCAAATGATCTGACTTTGAAGGGATCAAACATAGCTGAGGAAGAGAGTACCGCTGCGACTTAGTGACCTTCTGAAACCATATCTCAATATAGCTTTGATATCCTTGGTTCTTTTGCTGATCTGGATCATTCTTCATGTCACCTTCTAACATGACCTTCTCATCTTCCTCTTTTTGCTGATCTTTCTCTTGAATACATGGAAGATTTGATGGTAACCATGAGGGATCTTTCTTTATCTCTGATTCTGATGTCTTCTCTTCATCAAGTAAAGCCCATGGTTCTTTGATTTCCTCTTCTGAATCTTCTTGTGCCTGATGTGGTCCTTCAATGCTTTCAATATAGTCTCTTTGTTGCAATACGCTTCCTGAGCTATGGTGAAGATCATTGAGCTCAAGAGCAGTGGTTTGGACATGTTGTGCCTCAGCTTTGCAATTAGGTTGAGCTGCTCCATGGTATGGTTTTGGAAATGGTGGTGCGGGTATTTGAGTGGAGGTGTGTATTTGATATGGATGCGGATGGGGTTGTGGTTGGGTAGGCATTTGCGGTTGCCTTGGTGGAGGAGGAGGCGATGGTTGCGGATGAGCAGGTGGTGGAGGAAAATGAGCGGGATGAGAGTTGTACTGGGGCCTCCACTCCTGATAAGGTGCATTCCACTGAGGCTGTGGCTGAGCATAAGAGTGAAATGAATGAGCAACTGGTTGGGCATAATATGGATCTGTGAAGGAACAAGGAGGAGGTGTGAACCAGGAAGGATGAGCAGGGGGACCCCAAGAAGGCATGAAAGTGGCTTGATAGGGGTCATAATAGGTCTCGGGTGTCCCTTGCAGTTCCTGCTGGTAAGATCTAGGTCCATGCGACCAACTTTGGTTCATGTAATAGAGTGATTCAGTGGCTCCTTTGGCTCTCTGATATGCAGCTTTGAATCTGGGTAAGGAAGGGCATTGATCTGTAGGATGGTATTCTTCACAGACAAAACACACTTCTATGGAGTACAATGGACATTCGTTCCTAGGATGCTTTCTAGTGCACCTAGGACAAAAAATGACCAAAGCCCTCTTGGCTTCTTCTTGCTTCTTTTGGATCCGCAAGGTATCCAGTTGCATGGCAAGAAACTGCCTCATATCACTCTTAAAATCTTCGATCTGATTTTTAAATTCGTCCTTGGACAAGGTGTTGCTCCCAACATTTCTACTTGTAGCCATTTGCTCCAGAGGAATGTTTTCTTCTTCTTCTCCCCTAGAGGTTCTTTAAATATGTCTTTTTGGCCACTTAGGGGTTCTTCTCTCACAGCCATCGAAGAAGAGAGAAGGTTGGCTGTGTGAAGCAGTGGGGGTGTTGTGCAATCATTTTTCTGAACTATCTCTACTCCTACAAGGCATGAAAAGAAATCTTTTTGGTTGATTTTTGTATTTTTCTTCTTGTACCTGCAAAACTAAAATATCTTGCTCAAATGAAATTGCAGGAATGAAATGCTAGTCTACGCTTGCAGAATTGAAATGCTAATCTACGCTTGCAGAAATGAAATTGCGGAATTGAAATGCTAATCTATGAAAGCGGGAAAGGCTAATCTACTTTTGCATAAACGAAATTGCATAATGGAAATGAAATAAACTACTTAGCAGAAGATTGTAGTGGAAAATAAAAGAAAAGCGACAATCACCAATACTCTGACGCTTCCCCGGCAACGGCGCCAAAAAGATGGTGGGCTCCAGTATTGTAGCAATAATGCTACAACTCCTGGAACTCCCTTCTTTAATTTTATCAACCCGGTAGTTCGTAACAAACTTGGAAGCGATAGTGCTGTATGCACAAGTACTAGCTCTTGCCGCAACTGTCAGTTGGTCAGCTGGCACAACTCCGCTAGGGGCTCAAGCCAACTTCTATGAGCTCTTAGAAGCAGCTTTTTAACTGATGGACGAAAGCTAACTCAAAGGAAGCTAATCTACATGCGGAAAGAAACTGAAAGCCAAAAAGAAACGCAAACCCTAGAAAACCCTAATTCTACCAACTAGTCCTAGTGATGCAAAGGAAAGAATGCAAACTACGAAAAGAGATGCCATTACTTCTAGGAAGGTAAAATGAATGTGTC
This sequence comes from Pinus tabuliformis, assembly GCA_031772625.1. Classification (NCBI taxonomy): domain Eukaryota; kingdom Viridiplantae; phylum Streptophyta; class Pinopsida; order Pinales; family Pinaceae; genus Pinus; species Pinus tabuliformis. Next base: position 289,662,730 of record CM062806.1, on the reverse strand, counting down.
TAAGTTATCACTATCTGAAGAAAACATCTTTTTGTATTTTTGCTTAAGTTGTTGAAATTATCATGCATGTGCTTCTAACTAGTTTTCCACTGTGCAGGGATGGATCAAGGGATGAAATGCTTTGGGAAAGGTTGGGATGGTACGGAGAGGGTCTAAGGGATCCCTAACATTCTTTCTGAGAGTTTCACAAAGTCTGGATGCCATGCAACCGTGTTTATGAACTTCTACAGGAAGTCTGCAGGGGTTCTACAGGATGTTCTGGGATTTATACAGGATGTTCTGTAATGGAATTTCGGAGCATGGGTGAGTGAGGTAAGGTGCATGAATGGATAGGGAGGCAGGGTAGGGGCCTGAAATGACCCAAGGACTAATGGATAGAGTTGATGAGAGGGTGTGGAAGTCTAGCTTGCATCAAAGAAGGTTTAGGCAATGGAAAAGCAAGAAGGTAGGGTTACTTGGCAAAAGAGCAGATGGGAGATCAGGAAACAGACTTGGTGATGGAGGAGCTGATCTGGACGAGGCTCAGATGAACGAGGAGGTGATGAAGGTGCCCTGCATAGTGTTTACCTGATCAAACCAACTACGTCTTGCATACAAGCAAAATATCAGATGATCTATCTAACATTTTAATGAAATCAGTGAACAGCAACCTTATTCATGAAAAGAATCACGTACAGCATGTGAACAAGACATTATCAAAGAGATATAAACACATGACTAACTCCTACCAATCCATCCTAAACATAAAAAGCTACTTCAACCATCAAAAGCAACCTAAGTAACAAAGCACGAATTAAATCTAAAGAGCAGACTTTATTTTAAGAATGCAGCGAACGCACATAAAGATAAACAAGGGAGGTACTGGGCGCTTGAGATGGGCCCAACTGTTGTAGGGAAAAGTATCCGACTCGGATGACCCTAACCCACTCTAAGGGTGACAGTTCCTTAGCAACAACTGTAAAACAAACTACTGAAAGTTTACTTCTTTATGAAAGCAAAAGAGGATAGAGAAAGCACTAACCGTTGCCTTGCGCTTAATGTCGAATCCAAGCTCTCCTCTCTGGCCGCTTGTTCCTAGTTCTTTGTCCTTCTGCTCGCCCAGCTACAATGAGATCCTGCACAATGACAAAGAAGGAAACTACAAGGGGCATGCAATCATAACTGGTTCATGGATTAGTGTAAACCAAACATGCAATCATCACAATATATAACTGAAACAAGAGCACATAGAAGAACCTCAATAGCTTTTATTAATGAAGAAATAAAGGTTCTGAGAGGATTACAACCATTGCAGGCTCCAACCCAGCAACACCTCCCAGCAGAAAGAATTGCTCTTCTTCACCTCTCTCAAACAATCACCCAATGACTCAAGAATGAAACCAACAGCATATCATTACTTTGCACAAAATTCCAGCCTCTTGAGCTCATAGGAGAGAGCCCAATATATAGATGAATTGAGAAAGGATGAGTCAGCTTGCAACTGATGTGTAGCTGCCTTGTGTCCTCTCTCTCTTCAGTTAATCTTTAGTTGATCTTCAGTTCTTGAGTCCACTTGGTGAACCTTGCTTCCACTTGGAGAAACAAAGCCTCTGACTCATCACAAGGCGAAATACCTGACCCAAGTGTCATTTTTGGAAGATTCCAAAGCAATGACTCACTGTGCCACATGTCCAAACTCGCCCAGCGCAGGTGGGCTTTGTTCTACCTGCTTTGCAACGCAGGTACACCATGGAGCAGTTGTGTTTCAGCGCAGAAGCCTAGTGGAGCACCTGCTTTGATTTCAGGATTGCTTGTTTTTGAGTGTTTTCAGGTGGAGAACTGATCTGAGAGCTGTTGGTTTGCTGACCTTGTTCCTCTAGGGGTAGGAACATCATGTTTAGGGAACTTTGGATCCCTTGGATTATTGACAATTCATGCTTGTTGCTGTAAGGCACAAAATTGTCTATAACAGATGCCCCCTAAAGTATGAGGTCGTTTATCGGGTGAAATGCTTTATTGAGAGGATCCGAAGTTCATTCAATCTGCTGAGAAGTGTCCTGTAATAAGATACAATACAATACATTATTTTTCATACATTTTTCATGATCTAGCTGAGGCAGGCATTCCCATGCTCAGCTTTATAAATACATTTTGGTACATAGAACAGACGATCGTCTGATGCTAGACTGATAATTCTCTGCCGAATTTATCATCCTTTGAAAAGGATGATCATCTGTTGCAATGATGTACATATCAAATGTCTTTATGTCCTGAATATATATCGCAGCCCAGATGGATGAAACTAGATCCGGGGTCTTCAGTCTCTTCCGATCTTCACTCGATGTACAAGTCGATCCATGTGAGAATTTCTTGAAGTCGAACATGGAAAGACATCGCTTGATTACCGGTCAATGATGTAAACCGTTAACAAGCGCGAGAGGAATCACCGATAAGGATGATGACCCTCAAGGTACGGCAGTACAATCTACATGGTGGGAATAAAGGACTTGGCGTCGACCACCATGCAAAATCTTCTGGTCGAAGGTCATTGATGTATACCTGTTGCCGGAAGTGAGAAACTTGCCATTGAGGCATGCAAGCTTCAAAGTACTGAGGGGGGTGTTCCTAGATCAACTCCTTGGATAATGAGCTGATGTCGACAAGGAGCGATCCGTCAAAGGAGGGCCTTAATGAATCCCACATCAGTGACACGGAACGGAGCTAGTGATTATGATGAGGTGAAAACAAACTGTGATGTATGATTCAGGGTGGCGGTCATGAAGTGGATGAAGGATAATGTATGGCAGTGGGTGGAACACGGTTGACTCTTTACAGAACCACTTCTCTTGAACATATAACGACACTGATGTGATGGATTGGTAGCATTACCCCAACTATGGATGGTGTGGCGAGGACCATGGTGATGAGACCGGTGAATGAAACAACCCAACCCGATGTGATACGGAGGACAAAGTGTCATGTTCAAGAGCGATTTGCGACCATTAAAGCTGTGAGGTTCTCCCAATTTTTCCCCAGTCATTGCTGACCAGTACCTCTTTATTTTTGTCAAGCTTGAGGAGGATAACATATGCTTGTTCTATAACCTACCCTTCGGGCAAGCCCATCGCTATGTTTTAACGAGCCTAGCGATAGGGAAACTCGTTCTCGTCTAAAGACAAGTTTGTCGCTATTTAATGAATTTAACGAGTCTAACGACAAGGATAACTCGGTCCTTTTCATTTTTAGAGAGTCTGAAAAGGTACGTAAAGTCAACTCCAAAATTCCTTTTTCGTCATCTAATCCCTTAAGTCCGAAAAAGTATAAAACAATACAGAAGGGATGAATTTTCGATTGCTTTAACGAGCCGAACAAAACAAGCGCTCGATCTTTTTGTGCAATAATCCCTCAGGTCCAAAAAGATTAAAATCTAGAGGAGAGATAGCGTTCCGGTCGCTTTAACGAGCTGGAAGGCCAAAACTCGGCAAACTTTTCATATTTAACGAGTCAGTGAAAAGAGCTCAAAGAAGACTCGCCTTTTGAGGAACGAGTGATGAACAGGGTAGCAGCAGATTCCAGGTACAGGTTGGAATATTCCAATCACGGCAGTGTCACAAGGATGGCTTAGTGAAATCACTCTTCGCAGCTGTTCCTCAAAAGAAGGTAAACAATCATATGGAGATGAACGATTGGCCAAATGAACGGATGGAGGTGATGGCATATAAACACGACCAAGGGCTTTTAATATGGCAGTCAAAGGTTACATTTTACCAAGGTTATTTACCGGTTCATTTTTTCTGGGTGAGCTTGAACTCTAAGGAAAGATTGCTCACAACTTATGTTTATTTTTTAACGAGCATGAACATTTCTAAAACTGCTCGAATCTTGCGTTTATTTTTTAACGAGCATGAACATTGCTAAAACGGCTCGATTATACCAGTCATAATACAAGGAACGCCTCAGGTGAGGTAGTCATTTTTAAGGAGCTATACCTCACTAGTTACTCCAATTTGGCAAGTTTTAACTTTTTCCCCACACCCTTTCTTTGTGCAAGCTGGAAACGGCTAATCCTACGAGTTTAACGGGTTAGACCTACAGGTTTAAAGGGAGGACCTAAAAATTTAAAAAATAAATAGTCGTCCCGTGCTTGCACTCCAAAAGGTTCGCATGCCCCCAGGTATAAAGTATAATTTCGAGGCGCTGCCTCTTTCTTATTATCCGAAAAATGGTTTTATTTGCTGCCGCAAACTAAACTCTTTTTCTCGGCGATGTCTAACATTAGGTTACTAAAGATGGCGACCACTTGTTGCAGCAATAGAATCTCTTTCTTTGGAGGCTACCCCTACTTATCCTTCAAAACATATGTTTTAATGGGTGAGGCTTGTCTTCAAAGATGGTTACTACTTGCTACCGCAAATAGTCCCCTTCCTCGGTTTCCTGATTATCTAGACAAGGGGAGCGAGAAGCTGATTATCTCACTCACATAACTTTGACAAAAGAATCTTATTCTAGAACAACCCTCTCTTCCTTTTTTCGGACGGGGTACGGACTAGTCATATTCTTCTGCGGAAATCAACTTTATACCCAAGGTTTCCTCTGCCCAAGGCAGGCCAGGGTGCATGCCCCCTGGGTCCCAGTTCTTTCTTTCCGAATCACTCGCATTCATCGGGAAGTAGAACCGGGGGTGGAGGCATTCCTTGAGTGAATAGACCGTTAAGGGATGGTATTTGACTATTTGCGATGCGTGATCCTGGAAATGAAAGTTGGTCTACGAGCTTGACCATCCTTCCTTCGTGCGGAAAACACATGACTCTAAAGAGCGAGGACACTATTGCCTCCATGCAATATATATAGTCTCGTCCAAGGAGTAAGTTATATGCCAAGGGTCCCTGGACGACCATGATGTTCATGCGAACTGACTTCCCTTTCAATGTAAGCGGAACATTGGGGAGAATCCCTAACGGGTGACTGGTTCCTTTATCAAAACCTGATAGATTTCTCATCTCAGGTAAAAGCGCCGGGGAACCCAGTGCTTTCCAAGCAACAGAGGAAAGGATACTCACAGATGCCCCTTCATCAATGATAGTTCCAGCCATCACCATTCTGTAGATTTGGACTATGATTCTGAATGGGATACTGGCTGGTAACCGGGATCTGCCCAGTTGATTCCAATCAAAGGATACAACTAGGTTGCTTGGTGGTGGGACCGAATATACGGCCGGATACGACCCTGACGATGTTCCTTCCTGCGATAAAGGAATGGGCACATTGCCCTGATGCTCATCAGAGTCTGTGTTGATGAAAAGAATGTGGACGGTGTCATCCTTATCCTCTTCAGTGAGGGTGTCATTTGAAGATGGATCTTCAATGACGGAGTCATTGGATGATGAAACCTCTGAAGGAAGAACCGGGTCAACTGCCATTTCGACCTTTAGACTTTCGTCTGGTCTGGATTCAGTAGGTTCATTCTCAATGACCGACACTTCAGCTGACCACTTGGGCGGGTCAGCTGGATTTTCAACTATCGAGGGATTAGGCATGAGTTTTTGGTATCCAGGAGGAAGTCGTAACGGAGATACCGGACGATCTTCCAAAACTCTCTTTGCCTCATCTAAGAATGGACATCGGTGAATGGCGTGATCGCCTTCACACAACATACAGGGTGATCTTGGTCTCCCTTTTCGTCCTTCACTCTCGTTAGTTGATGGACTGCAATCAACATGACTACCAGAGGTTGATGCTACCGGATTGTGCAACCTGGGGGACCAGTCCCTTAGTATCCGGGGAATACAAGGACAATCACGATGGAAGTGGGTCCCTTTGCAAATGACACATGGCGATTTAGGCCCGGTCGGTGCAGTGTGTGGGTTTTTGTTAGCTGTCTTTTGCTTGCCCCCAGTCGCCTTCGCCATAGGCTCCTTCTGCTTCTTTTCTCTCTTCTTCCTTTCCTTCTTCTCCTTGGGAGGCTGACTTTTGCCAGCTCTACCTTGCGAAGATGAAGGATCAGAGGAAGTATTGTAAGAAGTGGAAGGCTGGTGGGTAGTCCTAGACTGGTCTGACTGTTGATTGGACTGCTCAGGATTAGTGGCGATCTGGACTACATTAGTTGAAAAGAGCCATACAGGTAGGCCAATTGTCAATCCTGGAAGTGACAATGTTGCCATATGAGGCGCACCGACATCTCCCCAAGAGGAGAAGGGATTTGGACTTCCGCCAAGGTTGCCTCCTTGGTTGGTGGGCTCCATACTTTTCAACTGAAAGATCAACGTGGGAATAACAGGTGATTTTGTTCCGCTTAAAATAAATTTTATTAACGACGCTTTTAGACACAAACTTGCTTTTTCATGTTTTAAGAGTCGAGAAAAAGCTAAAGATGACTCTAGTCGCCTTCGATGTTTTAACGAGCCCGAAGTGACAAATGCTCGGATGGACTTTTTCAGTTATAGAGTTTGAAAAAGGCCAAAAGAAACTGCTCTGGAGTTCTAGGCAGAGGGTGTGCCAAACTTTTCACGAAACCACAGAATACGTTTTACGGTACGGGTGGTCGATCTTCGTGAATGCTGTGTTCACTGCATCGCGATCAGTAGGGCGGCTGACACGGCTTCCTATGGATAAAGGATAATTGCCTATAGGGGTCTCCCAATATATACTCGACGGTACGTGGGAGCACAAGTCCGTATTAGTGCCACCGACTCTCAGGAGGAATCACCCACCTTCGTAGAGATCGACAGTCACTATGTTTAACGACGCCGGAACACGTCTCTACCTAGACCTCTAGATGTTTGCGTTATGTTACAAAGCGTTGTTATGTAAATTGGATTTATTTTAATGTTGATCTTGCTTATCAGTTTGCCTTTAAGGATCACCACGAGATGTATATAACAAATTCCTGAATGCAGTCTAAGATGAGAAGCAAACTTTTCAATCTTTCAACTTTGAAAACCTTAACTACTGAGGGAAAAGAAAGGCAAATCTTTTCACACAGATCATAGAACACACACTAAAATGTAAATTTTTCCTAAATCGTCAAGCACACAGTCAAATGCAAAATGCACAATGCATGTATTTTCTTTTCCCTTTCTTAATGTGGATGGATACAAAAAGAAAGTGGTTATATAACTTTGATTTCGATTTAAAGCGAAAGTAAACAAGCTTGTCCAAAATCAAAAGACACCTTATGATTCACTTGCTTAATCACTGGAAATACATGAAATCAAACCAAACTAACGAAAGTAAAATGACTAATCAGCTATGGACAGCAAACAAGCTAACTCTTTAGACCAGCAAAATGCCTAACACAGGTTCAGATCTAAGAGGCCAAAATCATGACTAGTTTACTTTTCGTTATGGGAAATTGTAAATGAGTAAGAAATACAAAGAACAAGTACAATTTCGTTATATAACAGAGGCAGAATGATGGCAAGTAATATTGGTTTCAAAACAGGCACAAAACTGACACCTAGCAGCAAAACTAAGTGAAAACAGGCAAGAGAAAGGAGGAAACCCCAAATGCACTAGGCAAATTTGGGCCAACGCAGGCTCTGCACAGCCAAACTGGCTCTCAGCGCAGGTGCTCCCTTCGGGACCTGCGTTGCAAAGCAGGTAGCATGTGTACTACCTGCTTTGGAAAACGAGAATTGCGTTTTCACAGTTTCCGGGTCATAATTTTCTCAAAAATGCACGGTTTTTGCTCAAATCAGAAGCATTCAGTCAAGCACAATCAAAGGGATGATTTAGAAGGTGCAAAGCTATCACTAAGAGCTTACAAGGATCTTTGTAGATCAGCTCTTCAAATCATGAATCTGCTCAGACGATGAGCAAGAGTAGCAGCCCCTCTACTTCGCTTTTGATATAGTCAAAAGCTTTTCGATTTGGTACTCTTTTGTTCAGGAAATGAATAGAAAAATACTACAAACACAATCAAACGGATACGATCCCCAGTGGAGTCGCCAGTTTGTTGTAGGGAAAAGTATCCGACTCGGATGACCCTAACCCACTCTAAGGGTGACAGTTCCTTAGCAACAACTGTAAAACAAACTACTGAAAGTTTACTTCTTTATGAAAGCAAAAGAGGATAGAGAAAGCACTAACCGTTGCCTTGCGCTTAATGTCGAATCCAAGCTCTCCTCTCTGGTCGCTTGTTCCTAGTTCTTTGTCCTTCTGCTCGCCCAGCTACAATGAGATCCTGCACAATGACAAAGAAGGAAACTACAAGGGGCATGCAATCATAACTGGTTCATGGATTAGTGTAAACCAAACATGCAATCATCACAATATATAACTGAAACAAGAGCACATAGAAGAACCTCAATAGCTTTTATTAATGAAGAAATAAAGGTTCTGAGAGGATTACAACCATTGCAGGCTCCAACCCAGCAACACCTCCCAGCAGAAAGAATTGCTCTTCTTCACCTCTCTCAAACAATCACCCAATGACTCAAGAATGAAACCAACAACATATCATTACTTTGCACAAAATTCCAGCCTCTTGAGCTCATAGGAGAGAGCCCAATATATAGATGAATTGAGAAAGGATGAGTCAGCTTGCAACTGATGTGTAGCTGCCTTGTGTCCTCTCTCTCTTCAGTTAATCTTTAGTTGATCTTCAGTTCTTGAGTCCACTTGGTGAACCTTGCTTCCACTTGGAGAAACAAAGCCTCTGACTCATCACAAGGCGAAATACCTGACCCAAGTGTCATTTTTGGAAGATTCCAAAGCAATGACTCACTGTGCCACATGTCCAAACTCGCCCAGCGCAGGTGGGCTTTGTTCTACCTGCTTTGCAACGCAGGTACACCATGGAGCAGTTGTGTTTCAGCGCAGAAGCCTAGTGGAGCACCTGCTTTGATTTCAGGATTGCTTGTTTTTGAGTGTTTTCAGGTGGAGAACTGATCTGAGAGCTGTTGGTTTGCTGACCTTGTTCCTCTAGGGGTAGGAACATCATGTTTAGGGAACTTTGGATCCCTTGGATTATTGACAATTCATGCTTGTTGCTGTAAGGCACAAAATTGTCTATAACACCAACCCCAAGAGCTACAGCCTCCCAAGAGAGATTTAGAGCTGGTGCAAAGCTGGATTCATCTTTATTAATCAAGAATGAAGAGTTACATCAAAATTGTCCACAAGGAGAGCTTGAGAATGAGCTGAAAGCAAAGCTAATCTATTGCCTACAAATCGAATTACAAAATGACTACAACAAGGCTATGAAATGACTAACTACTAGCTACTATCTACTGGCTAACTAGCTAACATCCACTGGCTAACCAAAATGAGGCCCTAAGCCTTCTTATTTATACAAATTGAGGACCCAACAGTCCTCCTAAACTTTAGGGACTCGGCTGCCCAAAACTTGGAGTTAACAGCAGTCCTACTTGACTTGCTTGGCTGCCCTTGTGCTGATTGATTTGGTGGCCCTTGAACTCCGAGCTGATGGTGGAGAATTCGAGGTAAGGGCCCATAAATGAGGGGGACACCTTCCTACAAATCCTCTCCCTTGTTCTCCCACGAATTTGGCTGCCAAGTGCTCATTAAGACCTTCAATTTTGTCTCCAAGTTGACCACAAAGGCTACACAAAGCACCCATTAGACTTGTTGGCATAATGACTGACCAAATTCACTCTATTAACATAAATATAATAAAAAACATGCAATAAACTAATGAGAATGGTGGATTAAGTCAAATTAGGAGGTTGAATGAGCCCAAATAATTGTCCATTTTTGGGGCTCATCAATGAGGATACAAAGAGAAATACCTTCTTTATACAAATGATAAAATCAAACCAAAGGGTTCAATTGGGGAGAGGACTTCCAAATATTGAATATCAAGGTAACTAATATTCCATAGGAGAGTCTGATTAATATCTTCATAGGCACTTTAAAGGATAACATCCAACATGAGGTTCAACTTTTGGAACCTAAGTCATTGACTAATGTATTTAGGGTAGAAAGAAATGTTGAAAGCAAAATTATCACAACAAAGAGGTCTATCACCCACAACTATAAAGATGGAAGTGTTTTTGCTCCTAGCTTTTCACAACCTGCAATGTTGATGCCACAACAATTGGAGGAAAAAGATGGAAAGGGATTTGTTATAGTTGTGATAGAAAATACACTAAAGGTCATAGTGTGCTAAGAAGAAATAATTCTATGTATATTGTGAAAAGGAGGAAGAAAAGAAACAAGAAACATCAAAAGAAAAGATATACATCAGGAACCAATGCCAGGGGCTGAAAAAGAAGAAATGAATCTGACCATATCTTGTAATGCATTGGTGAGAATTACCACTCCTAAAACTCTCAAAATAGAAGGTATATCAAGAAGAAAATGGTATTAGTGTTCATTGATTTTGGTAGTACTCGTTTAAATTTTATTCATTGTAAGATAGCCAAGAATTTGAATTTTTTTTCTACCTAGCACTTGAGCGTCAAGTGATGATTTCAAATGGAGGAACTATCAATTTCTCTGGGAATTACCATAATATCAACCTAACCATGGGGGAATATTTATTGAATAGTCCAATTCTTTCCATTCCAATGGGTGGTGTGGGTGTTGTATTAGGAGTTCAATGGTTACAATCTTTGGGGATGATAACTTTCAATTTTCAATAACCTTTCTTGAATTTTTTCTTGAAAGGAAAGGAAATTGAATTAATGGGTATCAAAGGGAAACTTGGGAAGATGATTATCTCTAATGGTATGACAAATATTTTGAAGAATGAAAAATTAGGGGTAATTGCACAATTATGTTCACTAGATGTTCAAACATCTAAGTCATCCATTTCTCTAGATCTCCAAAGAGTACTTGACAATCATTCCAAGTTATTTGAGATTTTGAAGGTCTCATACTTATTTGTGATCATGATAATGCTATTCACTTGATTCGAGGAATTTTTCCTCCAAACATTAGACCTTATAGATATCCTTATGCTCATAAGAGTGAAATTGAACATATGGTTACAGAAACGCTAGAGGCAAGTATAATTGAACCTAGCTAGAGTTATTTCTCTTCTCCAATAGTATTGGTGCACGTGAAGGATGTATCATGGTGTATGTCTCTGAATTATAGAGATATCAATAAGATCACTATTAAGATAAGTTTACCATCCCTGACAATGATGAATTTTTGAATGAACTACATGGAACAATTTACTTCACAAAGTTGGATCTCTGTTTAGGATATCATCAAATTATGATGAAGACAAAGACATTCCAAAAACAACATTTAGAACTCATGAAGGTCATTATGAATTTCTTTTCATGCCTTTTGGCCTTACTAATGCACCTTCCACATTTCAAGGTTTGATAAATTCTGTTTTCGAACCCTTCCTTAGAAAATTTGTGTTAGTATTTTTTGATGATATACTAATCTATAGCAAGTCATGGAAATGTTATGTTCAACATGTTGATGGGGTGGTTAAACTATTGGAGGAGAAATATTTGTATGAAAAATCCTCCAATTTTTGTTTTGGGGGTATAAGAAATGGAATATTTGGGTCATATTGTGTCCATTGAGGGTGTAAGGCAAACCCTAACAAAATTAAATACATTAAGGAATGGAAAATCCCCACAACCTTAAGGAATCTTGAAGTATTTCTTAGGTTGACAAGGTATTATCGCAAGTTTTTTAAGAATTATTGGAAGATAGTAGCATCTCTAACAACATCACTGAAGAAAGATGATTTTTTTTGGACTCGAGAAGAAAATAAGGCCTTTGAACATATGAAACAAGAAATGTGTTGAGCTTTAGTATTAGCTACAAAATAATTCCCAAAAAGCTTTATTGTGATTTTAATGCAATAAGGAAGACCCATTGCTTTTGAAATTCATCCAATGAAGGGAAATTATTTATAGAAACCTATTTATGAGAAGGAAATGTTGGCAATACTACATGCACTGAAGAAAAGTCGCCCTTACCTAATGGGAAGACACTACAAGGCAAAAAAAAATCATGACAGTCTTAAATACTTCTATAAACAAATATTATCTTCAGAAGAGAAAAAAAAAATTGGGTCAAAAAGAGGTTGGCTAATGAATTTGAAATAATCTACAAAAAAGGGAATAAAAAAGTTGTTTTAGATGCACTCTCAAGAAGATATGAGGATGTGGAAGCATTTATCTATGTCATTTCTATTATCTAACCTAGTTGGATAAGTGAAGAAAGGGATGAATGGAAGAATGATGAAGAGCTATGAACACTCATTCAAAAGTTGCAGGAAGATCCTAGTGCATCTGATTCATTTATTTGGAAAAATGATTCACTATGGTACAAATATCTCTTATATATATGTAAGAAATCCAAACTTAAACAATAGGTTCTTTTGGAATTGCACACCTCTCCTATAGGAGGGAACTTACGATTTTTAGAACTTCCCATAGGGTCAAGAAGGATATTTTTGGGGATGGAATTAAATCTAATATTCATATTTCGGTGGAAAAATGCTTGGTTTTCCAACAAAATAAAGTTGGTACAATTAAGATCCCAGGTCTTAGACAACCATAAGCAATTCCAAGTCAACGTTGGGAAGAGGTCTCAATTGATTTTATCACAGGTTTACCCAAGTCTGAAAGAAAGAGTGTCATCATGGTGTTAATTGATAGATTTACCAAGTATGAACACTTTTGTGCACTATCTCATCATTTCAAAGCTAGGAAAATTGTTACTACATTTATGGAAACAACTTAAAATCTACATGGAATCCCAAAGATTATTGTAAGTGATAGAGATCCCATTTTCAATGGAATTTTTTGGACACAATTATTTTCTTGTGTTGGTACTCAATTAGCTCATAGCTCATCTTATCATCCTCAATATGATGGGAAAACTAAGATAGTGAACAAATGTTTGGAAGGATATCTTTGTTGCTTTGTATATGATAAAAAAAACACGATGGATCAAGTGGTTACCCCTAGTAGAATGATGGTATAACACTTCTTTCCATACCACAACAAAAATGACCCCATTTATGGTGCTTTGTGGATATCATCCACCATACATCATATCATCTTTAAGAGCCAATTCTAAGGTTCAAGCAGTGGAATATAATATCAAGCATTAATACAAATTTCTCCAACTCTTAAGGGATAACCTAACTCTGGCATAGAATCAAATGAAACAATAGGCATATCAACATCACAATGAAAGAATTTTTGTTGTGGGTGATTGGGTATTTTTATGAATGAAACCATACAAACAAATGTCCCTCAAGAAAGCTAAGAAGTATAACTGGCGTAGAATCAAATGAAACAATAGGCATATCAACATCACAATGAAAGAAGTTTTGTTGTGGGTGCTTGGGTATTTTTATGAATAAAATCATAAAAACAAATGTCCCTCAAGAAAGCTAAGAAGTATAATAAATTATCACCCAAGTAGTATGGCCATTACAAGGTGTTGCAAAGGATTGGTACTATGACATACAAATTGGAGATGCTTGCATCTTCATGAGTACACCTAATTTTCCATGTTTCATGCTTAAATAAGTTTATAGGTGACAAGATTCTAGTTCACACTATATTTCTCAAACTAGATGAGGAATGAAAAATGATATTGGAGCCTTAAACAATCACGAAAATAAGAATCCAGCCACTACAAAACAAATCAATTTTAGAGTATCTCATTAAGTGGGAGAACTTACCTGTTGAATAATCCACATGGGAGGATGAGTATTTTATTCAGAAACATCTAGAACTAATCAAGTGTTGAGGAAAACACTTTTTGGAAGGAGAGGGGCATGTTAGGCCCCTATAATACTAGTGTAAAGCCCATATTGTTATTTTGTGCCCCATAGAATCCCACTATTATTTTTTTTGCCCTTACATTATTATTGTTATGTAGGCCCTAATTATATTTTGACCCCTTAGAAAAATGATGATTTTGAGGGATAGGAGTGATGGGAAGTGTTTAGGAAGGTATATTAAGGATAGGGGAAGGTCTAAGAGCATCAGGATACAAGTTTTGTTGATGATTTAACCATGGAGGTCATGAAACCAAGAAAAATGCCCTTAAAACCCTAGGAGAGAGAAATAAGAGGAATGGGCATGGGAAAAGGTCAAGGGAGGTAGATGGAGTGTAGGTGAGTGGGGTTTTTCGAATATGGATACCATCAATGAGTAAATTTTTGAATGAGGACATAGGTGGAAGGACAAATTTTTTTGAGCGAGACCCTAATAAGAATATGAAAAGAGGAGTTTTGATCATTGATAGTAGTATGCAAATACAGACACTAACAGCACCAACTAGGGACAAACCCCAATGTGGGGAAATCCTTGATCAATTCTTCTTATAATTCTTCATAAGTGTAGCAGAGAGAGAGTACAATGTATAATATTCACTTGTCCAATTATAGTGAAAATATGGTCAGTCAAACAACAAAAACAAAAATCCCTAACCAGAAAGTCAATGTTTGTCAACAGGGCTGAATTCTTCCTCAATTCAGCTCGATCAAACCTAGTCAACTTTTGCCTTCAACAACAAGTCTAATTAGCCCAAAAATAGTCTGAAAAAGTCTAGTCAAACCTGGTCAATAAAAGTCAACTCTACAGCTAACCCTAGCACAGTCTATGTTGGTCAAACAAGAGTTTATATTTCCTTAGTTTTTGTGCCCAAAATTGCATCCTACTCAAAAAGAATTCCTCCACCCAAAAATGCACCTAAAACAGGTCAACTCTTGGTCAACGCAGTCAAAACAACCTCTGTAGTTTTCGGTCAAATCTGGTCAATGGCTGGAACAAAAACCCTTCCTTCCCTTCACACGTGTGGGGAGAAGCTTCTAATTTTCGTACCCAATCAATGAAGGAGAGAGAAGATGTGTGTGAGTGAAGTGTGTCAAAATGAGATGAGGCATCATGTATTTATATGCAAACATTGACGATGAATAGTTGTGATTGTTGGGCTTTTGAGCCTACATGAGTTTGTTGGTCGACCTTGACAATTTGTCCATAATCAAAATAAATTCATAATTTCACTTCTACATGTCAGAATGGGATGATCTTTAGATCAATCCTACACCTCTCGAAGAGAGGAATCCAAGAAAAATATGAGCTGCCTCATATGAGCTGTCTGATGTGAAGTTTGGCCCTAGTTTCCAAATTTAACACTCCCTCTCAACTAGGGAGAACTTCACCTACCAAACTATCTGACAATATGTACCATCACTGTCTCTACTCTGCTCTATTGAGCTATGAAGAAAGAAGAAATGATCAATAAAATATCATACTATTCTCCACTGACTCGAAGTCAGTATCCAATAATAGGGAATGTGTCATACCACTCTTAACTGGACCAAAGTCAGTTTCCATTGATCCCAGTTCAATATAAACATCTAGCATAGGGAGTATGGTAGTACATGATGTGTTCATCGGTAGTACTATGGTCCCTATCCTCATTTCCCTACTCATTGGCTAGATGAGAGGTACTTCCCATGAGTCCCAGACTCCATGGGTAGGATGTGTTGGTAAGAGAAGGTGAACCACTCATCCTGCTAATATGCCATAGGAGAAGGTGAACCACTCAACCTATGCATATGTCATCATGGGGTATCACAGGGGATGGTGAACCACTCGTCTTGTACATCACGCACCATTAGGGGAAGGTGAACCACTCGCCCTATGGTTGCTTATCACTCCAAGAAGTACCCCAAGCCCCCCGAAGCTCCTAGAGCTCAACATCCATCTCATACAGGACCCTCATAAGAGGGTCTCTCCATGACTCCAATTCGCTCATAGAAGGTTAAGAATTTGACCTTCCCCAGGGGCTTCATAATAATATCGACGACCTGATCTTCAGTCCCAATGTGTTGGATCCTTATTGCTCCCCGTTGTACCATATCCTGTATAAAGTGGTACCTGATATCAATATGCTTGGACTGGTCATGAAACACGATATTCTTTGAAAGGTTCCCACTCTGGTTATCGTAGAATATCACGGTGGTATCCAACACATGTCCAAATAGCTCACTAGAGAGGTTCCTTAACCAAACAACTTCATAAGAGACCAAACTAGTAGCAATGTATTTAGCCTCATCGGTGCTCAAGGAAACTGACTTATGCTTCATGCTCATCCATGATATCAAAGCATAACCTAGAGAGAAATAACATTGAAATGTGCTTTTACGATCCACCACACTAATAGCCCATTTTGCATCAGAGTAACCATGGAGCCTCACATTCTCTGCAGTGTATCTCAGTCCATAAGTGATTATGTCCCGAAGATATCTCAAGAGATTCGTTGCAACGATCCAATGTATGTGAAGAGGCTCGATCATAAACTGGCTAAATGTATTCACTACAAACATATGTCCGAATGAGAGTTCACCAAGAACGTCAGGGCCCCCACGAGTTGATGATACTTAGAAGAGTTTCCCAAATCGGGGCCAACAAAACATCCGCATAACTTCTTGAAGTTAAATTCCATCAGAGTAGTCACGGACTTGCAGTACACCATCCAAAATCTTTCAAGTATCTTCACAATATATTTTCGTTAAGAAATAAAAATCTCATTGGGCTTTTTCCAGACCTATAACCCTAGGAATTAATGCATCAATCCTAGGTCCTTCATCTCGAATTTAGAAGCCAAATCCCTCTTATATTGATGAATAATAGGGTCTACATCTGTCAGAAAGAGATCGTCCACATAGAGTACCAAGATGAGAGGTCTACCATTCTCAACCTTAAATTAAAGGTTCAGATCAGCTTCACTTCTTATAAATCCCAGCTTCATTAGATAGCTATCAATCCTTTCATACCATGCTTTGGGTGCTTGCTTCAACCCATAGAGGGATTTCTTCAACCTACATACATGTGTCTGATGATCATGAACTTCGAACCCCTCAGGTTGTTCTACATAAACTTCCTCCTTAAGTGAACCATGCAAAAAGGCAATCTTGACATCCATCTAATGAAGATTCCATCCTTTTGTGGTAAAAATGGCTATAATCGAACAGATGGTGGTGTAGCAGGCAACCGGTGCAAATATCACATCATAATCTACACCTTCGTTTTGAGAGAAGCCTCAATCAACAAATCTGGCCTTGAACTTTTCAACACTTCCATCAGCTCCATGCTTGATCTTGAAGAGCTATTTCGAGGTGACAATGGAATTGTCCTTGGGTCTAGGAACCACATCCCAGAAATCATTCTTCATAATCAACTTGTATTCTTTGTTCATTGCATCCTTCCAAACCTATGTTTTGGCAACTTCCTCAAATTTGTAAGGCTTAGATTGAACAATGGTGCTGATAGCAATTAAGTACCCTTGGTAACTATTCGACTTCTTTCTTTCATGAAATGTCCACCTAGGTGCAACATGTCTCTCATCATCTTATAGAGTCTCTCTAAGCCATGAGGGTCTCCTTTTCGAGGAGGAGGGCTCATGAGGGCATGGATCAATGTGATCCATTGGTCCTTCAACATCAGGTATCTGCTCATCCTGCTATTCTCCCTGCTTTCCATAATTTGATTCTTTGTCCTTCCTTGGAAGAGGAAGATTACTAATCTTCCCAAGGGAAGCATCCTCATCGAAAGTGACATCGTGAATTATCTCCACTTCTCTTTGACCAGGCACATAGATTCTATATGCCTTAGAAGTTTCATTGTATCCCACAAATGTTCCTTTCTTCCTAGAAACATCCAAATTGCTTCTCTTTTCTTTCGGCACATGAAAATATACGAGGCTACTAGAAATTCTAAAGTGAGAAACATTAGGTTTCTTACCGGTGAATACTTCTTCGGGAGTCTTGGAGTCCAACACTTGATGAGGGAATCTATTTTGAACATACACGGCGGTGTTTGCAACTTCAGCCCATAAGAAGATCATGAAGCATGGTATGAGTGGCTTCTATGATAGAATGATTCATCCTTCCAGCATCACCATTTTTCTCAGGGGTATATGTGGTAGTAGTCTCCCTCTTAATTCCAACTTCTCTACAATAATATTTGAACTCATTTGATTCGTATTCGGTTCCATTATTGGTCCTCAATATTTTGATATTATTCCCTGTTTTATTTTCAACCAAAGCTTTGAAAGAACGAAACCATGAGAATACTTCGTCCTTCTTCTTCAAGAAATATATCCATGCCTTGCAAGAGAAATCATCTATAAAGGTTGCATAATATAAGTATCCTCCCAATGAGTTCACAGGCATTGCACCAGATAGATAAGAATGAATCAATTGCAATATGTCAGTAGTCTTTCTATCACTTGAGGGGAATTATCCCCTTGAATGATTTCCTTTGGCACACCCCTGACAAACACCTTCATGTTCTATTTTAAATTTGGGCATACTTTTTACCATCTTCCTTGCATTGGGTAGAGCATTATAATGTAGATTATCAAACCTCCGATGCCATAATTCAGATTGAAGTGATGTGTTGCAAGACATAGCTCCCAATGGGCTTCCTCCAACTTGATATAAGCTATTAACCTTGAAGTCAAGTGTAAATGCATCTTTCAAATTTTTATTCCACACACGTACCTTTCCATTGATGAATGCCACCTTGAATTCTTTGTTCGTCATTGTGGAGATAGATATTAGGTTCTTCTTTAGATAGGGTACATATAGTACTTCTTATAGATGAATGGTGTTACCCTGACTCAATTAAAGAGTAACATTCCCAACTCCCTTCATGAGATAGATGGCATTGTATCCAAAGATAATTTCTAAATTTGTTTCCCTTTCAATCAGATTTGAAAGAGCTTCCTTATACCTGGTGAAGTGCCTTGAGGTGCCACTATCAATCAACCAATTTCCCAAAGTGTCCAGAGGAGATACAAGAGAAAGGGAAGATATAATATAGAATTATTTTTCCTTGTTTTCAACAACATTAGATTTAGCATACCTGGTGTTTCTTGATCTCTTAGAAGGGCGACCATTTCCTTGATGAGAAGCGGGAGCATTCCTTTTTCCTTGGTTGTTGAATTTGCCATTCATTTGATTGTTGTTGCCCCTGAAATTGTTGTTGTTGTTGTTTTTTTTTCATCATCGTGCGGTGTATCCCTTCTATTAGGACACTTCCTAGCATAGTGACCAAACTTGTTTAAAATGAAGCATTTTCCCTTCCATCCATTTTTGAAACCCAACCTTCCTTGAAATTGCTTCTTTAAACTTGCATTATTCTTCTTTTTAGCATGAGTGAAGAATGCAGTAGGATCATTCCTATTTGAAGACATCTCTAGTTCCATCATCCTTGTTTCTTCTTGAGAGCATCTAGTTAGCGATTCTTCAAAACCTGGAATCCTGTCGTTGTTAAGAACATTACTGTTGAACATGTGTCCTTCACGAGGGAGTCCTCCAAGGGAAATGAGGGTAATATCCCTATCAGCAATAGCTTCTTCAATTGAAAGAAGATAATTTTTTATCTTTGTAATCCTCATGAAGTAGGATTGAATATCTTCATTTCTTCCTTTATTTATATCCTTCATCTTGTTCTTCAGGAAAAGAATTTTTTTTGCATTTCTAGATTTGAACATGCCAACCAACCTGTCATATATCTCCTTTGAAGTGTTCAAATTGGATATGTAAGCAACTAAATGCTTATGAATAGAATCCCTAGTGATCTTCTTGGCTTTGACTTCACTCTTCTTGTATTTTGTCTTAGCAACAACTAGTGCATTAGGAGGTTCTGAAATCTTTCTTTGCACATAATCCATCACATCTTGCTCTTCTAATGTCAAACCAAGAGACATCTTCCATGCATGATAATCAAACTTATCATCAAGATTGTCACGAGACTTGAAGTAGGATGTGGAAGCCAATGAATCTTATCTTTGATCAGTGATTTCTCCTCTTGGAGATTTCTCTTCTCACTCTTTCTTGGTCTTTGTCTTTACCTCAGCTCTGATACCATGCTAATTTTAGGATAACAATGGTATGTTATATGCTTAGAGAAATTTTATTTCAATTTCTTTATTATCCCAATACCAATATTCAGTTTAGCAATCACATCAACATGATAGTAAAATGCAGATAGAACATAAACAATAATAGTAGAAGACTAGCCAAGACAATAGGACATAAGATATGGCACTAGCTAGGGACAAACCCCAATGTGGGGAAACCCTTGAACAATTCTTCTTATAATTCTTCAAAAGTTCAGCAGAGAGAGACAGAGAGTACAATGTATAATATTTACTTGTCCAATTACAGTGAAAATATGATCAGTCAAACAACAGAAATAGAAAGCCCTAACCAAAAAGTCAACATTGGTCAATAGGGTAGAATTCTTCCTCAATTCAACTCATTCAAATCCAGTCAACTTCGGCCTTTAACAACAAGTCTAATAAGCCCAAAACAGTCCAAAAAAATCCATTCAAATGTGGTCAACAAAATTCAACTCTACAGCCAGCCCTAGCACAGTCAACGTTGGTCAAACAGGGGGTTAGATTGCCTCGGTTTTTGTGCTTAGAACTACGGCCTACTCAAACAAAATTCCTCCACCCAAAACTACACCTAAAATAGGTCAATGCTTGGTCAAGGTGGTCGAAACAACCTTTGCAATTTTCGGTCAAATCTAGTCAACGGATGGAACGGAAAACCCTTCCTTCCCTTTGCACGTGTGGAGAGCAGCTTCTGATTTTCATACGTAATCAATGAAGGAGAGAGAAGATGTGAGTGAGTGAAGTGTGTCCAAATGATGATGAGGCATCATGTATTTATATGCAAACGTTGAAGATGAATATATGTGACTATTGGGCTTTTGAGCCTACATAAGTTTGTTGGCTGACCTTGACAGTTTGTCCATAATCAAAATAAATTCATAATTTCACTTCTACATGTCAGAATGGGATGATATTTAGATGAATCCTACACCTCTCGGATAGAGAAATCCAAGAAAAATATAACCTACCTCATATGAGCTATCCAATGTGAAGTTTGACCCTAGTTTCCAAATTTAACACTATGGCTAGGTACTTAATGTACAAGAATTAGATAAATGAGATGGGAGATGAAAGGATTCTTATGATTTCTTCAAAATCCAATCAAAATCACTTATGTCTCAAGGGGTTTTGGAATAAAGTTGCAAAGCCTTGGATAATCATTCAGGTAACAAGGAGGAGGTCACTCCACAGAATAATAATATTACTACATCTAAATTTAAGTAGAAATTGTAGCATATAAATAATTAGAGGATAAGAGAAAATTAACATATTACAAGGAGGTCGTTAAACCTAGATCCAAAGGGTCAAAAGTGTTTCTTTGTTTTAACTAATGTAATGAATAAGACTAACATTGCTAAAATCAGAACAAACATTCATATATTGCATAGTGAAACTTGGTGTTGAACAATTTCTAAAATGCCATAGATAAAAAAAATAAAAATTGTTATCTTTGTGACACTAAGAACAATGAAGATTAAATAACTCTCTTAAATGTCATGCATACACCCACATTAAATCTCAATTTCAAAATATTAATTATAATACCAACCTTCCTAATATTTCAACTCATCAAAATTATGATTATTTAGGAATTCTTATCATTAAGTTTCTTGAACATAGAAATAAAATTCCAAAGTAAACAAAATACCCCCTACTTTTTCTATGATATGCTAAACTAATATTGGTTTTCGAAAACATTAATAACAATCATCATTGTAAAATAAATTGCAATAGAAATTTTCTTTATTATAACATATTCATTTTACACCCAATTAGAGCGTTGATGAGTGGGGACATGATTGCTCACATGTGTTGCCAATTTACCACTCTGCTAAGTATGATATCCCCATCACTCTCAGGGCTTGGTGAGGTTACTACTACTTAGTGCAATGTGGAGTAGTACAAAATCCTCACTAGGCATGGTTGAATTCATGTCTTTTGATGGATCTTTAGGGCACTGGAGTAAGACCCAAACAACCATGAGTGGGCTTTGTAGATGAATCTTGAGGCAGCGAAATACAAGGTTTTAACCTTATTATGATGGTTGGTTATGGGAGAAGCTTGGAAAGTTGAGTGGAATGTGTTTGTTGGTTCAAATGTCGATCCTTTCATTTGTTGCATGCCTAGAAGTATGTAGAAAATTGAGTGAAATGTTGGTTGAGTGGAAAGAAAGGGGCATATTTGAGTGCTATCTAGCTACACAAAGCTACTTTATTATGTCCTTGGGTATCCTTTCATCTTTCTTGTTTTTTTTGTTTTTGTTAGTTTAGTTCATGCTCCTGGTTTAGTGTGGGGTGGAATGCTTGCTTTGTGGTTTGGTTATTTTGGTGGAGAGTTTAGCTTAGTCTTTATAGGTGCTAAAGGAGGGTTTCATCTCCATTAGGCTCCTCCTCTTTTTTCCATTCTTCCTCTTTTCTAGGATTGGGATTTATTTGGTCTTTGTCTCTTTGCTAAGAAGATTTTTGGAGGGTAGCTTGGTTCACAATGCTGGTAGGTTAGGGGTGGCAAGAAGAGGAAACCTATTCTATGGCCTTATAAGGTATTTACCTCTAGACATCCAACTCATGTCTCCAAGGTTATGGGAGAATCATGGGAGGAAGAAAAACATTATCATTACAAGTGATCTAAAGCTACAAAGTAGGAAATGGAGGACTCGGAGAGAAGTGTTAATGCCAAAAGATAAGTTTTAAATGATGCCCAAGTCTTGATGGAAAGAAGGGGTTGGGTAATAGATTTGTTCTATTCTAGCATGCATGAAACCAATTTTTTCAAGATAGTTGAAACCTACTAGATGGTTAGGACCTTAATTGTTCAAGCCTTGGAAAAAATAAAGAAGGACATGATGACATCTTGAAGACAATTTGGCCATTTGAAAGTAAATTTGAAGCTATGTGCAAGGGGGTTTTTGGAATTAATTATCAATCACCCAAATTAGAAAGGGGGCATACAATTATAAGCGAGATTATGTCTCATATGAAATTTAATTATATTTGATTATCTTAGAGAAAGACCCACAACCATCAATATCAGCCTAGGAAAAATAAAATTGGACTAGGAACTTTGTGAATATACCTATGGATGAGGATATTCAACCTCCCTCTACTTTCAATTTAATTGTTATTAGTTTTTGTTACTTTAATATAATAAATAGTCAATTTAATTGTTATTAGTTTTTGTTACTTTAATATAATAAATAGTCATATGTGGCTAGTTTTGTCCATACTCGTTTTCACAAATTTATTAATAGAGAATATTATAATATGAAAAAAAATTATATTAAATTGTTAGAGTGTTGGTTTCCCTTAAAATAATCACCCACCAATAAATATTTATAATCTCTTTTTATTTATAATATAAATTACAAATATATTTTTAACTAAATAAATATATTTATATTTTAAATTAATTTTAAATTTATATTTAATTTAATTGTTAAAATTATATTACATAAAAAGAAATAAACCAAACATGAATGAAAATTCAGTGATTAGTCTTAAAAGATTTTTATCAAAGTCATCAATCAACCATATCCCTATCACAAAGTATGGCATGTTCCTATACATAATTACGTGTTACTAATATGGGAAGGAGCTGCATGTGATAATGACATCGTCAACAAAACATTGAGCAATAATTTCAGTCTTTCTCCTAAAGGCATGTGATAGTCATAATTGCATTAAAAAAAGGTGAAAACATTGATTAATCACAATATTCTTCTCGCTCAAGGCAAGATCATTAAAATCTTTAATGTTGGCCATGTTCATTCAAATAAAACAAAACATTATTATTTACGGTGCTTTCTAGTTTATTATTTGAAAATTATTTAGGGTCTTAAATTGTTTTTTACTTTGTTGCAACTCTAATGATAATTTTTAATTTTACAATAGAGATCATATATATTTTTTTCCAAATGCTAAATTAATATATTTTACCTATTATTTGTAAACGCTAAATTAGAATATTTTGTAAACGCTAAATTAGAATATTTTACCTCTTATTTGTACAGGTTACTAGCTAAAATGATTATTTGACATGTTATTTGTAAAGGGTAATAGGTAAAATGAATGGAAAGTAAGATAAGTATTTTTTTTTTTTAATCTTAGAGTTTTTATTTCACGTGGTTAGCGATAGTGGCTTATAGCTTCCCCACCCGGGTTCGATTCCCAGAGTATATTCAATCCAGCTACCGAATATATATAGCTTCTAATAAGGACTCGCCCCATTCCCCACCGGGTTCGATTCCCAGAGTATTCCATTCAATCCAGCTGCAATATATTATGAATTATGGAATATATATAGCTTCTAATAAAGACTCGCCCCGGGTTCGATTCCCCAGCTGCAATATATTATGAATTATGGAATATATATAGCTTCTAATAAGGACTCGCCCCATTTTAAGATTAGATATTTTTTTACCAAATATTTTATATTTGATGTAAAATAGTTAAAAAAGTATGTACTTTTATTTTGAACGTATTGGTCCCAGATTCTCCATGGGTTCTATCTCCAATGTAATCGGCTGGTGATCCGAATCACGTTGAGCTAATATAGAGGAAGCACAAGATTGTCCAATTACTATATAATACGAATTTGTCAAAGCGTGCAGCTATGTGGCTTCAATTTTGCTAATTTATTTATATATAGATATTTTTTATTTAATATAATTTTGTGGTGTTTCAAAGAAATTTGATTTATATTTTTTCATTAAATTTTTTTTACGATTTAAATTTAATTGTGAAGAGATATTCTTTTATAATTTTATATTTAAAAATAATAAAATAATATTTATATTAATAAATTATATATATATATAAATATATTAATTATAAATTTTATAAAAATTTGAAGGGATTAAATTTTTTAAAATATAATTTTTTCATTAATTTTAATACTGTAAAAAAGATTTAATTTTTTTAATGTTTAATAAATTTAAAATTAAAATAAATTTATATTAATTTAATAAATATATTTTTACTATTAAATTTAAAACATTTTAATATTTTTATAAAATTAAAATTAAAATTTTATAATAAATCACATATTTATTTAAAAAGTTTTTTAATAAATGGTTATGGAAGACTTCACCATGATAATAAAAATAAATAGGTGACTAAAGTCGCACAAAAAAGTATTTGTGGATATATGTTGTTCGTCTACGTAATGGATATCATTCTAATTAAAATAACATATTATTTGAGCATTGTAATTAAAATAACATATTATTTGTGAATTGTTTTGCAAGATGGTTTCATATGGGTGGGTTAATAGTTGTCTTTTTATTATATAATATGTTTTATTATATAATATGTTTTATTAATTGAGATTTAATCATTTAGATTTAATTTTTTTAAATCAAGTTAATTTTTTTTAACAAATTTTCATTCATAAAATAAATCAATCTTTCACTAAGATATCTGCCACATACTTTCCCTCCAACACAAGGTAATTTGCATTTTCCCTCCAACATAAGGGATCCCTCCAAGGTAATTTGCATTTTCCCTCGACATAAGGGAGTTTGCATGGACATTCTCCTCCACCAAGATTTCCCAAGGATAAATATATAAAGTTTCATGTACAGTATTGTAAACACTTGACTTATTGCCGATTCCCCTTTGCATGGACAATATTGCAGAGACATATGACTTTCCTGCCATCTCCCCATAACCATTCTCACTCTTCATAGTGAAGATATGGGTAGTTATTTCAACTTCAAATCTATTTTATTTAAAATTCATATGCAAATAAAACAATATCCAAAATAAAGTTAAATATATTTTGCTCTTTGGCCATGGCATTGGGAAGAATCCTACACCTACTATTGATATTTAAATAGATCCATTGAAATAATTTATCAATATCACATGTCCAAAAACAATTTTCATTTCGAAATAAATATATATATATATATAACATCTTTTATATATATACATCCATGAGAATTTCAAAAAAAATAAAAGCAACTCTACACAGAAAATGACAAGAACATCAAAACAACGATTTAATTCCATTTGCAACTTTGTCATGCTACAGCAACACAAAAATGACCAAACAAACAATGACACAGAGGAGCCTTCAAGAGAGCAAAGGAGTCAAACGCCCTACCCTGGGCTAGGGATTCAAAAAGAATTCCTCATTGCCTTACCCTGGGCCAGCGATTAAAAAGGAACTGTCCAGTAACAGTTATGTTTCTGAAAAATGTGATTAAATCAATTTAATCTATTAATTTTAGATTTATCAAGTTTAGAGGGTGGTCAAATTTTTTTGGGTATAAATATTTTTTTAATTTTTACATTAAAAAAGAGATTTGTATCTTAAGAAATTTGATCCAAATAATTTTTTTGATAAATTTATAATTAAAATGAATTTAGACTAGTAATATAAAAAAATGACATTTTATATTTCATTATAATTATTGATAATATTTAATTTATAAATTTACAATTAAAATGAATATAAAAGATGACATTTTATATTTATCATTATAATTATTAATAATATTTAATTTACTAAATTAAATTCAATAATATTTTAGAGTCTACTTTACATTCATCAAATTTATAATTAACATAAACTCAACGCAAACAGCGAATAAAATGAATCTACTGTTTAAGCAGCACACTATAACAAGATAATATACTCAGTATGATTTGATCCCTGACCTCTTAAGTTTCACCCAAAAAAACCTCAACCACCACACTACACATCACTATATGACTCTTAGACCCGGAGATCGAAGACCTATCATTTAGGTAAACGGCTCTCACTATCTACTTTGCATGTTCTGGTTCTTGTTACTTTTCTCAATTATTTGAAAGAGAAAGAAGCTTGCCTGTTATGTAATCACATTGTTGCAGTTATGTATTGTGTCCAAATATAACAGTCGATAAATAATTTGTATTTTTTTTAATGGTAGTCAAAATATAACAGTGAGTAAGTACAACAAAAGGGAGTGCACCATTATTTCTTTGTCGTAAGAGAGGAGTAAATAGAGGACAATTTGAGCGTTTTAAAATATGATACACAGTTTAATTCCAAAAATACTATAAAGAGTAAGAATAATTATCGCAGTCTAGGCTCCAAATTGCAAAAATTTGTTCAATGAATGGAAAATTAAAAAAAAATCTCATTTAGTGCAGTATTCCCAACTCTTTCTTTTTTTACATTTAATTTTTCAAATCATTTTAATAGTCAAATACATTTGAGCACACAGGGGTTTCGTTTCGTGGTCAGCAAACAGTCTGCTAAGTCGTTCGTGCCGCTGTGCAGGGCAAAGGTTTCGTCTTATCTTGAGGGGCCATTCCTTGCCCGCTGGGGATTCTTCCTAACTGTTATAGTGGTAGCCCGGGGTCCCTCCTAACTGTTATAGTGGCAGCGGGTGAAATTTGACCCCGGATAATAAGTACAATAATTCAACTAGATATAAAAAAAGAATCAAATACATTTGTATAATTTTTTTAATGTGTTATTAATTGTATATTCAATATACATACCCAACCAAAAACTTTGAAATATGCCTCACCAATGACATTATATTTCTTATCTCTAACTTGTATTCAAACCAGACAAGTATTGTGCTGGCTACACAGACTCCTCAAATTTTGTACAAATTCCATACCAACGACTGTCCCCGTTGTTCCCTACATGGACCCAGTAAATTGAATTCTCTGTGAAAATGAGTGCCAACGGCTTGATGGTAAGACCTGGTGCAACTTTGACAGAGCTTACCCGTAACAAGCTCTTATGATTGAAAATTCGACACATAATTTCTTGGATTTTGAATCAATATAATCTAGGGGAGAGATTCCTAATATTGTGCAGGGACCAGTAGTTGATATAATACTGGTCCCACCAAACCACCAGTGATTAAGACTTTTGAAACCAAAATTTAAACAGAAATAAATAACATTATGTATAAATAAGTTTTAAATTATGTCCAAAAATCACCCATATATTGACTGGGCCCACAACTGTCCATAAATAGTATTTTACTACTTAATATTGCAAAACATATTGACCCAAGTAGAAAACAGCTAGAGCCATAAAGGCTTCCAAACTGGTCTATTCCAGAAGTACAAAACAGCGGTCACTTCAACCCCCACTCATCAGAACTGCAACTTTGCATCCCAAATAAATATGCCTACCTGCACATAACAAAAGGAATGTATGTCAGCCATAACTGCTGTGTTGTTCAACAACTAAACACCCTATGTTCAATAAATGACACCCAACCCAATAACAATTAAATCCAATTTGTTCAATAAATGACACCCAACCCAATAACAATTAAATCCACTTTGTTCAATAAATGACACCCAGACCCAATAACTGCAATAAATGACACCCAACTCACTCTATTTCTCATTAAAACAGATCAAAGCACATGGATCAACAAATAAACAATTCCCAACCATTAGATCACAGCAAATTAAATCCATACCACACATTCAAAATGAAGCCATTGCAATCCATGTGCATCCATGTCCACCAATTAAAATCAAGTCCCCAAAACTATAAAAGAAGTCCACCCACTGTTGAAGTTGCATCTTATGCTTTCAAACTATTCAGCAAACTTGAAGACAACATCACAAAATAGAGGCCAATATATTCAAGTCAGTTATATGAATTACAACTCATTCTTCTCACAATTCTGTTTTCATTGTTTTCATTTATCAGATTTCTTACATTACAGTTCTGTCCATTCATTTATCAGATTTCTTACATTACAGTTCTGTCCATAGGGTGGTGACAGTTAACCTATACAGTTACAGTTAACCTTTTTTATACAGAGTTTATGTATGTGTTCTAGCTTATATAGTTAAGCTATCGAATACAGTTGTATCCATCTAATCAACGTCACAGGTTGCTTACCTTACAGGAATTGAAGGTTAGCTTACACGAATTATTCGATCATCAACTTCATAGGGATTACAACTTACATATCACAAATGTTACGTATGTCCAAATGTTACGTATGTCGTGCTAGTACTGTAGTCATAGCTTGTTTACCTAACAGGAATTGAACCTTGAACCTTAGCTTACAGGAATTGAGCGATAGCTTGTTTACCTAACAGGAATTGAACCTTGAACCTTAGCTTACAGGAATTGAGCGATTATTATGGCTTGGGTTCTATGGTTCCTCCATAAGAACACTGAACGCCTAGCTTCGCAGAGCAGCTCTCCCCCCAGCCCACAGCATAGTGTGGAATCTGGATCGTTTCATCGAGCACCATTTCTTTTAGATATAAAGGTGTTCTGACTCTATTGGATCAAGTCATAATCTACGCCTTTTACTAGTATACTACTATGGGGAGAGACTAAGCTCTATTTCAGAGATTGGACTCTCTTACTGTGATTAGCCCCTACTAGTAAGAAGTTGTTCTCGAGCCAGGTTCCCTGGATCCACTCCTAGTCAGGCCTAAATGAATGAATGAAGAAGGGGGCGGGCATCACTCTAAAGAAAGAAGCCTTTGCCCATTGGACAGCTACCGAACTGGCTTGCTTGACTTACTTTACTGGTCGACAACTATATTATTATAAGACCTCCTGTCAGAAAGAAGGAAAGGTTATTGTAAAAGAAAGAATGACAGCCGATGTCAAACTGTACTCCTAGTGTGAACCATCCGATTTTGGGCAATTCAGAAGTGACAAGATCCGAGTGAACATGGATAAGTTAAAACATAGAACAAAAACGAATTGTAACTTTAATGACTCTGATAAACTGAGTAATTTTTCACATATTTTTCACATATTTTCAGAAGCATGAAGCTATTGAGAAAGCAAACATTTTGATATTGAGTCGAAAGACTGCAAATAAGTGAATTTATACTACTGATGAATGGACCATAGAACTGGGGAATGGTTTCTTAGAATGGAAGCCCGAGCAGATGACCATTTCTCTTTATTGGATTATATGACTGTAAGATTTTAGATAATGAGAAAACACAATTATAAGTAACATAGCAGATGACAGTCTTATTGGCCTTCATATCTTTTCACCTCGTTGAGCTCGAGACCTTAGGGTATGGAGAGCCCTAGCCATACAGAGTTGTAAAAGTTGGACCAAAGGAATGGGGATTTACATAATTCAGCACTGTAAATTAAGTCACAGATAATGGAGAGAGATCTTGGAGTAGAGATTGTTCTTCACAATATTCAAAATAAGTAAATAAATTATATGAAAAAATATAAAAAATAAATGACTGCAATGAAACTCAATTAAATTGAAGTAAAACCAATTGTCTATGACACCTAGGAGACCATAGAATCAAATGTGATAGTGATTACAGCTTACATATCACAGAGGCTACGTATGTCGTGTTAGTACTATAGTCATAGCTTGTTTAGCTTACAGGAATTGAACCTTAGCTTACAGGAATTGAAGCTATTGAATACATCTCATTCATCTTATCACTAGTAAGCTCTATACACTAAAAAGCTCGTATTAGTATCTGAGCATGGTTTCAGTTCACCCTTATCTATGAGTGAGCTAGAACAAAGCTCTGTATAATTACATATGTTATATGTATATTAAAGTTGAATCCAGTCTATTAGGGAGATAACCAACCTGTGATACAGGTACTTTATCATATCTATACATGTATTTCTTAGGTTAGCACTAATAGTTCAACCTTTAGATGATGTTACTTGTAAAATATCTGTGTTATTACTTATGCCGAGTGTAATGAGAATGAGACAAGCAAGTGATTAGGTAAACAAGCATGGTTAGAAAGAGTCATGTGTAACTACTGTGTTCTAATTGCAAAGCTTGTCATAAGCTTAGATAAGATACAAAGGTGACAAGTTAATCAATATACAACATGATATCCCGGGGTTCTCACTCTACACACATATCCTAAGGTAATACATATGGATAGACTGTAATCACTGTATACGCATATCCTAATGTAACAAGCTCTGTATCCTAATGTATACGCATATCCTGACACTGCCCTATGAAAGTGAAACATTTGCTCTCATTATGAAAACAGTGACATACATGTTGACAATTTCCTGTAATAGAGGAAAAGTATTTTTGCAGAATTAATAACGCATAATTTGACATATATTCAAATGTCTAAATGCAACATACATGTTGATAATTTCCTGTAATAGAGGAAAAGTAATTTTTGCAGAAGTAATAAAGCATAATTTAACATATATTCTAATGTCTAAATGCATGCAATAATTTTACAGGTTGTTGCATCTATGGCAAAAGGAAGTTACTCTGCTCGTACAAGGAGAAGTGGCAGGAGAGTGACAAGGGGTGCGCAGCTACGATGCACATCGTCTGATGATGACAGGCCAGCTGATGTCCATGCCAGCGATGCACCAGGGAACATTGTTGAAGATGACCATGTGACAGCCGCTGATGTTAACACACCATCAGCCACAGAACCACCATCAAAAACATTCCAAGGGGCAAGCTCAACTAAAAAGATCAGTGCTATAAGAGGATGGACAAAAGAACAAATGTTAGTTGCAATTGACGACATAGAGTTTAATGGATACTCAGTTCGGGCATCTGCAAAAAAACATGGTATTCCTCCCTCGTCAATACATTATTGGATAAATGGACTGACTCATACAAAACGCAGAGGGCCTCTTACAGTTATGACTGAGGATGAGGAGGCCGAGGTGGTTGAGTGGTGTAAAGAGATGGCCCAACTGGGACATGGGCTAGAGTTGATACAACTCAAATCAACAGTTGCTCAAATCTGTCAAGGGAGGCCAAACCCATTCAAAGATGGGTTTCCTGGTAAATCATGGTGGTTTGGGTTTAAAAAAAGGCATCCAGAACTTGTATTGCGTACTGCTGAGGGCCTTGACAGAGACAGAGCATTAAATTTGCGCCCTGCAGTTGTGCAAAAATTCTATGACACACTTTCTAGTGCTTATGATAAACATTCTTATGGAGCAGACCATATATGGAACTGTGATGAAACAAGTTTACAGGCAGGGAGGAATTGTGGCATGCGGGTAATTGCCAAGAGAGGGAGCCGAAATGTGCCAAAGATTTTGCCCAAGAGAAGGGAGTGGATAACTATTTTATGTTGTGTTAATGCAATTGGTACTTCAATCCCAGGATTTTATCTATTCAAAGGTAAAAATCAACTGAAAAACTATATACAGAACTGTGAACCAGGTGCATGCATGGCTGCACATCCCCATGCATGGATGACTAAAGAACTGTTTCTAAGTTGGCTTTTTCACTTTGCTGCATCGGTACCAGGTGGCGTCTCGCCTAATAACAGACACCTTTTGATATTGGATGGCCATGGGAGCCACATGGCTGTACAAACAATTGAGGAAGCAAACAATTTAGGCATCGACCTGTTGACATTGCCCGCTCATACCACTCATAGGCTGCAACCCCTTGATGTTAGTGTGTTTGGCCCTTTCAAGAACTATTTCAGGTCGGAGCGTGCTGCATGGATGGCAAAGAATCCAGGGGTTGAGGTGAAAAGGTTTGAGCTAGCAGAGCTTGCAAGTAAAGCTTTTAAAAGGGCTTTGACACCATCAAATATCAAGGCTGGCTTTAGGAGGACAGGAATCTGGCCACTGAACTATGATGCTCTTATGCATGATACTGGTTGTAGCCAAGCGTTTCATGTGGATGGTCAGGAAGAAGGGAATGTCCAAACATGTGTTGAAGTGCAAGAAGTAGATGACCAAGATGATGTTGTTGCAGCTGGTAATATGATTTCCCTGTCTCAAGGACAGTTATATGCTGAAGATGATGAAACTGTATGTGAAACACAATATAACAATGAACAAATTCCTAGTAACATGGAGATTGTTCCACCAACTCAAGAACATCAAATTCCTGTTGCTGATATTGCTAATGATATTGTTGAACATGCAGTTGACAATGACCAATTGACATTGCCAAGCCAAGTAACCCCACCTTCATGGCTAGCAGAAGCAATGATCAATATGAATGCACATAGTGTCTCAGCAACCAATGAAGAAAGCATGAACATGCCCTCACAACCAGTAGAATTGAACAGTGAAATTGTTCATTTTTTTGTGGACAATAGATCAATGGAAGAAGATGAAGGACATAATGAGGCATCAAATGAAGATAATGATATGGTTCAATCAGTTCCAACAGATACTGAAAGGGAAGTACCAAGCAATGACATGCAGGTGGGAGGGGTGGAGAAGACACTTGGACGGTTCCTAAAGCTACCAGTAGAGAGAGTATCAATAAGAAAAAAGCAAGGTGCACCGGGTAGTCTTTGTCTGGGCCGAAGCTCACAGCTACTCACCTCAGAGGACTATATAAACCTGTTAGTTGAGTCAGAAAAAAAGAAACTTGAAATGCAAGAATTAAAACAGAAAAAGAAGGATATGGTCAAGGAGAAGAAGGCAACAAGGATTGTTGTAGCACAACAACGAGCAGAAGAAAGGATTGAAAGAGATAAAGCAAGGCAAGTTAAGGACCAACAAAAGCAAATGGCAAGACAGGAAAAGGAAAAACGAAAGGCACAACAAATGCTTGAAAAGGAACAAGGGATGATCAACGATACAAGAATAGCTGATGAAACTAGGATTATTTCAAACTCATTGGACTCCATTGCAGATAATACACCATTATTCCAAGATCTCATAAACATTCAAGTGCCCCACTATCAAACCGAGGGTTTACCCACTTGCCTTGTTCCTACCAGAGTTGGTGTCAATTCTCTGTATGCTCATTACACACCTCCACTTAATGCAGGGGTCAGTAGTGCAAATGTGAGGTATGGGTACTCAATACCTCCATGGTTGGAAGCTGCAAATTGGAATCAATCATATGGCAACAATCAACCATTTCCTAATCAGCCCTTGACTGGTAGGCCAACCTACCTGGCTCAAGAAGGTAACTCGGGGAGTTTTGGCACTCAAGATTCTCAGGGCCATAAAGAATAGGGGTGTCATATGTTTTCGGTTCTAACCACATTATGATGTGGATTTTGGATGGATTGTATCTTTTTCTTGGCACAACAACATTTTGGCTTACAACCTAGTAGTGATTTCTTGTGGCAACCTAACTGTGTGTTGATAAGAAATTTTCAATGGAATATGTCTTTCTGTAAAATATTAATTATGATAAAACTATTTCTATAAGTTATTCTGTGCGCACTGTACAAAGCTCTAAACTCACTTATGGCTCCAATAAGTGGACCGTTGTAATGTGATGACAGTGCTGGGCAAGTTTACAATCACTTAACACTGAATAGAAGTCTACACTCACAATTAGAAACACCTCCTGCTCGCTTCTAATGTACGAGGCACTAGTAGTAAGGAACTCTATACTTACCATGTTATTGATTGAATTAGAATGAATAAGAACTTTACATTGCTGGAAACTAGAAATACAATAAATAACATAGTTATGATTTTTATCAATCACCTAGCTAGCCTATTTTTTTACTACTGCTCAACTTATAGAGAGCATGTGTTTTTATATGTGTCAGTAAAAATGATGGAAGTATCTAAATTAATCAAATCAGTTGATGAACAACTATGAGAATCATATTGTTCCATCTTGTTACATCAACTTTCCAAAAGATAGAGAAATTTGGGTGCACAGTAACCTAATCAGCTATATGACGAATTGTGGCTTAGTCATTAATTCTTTTCTAAGCACCTATTCACCTTTTTCATTTTCCTTCATGAGTAGATCAATTGTTTGACAATATGAGTGATTCACATATGACAATTGTTTGGTTAACTAATGAATTGTTATAATTGACGCAAAGTTACAACAACCTTCTTCGAGGGGGAAAAAAGAATTGGAGTAAAAATGGAAAATTAAAAATAGCTAAATTATTATAAAAACTAAATAAAAATAAAATTACAATAATTTATAAATCTACAAAATATAAACCAGCGTAGACCCATCTTAAGATGGGATCTTTTAAGCATCAAGAGAATCATGTCTCTGTTTCTTTAGATCCCTTTTTACACTTATGAGATCTGGAGTTAATATTGATCTATAACAGTGTATTACGGTACAGAAAAATTATGAATTGCCTCTAATACATGTAAGAAGGAAATTCCAAAGCAGTAGGTATACAAAAATCCCACAAAATTGCTTCAGAGCTCAAAATCTACAGCATGTTAAGCTTTCCTGTAATTTAAACTTCCCTGCACAAAACTAGGCATTGCAAAAATAAGAGAGATTCAAAGGAAATCAGTGTACCGAAAGGAAATCCAGGGTAACTGCAATTGTGGGTCTTGTCATCAACGCTAGAGATAAATAAAGTTTAAAATTTGAATGAACCTTAGGAAAGATCAACAATCAGGCAGAAGCACATGCCATTCTTAAAGGGATTGAATTGGCTCTTGATAAGAGTGTTCACAATATCTAATGCATGGCAACTAAGCAACAATAATTATGTTTTTTGGAATAGAGATTATACCGATTCCATAAATTTAAAATTTCAGTAGGTCATGTGCTATATACGGGTCAAGGAGGGTTTTGATTCAATATTCTTTTCACATATTACAAGAAATTTACATTCAGAGGTACACAATCTAGACAATTCAACAGCTACAATGGACACCAACACCCTACAAATATATCACTATTATCAACACATTCTCCTCTCCCGATAGCTCTGCACTCCTTATATCCCTGTTCCCCAAGCAACTAGGAAGAAAAGTTTCAAAAGTGCATAGAAATCTGTTTGCAGAATCAAATATTCCAACTTAGCACAATTCCTACACATCCCTTGGAAGTACAAAGGTTGTCTCCAACACAAATGGCAGACCACCAAAGAAATGGACTCTCCTATAATTGTGATGAAAAATATGCTCCAGGTCATAGGTGTAAAAAACAGAAATTGTTCCAAATTGATATGCCCACTCAAGACCTGACCGAAGACATAACTACTGAGAGACACTGGAGTTACAGGTTGAAAACACCAACACTCCGACTCAAGCAGATATCGAACCTATTTCTTCATGAAGAACGGTCAATCTCTCTGCATGCATTATCGGGCATTTCAACTCCGCAAAATTTGAAACTCACAGGCTACATCAAGCACTGAAAAGTTGTAATCCTAGTTGACAGTAACACAGTAACAAGCAAAAACAGTAACAAGGCAATTGAGAGCAGCTACAGAGAGTTTCGAAAGTTGGTCTGGGCTCATTTCTGCGATGTTCCATTTTCCCTTTGTCTTTCTGCTCGGGGCCAGCTATGCAAGTCAGGGGAGAGCAGCTACATAGCGTTTTGAAAACAGGCTAAAACAGCAAAACAACAAAAACAGAATGCCATAGAATGCCTAAAACCCTAAACCCTAAAACAACAAAAATGCCATAGAATGCCTAAAACCCTAAACCCTCAAAAAAATGCCATAAAATGCCATAGAAAGTTCACAAAAAATCCTGTTAGAGATGCTTGTGTTGAAAAACACAGAGTAATAGCTGGTAGGATTAAAAATCCTACCGGTTACAGGTCATGGATGGTCGTCGACCTCCCCCACCTTCCCCACAGCTCGCCAGACCTTCTCCACACCTGCAACGTCCTTTTCCACACCTGCAACAGGAAGAAAAAAGCCATTAGAGATCAGAAAAACAACAAAAACAGCAGCGCAAAACAGAAAAATCCTATGTTACCTCAAGCTCAGTAGAATGGCGACCGACTCCTCCCCAAACAACAAAATCGCCGAATAAGACCACCACCAGAGAAATGCTAAACAACCGGCATTCCATGTTAAACAACTTGCATTCCAGAACGACCAAGAAATCCAGGCGGAAAAGCACAAGAAAAGCAGAACCGCTGTCCCAGCCAGAAACCCTGAAACTCCATCAAACCTTCGCACCAGCACACGAATAAACGACTCTGCGCGCAGGTACACAAACCCTGTCAACCGAACACAGCATTCCCCCAACACACGAATAAACCACCATGCGCGCAGGTTATAGGGCCGTCCCGCGCCATCTTCGGCGGGGGGCTTCGCCCAACAACCGGCCCCGAGCAGAAAGACAAAGGGAAAATGGAACATCGCAGAAATGAGCCCAGACCAACCTTTCAAATGGCGCGAAGGAGGAGTTTTATGACGCGAGGTGATAGCCCACACGGCCAGCTCCACGGTGGACAGGTGTCGTACCGGAGCCATGTGGGTTGACGCGTGGTAAACTGACGTGGCGGGGAGGGCGCACATGTATTGGCGACCCTCCCCTAATAACTTAATTTTCATCTTATTTCGGATTTATCATATTAATTTTTTATCGAAGAATCAATAAGTATGACTCATCATCAAAACATTTATTTAATAATTTATATAAATAACTCCACAAAAAAAACTTTAATATAATACATTCCAAACATAAAATCAAAATTACTCTATCAAAAACATCTCCAACTCTGAAATAAAGTTTTTTTTTTTTTTTTTTTTTTTAAATTACAATTTTAAGTATCAAAAACATCTCCAACTCTGAAATAAAGTTTTTTATTTTTTTTTTTAAATTACAATTTTAAGTTATTGAATTACATAATTTTTGTATTTCAATAGTTTTAATTATTTTATATTAAAAAATACAGTTAAAAATAAAAAACAAAATAATATTATTAAATTACATCATCAAATTTTAGTAAAATATATATATATATATATATATATATATATATATATATATATATAAAATCAAACAACACCTATTTAAAAAATATGAATTTCAAATTTTAACTATTCAAATACAAATGCAAGTATTCCAATAGCTTCGTCTTGTTCATAATCTTACTGAGGATCTGCCCTCTTGTCAGGGGTAATCCAATTTATTGCTTACTTCTGACATTGGTGGGTAATTCATTGACCCATACTTTATCGACATAAAGCTGGAGCCAAGGAATCTAATAAAGTTTTCACTTTCAGCTTAATAGAAATAACAATTGAATTTGGAAATTGCTTTTAATGCATTTGTTGTTATGCAATTATGCATATTTTTATGCAGGATGGTTAATGTTGTAGTATTTTGGTGAAGATAAAATGGGTGAGCACATATTTATGTTGTGGATGGGAACATATTTATATAGTAGTTGGAGGAATTGTGGGGCACATATTTATATAGTAGTTGGAGGAATTGTCCAGAAAGTTATGGAAATTTCGGTCATATTTAAAGAAAATTTGGCAAGAAATTTTGTAAATCCAAGTTATAGTTGTTAAACTTCAAAATTTTAGGTGTCCTAGATGCTTTTGATGGTGTTGAATCCATTTCAAAATCAAAAACACAATTCAAACACTGCCTCTAGAAGAATTTTTGAAATTTCTTTGCCTGAATTCTAGCCACTTTTGACCGTCCAAACGATTCCTCTGCCTGTATAGACAACTCCAATATTAATGTCCATCAATGCTTTACCTTTTTATCATTATACTAGTGATGATTACGAATTTGGAGGTGGAGAAGTTAGTGGTGTGGTTATTAATAAGGTAAAAACTCGGCGTAAACAAGGTAAGTAAATTTTATTGATACAATATTTTTTATAGATTTTTATCAATGATAAAAGTATATCATAAAATTATGAGATATTTAACCATTTAAAAAGATAAAAAAATAAAATTATGAGATATTTAACCATTTAAAAAGATAAAAAAATATATTTAATATTTTAATGGTTAAATTTTTACTATTGAATAATAAGTATTATTAATGTATCTTAATTATTATTTATTATATATTTGATTTATACAAATTTCATAGGTTTTTTTATTATAATATAATATTATTGTAAATACAGTAAAGGTGATTCAAAAGTTATTGGTCTAATGGGAATCAAATAAGAAACAATGAAATCAAAGCCATGTTACAAATATTCATGCAACCAATGAGGTATCTTTTTATTATTAATTGGTGAATGATGGTTGTTGCTATGGTTTTAGAGATGGAGTTAGTGACGTGATTGTAAATGTTATATTGACTTCTTGATGATAAGTTAAGTGGAAATTGTAGATATAAAGTTTTTTTTTAGAGATTTTTATCGATCACAAAACTATGAGATGTCTAACAAGTTAAAAGGATGTCAAGCATGTTTAACATATTAACGGTCAAACCTTTACTCTTAAAATGCAATAAACATGGTTAATTATTCATAATTCTCACTCTTTATGTGTCATACATGTAAATTTCATATTTATTATTATTATTATACAATATTATTACCAATATAATGAGGATGACTAAAAAACCTATTGATCTAATGCAAAAGGTAGTTATTAATTGGAACTAAATAAAACTAAAATTATTGGAAAACTATGGAACTAGGGATACTAGAGAGATAATGATTCCAACAAGAGGTCATGTTTAAGAATTTATACAACATTGAAGCACAAGTTTGTATAGCTTAATATTGAAACACACAAAAGAATTGAAAAAAAATCCATGATATGTCAATCCCTACGACCATCTATATATATAGCATTAAAGCATGACCAACTCCCTTAAAGTGAGGAGGACAAGGTCCATCTTAATTTCCTAGATCATAAATAATTCTTTGGAATCTACCTCGACCTATGCATTAGTTAACTGTCCTAGTCAACTTCACTAACCAATCAAATTCCTAGTTAACCACTCAGTTGATCGAGATAGTTTTATGCAACCATGAATGTCGACATTGTAGTGTTGAAATTGATGTCAACCGAGACTTAGTATTATCTATCTTATCATTGATGTCAACCTGATGTTGGTATCCCTCATGATTTGTGATGAGTGATCATTGGTTTGATGCAAAGATCTTGATCTGATGCAAAGATGTTGATTATGATTAAGTGTTTGGCCAACTAGGCCTCCATGATCCTAACATGATGCAGATATGTTTGGCATGTTAATATTATTATGTTGATATTATTGATGTTGCAGAGGAGTTAGAGAAGGTTTATTAGGGTATAGAGAAGGTGTAGGAGGTGTTACAACTCTTGGAGACACTTGCAGAGGTGTTTTTGGGCATGTGGGGAGCCTAACACAGGGTAGCCTAGGTCCTAGAAGGATAATTTGTGTTAAAAGCTAGGGTAACACAGGTTATGTGTGAAAGACCTACGTTAGTAACTCACTTCCTGAAAGGGAGACCTACGTTAGTGCACGTAAGTAAGTTTTTATGGATTCCTCATGCATTCTAGTTATTTCTAGGGGTTGAAATTAGGGTAATTGCTCATGGTTTTGTGGTGAAGGTTTGATTTACTTTACCTACAACTGTAAAACTTGATTTAAGTGAGAATTCATTGATTAATTGAGTAGTGGAGTTAGTGGACAAAATTGTTTAAATAGATGATAAAATCGATCAATGTGAGGTTGGACACTGAGTGTAGAGCAAGTAGAGGTATGAGTAGAAGTCATAGGTCGAGCTACTACAACATGTGAAATTGTAGAGCACAAGAGAGGAGGATACATAGATCAAGAAGGTGAATGAAGGGATCAATATTAGTCACTAATATTGAAAAGAAAAAATTGATCCTGATGACAAAGATAAAGCATGGAAAGGTTGTTGCAAAGGTTAATTAATGATAGAAAACTCTTGGATTGGAGTTTGATGGCCGAGAGAGACAAAGCATAAAGTATATCCTTTTTATGTGATTGATATATCTGTGTTCCCAGGGGCAGATTTTTCAATTGCATTATTTTAGCATTGTTTTATATGGTTGTTATAATGTTCCATGACTAACTTCTTGTATTCAAATTTATGAATTTACTAATCATGATGAATTGAGTGTGTATGCAGGAGGTTTGATGCAAGTTGGTGTTGTAGGACATTTTTGTATGTTGTTGGTTGCTCTATGACTAGAGTTGAGTGGAGACTTCATTGGAGGATGGTTGAATGGTTTTGCATATCCATATATTGTTGTTGTGTAGTGTTCGTATTTTGGAGTGAGATTATTTTGTTGATATGGTTGATTTCTTGAGAGCCATAGTTTGTTTGTATGTTGTTGGCTGTATTTGAGAGTAGATTTGTTGAGTGATGATATGTTACTAATGTATTAAGGATTTGATTGTTCGGTATGGTGTATGGTTGTGAGAGAGAGAGCTATGTTTTAGTGAGTTTTTGATTGAGTGGTTGAGGGTAGAGTATTTGTGAATCTAGTTTGAAAATTTATGAAAATAGCTTCACGATTGTTTGTATGCATAATATATGGGCCCTGTATAAAAGATTTTGAAATGAGTTCCATGAGATATGCTTGACGGTTTGGTCTTTCAGTGGGCAAGTGGTGGCTTACATATTCAGGGTGTGGTGGCATCCTTCAGGCAGTGGCTTAAGAACATGGGAGTGGTGGCTCCCATCCAGTGGTGGTTGGATAGTTCAGTGGTGGTTGGGTGAGACTTATTAGGAGTAATGGCTTCCAGTAGGTAGTGGCCTACAAAGTCAAGGGAGTGGTGGCTTCCTGTAGGTGGTGGCCTAAAATGTTGATAGAGTTTGTTGTCTAGAGCAAGTAGTGGCTCGCATAATTAGCAAGTGGT
Source organism: Pinus tabuliformis (assembly GCA_031772625.1). Lineage (NCBI taxonomy): Eukaryota > Viridiplantae > Streptophyta > Pinopsida > Pinales > Pinaceae > Pinus > Pinus tabuliformis. The sequence continues at coordinate 289,621,447 of CM062806.1, read as the reverse complement.
GGCTTGCACAATGGTGGTGTCCAGTGAATCACTTGTAAAATAATTTTATAATAATAGAAGAGATGAGGATGATGACTATTTACCAACGTGGTTTTTATCCTTGTGGTTTCCACCCTACATTTGGTGTCCTCCTATATATGATTCATGTGTTGTAATTGTTGTTTCTCATGGTTATTTTCATTGTTACTCTTATGGTGGTTTGATGTTTAGCTACTCATGGTTATTTGCTATGATGGTTATGCACATGTTTTTGTTACTAGCATATGGTGATGTACTTCTAATCAAGTGTGTGATTAAATGAAAGTTTATTAAACGGAAAAAATTGGTTATAAGTCACACTACTTGTTAACACCAAAAAATCGTACACATGCTTTCACAATCTAGAAGATGATAACAGGCGTCCAAAAAAATGCAAAAGTGCATATTTTCATGACTATTTTTCGATAGCCACGTGCATGCAAAATATTTGCCAAAACTCGGGCAATCGAGGAAATGGATGACTCAGCGATTCAGGACCACTCCACACACTTGGAGCCAATTCTCTAACATGATCTTAGTCCAAGACAACTGAATTTGAGTCACCCTAAAGATATGCAACCCTCAATGGAATCATCTTGTCCTACTCATGTGTCATTATCATGCATGAACCAAGAGGGGGAAGATGGATTCAAAAAATCTATATAAACAGACCATGGGAGAGCCAAAATATGAGACATTGTTATGCTAGCCAAATTGCTATTAGAGAAAACCACCATTCCATTGTTGAAGCCAAATAAGGGAAGAGAACTAGCATGTTGGCCATATTGCTTCTAAGCAATCCATCATCTTAGTGAGAAAAGAGGAATCCACCATTGGAGAGTCTTCATACTTCTTTGAGAGAGAGGAGAAACTTGCAAAAAGAAAGAGGAAAAGAACCCCATTGCTAAGGATATTTTTAGCACCATAGCTCAAAGAATTCTCTTCAATTATCTAAGATTCATCTATTGTATTCAACCTCTACTACCAACAGTCAATAAAGGGAGATTTTTCCATTATTTTATTGACTTGTTTGCTCCATTGAGCATTGTTTGTGTATTTAACTCTTTGTTTTAGTTTATGTTTATGTATGCATTGTTTCCACTATTTACAATGTTGTGTTTATCTAAGTTTGTCCACTAAAAGCACCAATTATGTCTGTGATCCTTTGCAGGGACAATCAATTGTTGAGGAGGTTTTGTTTGGTACACCATTGCCACAAAAATACTACCACAAAAATGGAAACCATATTGTTGTATTTTCATTAATTTAAATATTGTGTTTGTAGGACCTTCTCTTTGCATAACCATTCTATAAGGTGCTCAAAACCTCTATGGAATTTTTGCAGGACCTCAGGGACCTATTCTGAGCCCACATAATTGAAATTTTCATTTGCTTTACTCATTCACACTGATTTTTCTCTGATAGATGTGTGCGCGCATATGTGTGTGGCTAAAACTACGCAATCACAAGAAAGAAAAAAAGAGCATTGTATTTTCTCTTTTCTCAAGTGATTGGTAGCCTTTAGTGAATTTCCTTCACCTTTGCATTTTGTATTTTCTGTTTAGTATGCATGGTTGCTTTACTAACCTCAATTGGTGGAGCAATTAGAGTATTTTTCATTTGTATTTCAATACACACATAGCTTAATTAGGTAGAGAAGTAAGTGGCCAAACTCCACATATGTTTTTCAAACTATTTTTCTAAAGTTGTCTGCAAACCACATAGCTTAATTAGTAAAGGGGTAAGTGGCCCATAATCCAGAAATATTACTACTAACCAAAGCATTCTGTTTTTCATTTTTGGGAATAGGAGCAAGTGTCATTATAGAAAGTAAGTAACATTTGCTTCCTTTGCATCTCTTCGATGATCCGGGGTTTGCATATTAAAAATTTCTTAAAGAATTTGAATTTCCATATCCCTTGTTGAAATTCACATAGTTTAATAGGAAAAGAGTAAGTGGTCCATGATCCACAATATATTTCTTTTTCAATGCAAGGAAAAATCGACAATTAGTGTAATTATAAGGATATTGTAAAGGATCATCGCATATCCACGTCTTACCACACTTCATATTCTCACTTTCATCACACGCTAAGCTTCCATAAGCTTTATACTAGAAGGAATCCAGTTTTCAGAGTTTTTTGTACTTAGTTTATTTTGACTTACACAATCACTCCAAGTGACTTAATACTCCTTAAAAACAACCATAACTTGAACCAAATAAGTTTCCCCACAGGGGCCACCAAAAAAATTATAGTTCAAGTTAGGACCATTGGGGGTAGGCATCCCATAAGATGTCATGATCATGTTAAACCTTTGAAACATAGTTGTTGACTTTTTAGGGAGCTTAAAATCCTTCAATTATCCCATGGAAAACAAAACCTAAGCATGGTAAAGACCCAATCCAGAGGGGGTTCGGCTTAGGTCCAGTGCGTGTGGCACTCTTTAGGGCTACCTGACCCATCTAGTGCTCGGTACTAATAACTGACTACCAAGGAGCTCAAGACTCGAATGCTCACGTGGGACAAAGGTACTTTAGTGACCAAAATATAGGGCATCCTTTCCCTATAAGTGACAATGCAGGTAGCACTTAAGCCTCATTTCCTTTACCATGGTTGATTCTTTAGTTGCTAGAAGGTGTCGCCAGTTCTTTTGGGGCATTTCCCTGGGACCCATCAGAAGATATATCTGCAAGGCACAATTACTTTGAGAGTGGTAAGGATGATTAGGTCTGCATAGGATATTTTATCATACGCAACAAACAAAAACTATTTTTTGGTTTGATTGATCACATAGCTTAATTATGAAAGGAAAGTAACCATTTATATTTTCCCTTTTATTTTATGTATGTGATATTATGGCGTTGATATTTATATCCTTCCCCCACCATACAAAAAGTAGCACACACTCTAATTGACACCATCAGGGACTCCACGTCTCCCCATCAATCTAGATGTTTTTTAAACCTCCCCCTATTATCAGGAGGTGTGCCAGGACTCCCGCCATTTAGGCATAGAGGATGTCACACAGCCACCATTATTGGATCTTCCTTTATTATTGCAACTTTTCTCGGGACTCCTCCCCATAAAAGTCCACCCTTCACCACCCCAGAAGGGTCCCCACGTGCTACCCCTTTAGGGAGCCCACACACCACTCCTCCAAAACAATCTGTGAGACACCCATCAAGGTAGTTCTCCTGAAACTTCCCCCAGAGGAGCCCTTTTCATATAGCTATCTAAAATTGTTTCACGATGGCAGATAAATCAGAAATCTTATTCTTAGATTCTTTAAACCTATCGGATTTAAGCAAGCTAACCAATGACCAGATTTCCCATGGCTATAATTGGCTAGCTATGCCCACCAAGATCTCTTCAGACATTCCAAAGTTCGAAGGGAAACATGATGAAGACCCAGGAAACCATGTCATAAATTTTCACCTGTGGTATTCGTCTAATAGTATCACCGATGATATTATTAGATTACGACTATTTCAACACACCCCCATTGGACCTGTAATGAAATGGTACATTGACCAACCTTCTTCGCCACATGAAAAATTTAGCTTCCTAGCTCCAACATTCCTCACCTTCTTCCAACTCTCGATTCACCATGATTTGGGCCTAGAACTCCTCACCCACTTCAGACAAACACCTGCTACCCACATCTAGAATCTTATACATGAATGGCAGAAACATCATAGCATGTACAAATCTTAGTTTGAAGATAAAGTCCTCTTAGACTTGTTTTTATGATCCCTCGCATTAGAAATCTCAAACGACGTGGAAAATTCATCCCCACATAATGAGGAAGAAGCCATTAGTAAAGCTCAATAGTTAGAGCTTATCTACACCTATTTTGTGTTAGAAAATTATATATTATAGAGCAATGGAACTCATAAAATATTGCAGAAATATAAACACATAAAACAAGAGAGACACAGATATACGTGGTTCACCCAGTTTGGGCTACATCCACAGAGAAACATCCAGTCCTTCTTTTATTATATTATCCAGCAAACTGAAGAGATACAACCTATAGCAAATCCGCTGTAACACCCTCTTCGCTCTCAATCTTCTCTCTTTTCCTCACTCAGAATACAAATATACATAGACACAATACAATTCCATCATATATAGTGAGGGGTTTTCTTCTAGGGCAAAAAACCATAAATTAAACATAACTTGTACCATCAGATCATCCGCCTAATGAATGGCCCAGATTTACTAGAAATTACTAGAATTTTACAAGGGGGACAATTCTCCCCCCCCCCCCGCGTGGAGGGGTGTACAGTATTCATAGGGTATACATCCGCCCGAGACCTTTGAATGCAGAAGATAATCAGGCTCCACACCCAACATTTTGGATACATTAATCATGTGCTCCCATATGCCCCATGACTGGAAACTTATAAAGAGACACAAGGCGCATCCAATGTTGTCGATGGATTGTTTGGGTACATAACCCAAAACCAACTCATTAATAACTACCAGTACCCTGGATACTTGTTCAATGGCCAAGCATTTTATGCTATACAAAACGCACCACCATTGCAACATGCAAGATACCACCCTGGTCAACCCGCACTTTTGCAGAATACAGTTAGTAAGGTTAAAAAATATCGTCCCCCTCAGGGAGGCCCATATCCTCCCCCACAGGGCAAACAATACTCCTCTAAGAATACGGGTGCAATGTCCTCTTCCCAGAATCCATGTATCAATCAAGGACAAGGAAACTAGTATTATCCTTTCCCTGCACAACAATAGAATAATCCACCAATGCAAAATAAAACAAGGGTTAATCTATTGCAACCTTTTCTCGCTTCACAACAATAATTAGAGGAGCAGTTGAATCTAGCTAGCCCCACTAATGTTTCTAATAAAAAACCTAAAAGAAAACCAAAGGGAAAACCAAAACAGGGGGGTAGCAACCACAGGCAACCCCCACAGGCACCGAGAAGTGGGAACTCTAACCCGAATCAAAACCAGGGATCGAACAACAATAACGCATAGAAACAAATCAAGAACACAAGTCTATAGACTAATCATTCATGTGCTATTTTTGGGGTATACAGTCATTATACCCATCATTTTCCTCAACTCACTGATTTAAAAAGGATACATGACAATAGGGGGCAAGGTAGTCAACAAGTTGCAGTAATGCAAGACCCTTTCCCCCATCAAGGAGTGGTTAACACCTAGCAAAAATCACCCCACTCTCATCCATATGGAGATAAACCCCATAACAAGTCTAATCATGACATTTTCATAACAGGAGAAGGTATCCTCCCGCAAACATGAAATATAAGTTATGAAGCTCCCCCAAAGCCCATTCCATCCACCTCAACCACAGAAATACCTATTGGGTCATTGACCATCGCTCGACCTTCTATAGAACCTATGCCTAAATTGGTTAAACAACCTTAAAAGTGTGCAAGACATAACTCAAAAGTTGCTCATAACTACAACATAGTCGATGACTTAACATAATAATCATCACCTATGTCAGCATTAGAGGTCCTACAAACATGCCCAACCCAACGGAAATCATTAATTTCCACTTTAGGCATAATTGATCCAGTTGATTATCACCTAATGGTCTTCAACTTGGATAAAGCTACCACACGACTACCATTAGTCATCAATTCTCAAATTCCAGTCTCAGTCCAAAACATTAACATTCATCATTGCATTGTCAATGAAAGGTCCTCCACATGTATCATGTCCAAATCTGTTTGGCAGAAACTAGGATCCCTTGAACTCAAGCCTTTTGACATCACACTTAGAGCATACGACGGGAGACCTTCTGCTCTCACTGGCTTGTATCCTAGTGTGCCAGTTAAGTTGGATGGGAAAACTATGTTTATAGATATTGAAGTACTAAACTCCTAGTCAGGTTACATATCCTACTAGGTTGAAGTTACATGTACGAGATGTTAGCAGTCGCCTCATCGGTTTTCAAAATAATGATGTCCTCCCATGATGGAAAAATCATGACAATTGATCAAATCACATACTATGAGGAGAAGATCTTACCCACACATGACGGTGTGTTACCCTTAGTCTCCTTTTCTCACAAATTTATCACTACTTACACTAAGCTCAGCCTTGGTTAGTTTAAGCCATCAACACTCCTAAGGACATTCCCAGGAGACCCTTTGGTGATAGAGGAAATTTTCCCAAACACTTGAGCACCGGCTTGCATGGTGAGTTCATCAAACACCCGCCAAACTCAAGAACCCATTTTGAACGCTAACAATAATGTTGCTACCGATCTGACTTTCTTACCAAATTCCATCACTCATACACCCTTCTTATATCCCCTGCCTAGTTTTATCTCGCACCAAGTCATTGCAACACTCTAGTTGCCCCATATGGCTCTTACAATATTGGTATGGTATTTAACCCCATAGACCACGTCAACAAGCATAGGTATCATTGCAATAGGCATCAATCCTACTCCTCCTCAGGATAGCATAACACCACAAATAATGCCTACTCAGGTAGCTCCCACACCACAAGCAGTTCACGCACTGACACCACCCGATGAAAAAGAAAGGGATAGGAAAAAAGGTGAAAAGGTGGAATCATCAAATGCTCCCTCCCCTAGGGTCCCTCAACCTTGTGTATTGTGTGAAACAATGGGGTACCACACCAATCAGGGCCCTGCGTTAAATGAGCTCAAAGCTCCTCGATGTGCCCCAAAAGTGCCAGCGAACATTCCTGATCCAGGTGGATATTGGCGGCCACCCACCAATTCCACTTGGAACCCCACCATTGCTTCTTTCAGTTTTTCAGTTTCCTTAATTGTAGCAGAGTTGACTATTTTTAGTAGTTTTTCGGGTCTTAAACTTCCGGAGCCGTTTTGAGGCCCTAAACGACTTTTTTTGGAAATCTATTGCCAATGATTTTCTGTCTAAAATAGCATTTTCCATCATATTCCTCAGAGATATCTTTCCAACAGATTATCATGCGCGTCAAATAGAGATAATATGACCAAGTCATGACCCCAAGAAGTTGGTTGTCCAACTCACCCCAATGGGGCCCATAAACTCTTGGCGTTACATCTCCTCGAGTTAGGGTTTTGGTTGTTTAGGGTTTGATCTTATTGGTCAATAATAAAAAGGCCCTTGAGCCTCATTGTAAGGTAGTTCAGAGGCATGTAGCTGCAACATCTCTTCTCAGAGATAAGCTACCATCACCCTAGCTGGTTTCTTTCCATTTCTGTTTGTAAGCATATTTCAGTATTTTACATTAATGAAATGAAGTATTATTTCCCCTGCATCTCTATGTTTATGGTTATCTCTGTAATTTGTTGCATTCCTGTTTAAATCCAAATCAGTGGTATCAGAGCGGTTTTCTTTTTTCTCTGTTTTTCTTTGCATGTCCCCAATGAGGTCGGGATATAAGGATTTAGGGATTGAACTAGTCAAACCTTTGCAAGGCTAGCCTCACAAATCCCAATGGCCTCTCATGGCGGATGAAAAGAAAGATGAGGGGGCAAGAGATCCTATCAAAATCTTGCTCGAAGAAGCCCTCGAATGACAAAGCAATGCGATGATGGATAACTTTTCCCAGATCCTTCAGCGGCTACCCAAGGGTGACACATCGGCTTCCAACAACGACTCTGGAAATGCCACACCATTTAAGGTACAAGTTAATTTTTAAATCCCCATATTTGAAGGTTAGATAGACGTAGATGTCGTCAATAAATGGTTAAATCTACTAGAGGGTTATTTTTCTGTTCATGAGTTTTCCAGTCGGGAAAAGATTATTTTCGCTCTTCTCAAAGCAGCCCCCCCACATCAAGGATTGGTGGGAAACCTACTGCAAGTGGAAGGATGAAAGTACAGGTTCACTATTTTCAGCCACACCCACTTGGAATTCATTCCGGGATGCCATCAAGGAACAATACTACCCTATTGGAAGCTATGAGGATCAATACATAAAGTGGACCACGCTGCGGTAGGGAAGGGACCAAGACGTGCCATAGTTTACTAATATTTTCCATACGCTTTGCTCAAAGTCAGGTATCAAGGATTCAAAGTAGAATTTGGTACTCAAATACCGTGGCTACCTACACAAGTACATCCAGGAAGAAATAGAATTCCTAAACATCTCCTCGCTCGACATAGCCTACCGATATGCCGTCAAGGTTGAGAAAAAGTTTAAACAGAAGAAGTGAGACTTTGGATCTACGAATCCGAAGCAAGGCAAAGGTGCCCCCAAACTACGAAACAAAGGACAAAGCCAAGGCACGGTGGCCCAAGAAAACCCGCCAAAGATGCAAGCAAAGAACAGTGTCACAAAGGCGAAAAAGGACACGGGAAAGTGGTGTCAGTTCCATAAGAGCTCCACTCACAACACAAGTGAGTGTCGGGCCAAGCAGTCACTGGTGGTCGAGCTAAAGGTTTCAAAATCAGATGCATGTTCCGACTCTGAGTTAGAACCCGACAAGGGGAATGACAAAGGGAAGCAGATTATCGATGCAGAGCCCAACGCCACTGTTGCCACCATGAAGATCCAGAAGGAGGAACCCGAAGACCCAGAGGAGGAGGAGCATCTCTTCCACTCCTAGATGTGGGTAAAGGGCTCCTTGCTACAATTCATTGTCGACAGCGGGAGCCAAAAGAACCTCATTTTGGGAGAGGTCGTGAAGCAGCTGGGCTTACCGACCACAACACATCCATAACCATACACCATCGGGTGGCTTCACCAAGGATGGGATCTTCACGTGAGCTAGTAGTGTCACCTTCCATACAACATCAAGCCCTTCACGGATGAGGTATTGTGTGACATTGCTCCCTTGAAGTTTGTGATGTATTATGAGGACAACCATACTTGTGGAAGTGACATGTTGTGTATGAATCAAGGCCCCGTATTGTTATTGTTACTTTGGGAAATAAGTTGTACAGGATACCGGAGGTAGCACCGCCTACCGCCATCTCTTTGGTTACTACAAAAAAATGCAGTAAGATCATTTCCAAAACCAGGAAATTTGTTTTCTTGATGATACGCCCTCAAGGAAAGAAGAAGACGGGGGGCCACGACATCCAGACAGGGCCCCTCCGCACGACAACTACAGATGGACAAGGTCATGGAGGAGTACAAGGACATCTTCACCTCCCCGCAGGGGTTCCTATGCACTGTTAGGTTAAGCACTCCATCGATATGACTCGAGGTGCACCGCTGCCCAATAGATCAATCTATTGGTGCTCCGTTCTAGATATCGATGAAATCAAGAGGCAGACTCATGAGATGTTGTATAAAGGTCACATCCATCCGAGTTCATCACCATGTGGGACCTCGATCGTGTTGGCACAGAAGAAGGATGGGACTTGGACTATCGGGTGCTGAACAAGATCACTATCCATAATAGGTACCCGATCCCACAGATTGATGACCTCCTGTACCAACTAAAGGGGGGGAAATATTTCAGCAAGATTGATTTGAAGTTAGAATATCACCAGGTACCAACCGAACCCTTTGATGTGTGGAAGACTGCCTTCAAAGCAAAGGAGGGCCTTTTCGAATGGTTGGTTATGCCTTTCAGATTGACGAATGCTCCTACAACCTCCATTGAGGCTTATGGATGACATCTTGCAACCATTCACCAACTCATTTGTAGACGTATACTTGGATGGCATCCTGATATTCAGCCAAAGTTGGGAAGAGCACCTCCACCACATCTAACAGGTTCTCCAAACACTGTGACAACACAAGTTATGTGCCAATTTGGAGAAATGCACTTTTGGCATGACCTAGTTTAGTATCTGGGATACATTATTGATGTACAGGGGGTGCATGTGGATCCAGCCAAGATCCAAGTCATTCAGGATTGGCCATCTCCAACCACTCTAACAGAGCTCCACAGCTTTCTAGGTCTTGCCAACTTCTACTGCAGGTTCGTGTTGGGATTTTCTCATATCACTTGGCCCTTGAGTCAAGTCACCTAGGGAGGAGCGAAAGAAAAATTCTTTTGGTTTGAATATCGATAGAAGACATTCAAAGAGTTGAAATATCACCTTTGCTTGGCACCAATGCTCGCATTACCAGACTTGCAACAACCATTTGAGGTTGACACAGATGCCTCTGACTATGCTATTGGGGCAGTCCTTACTCAACATGGGCATCCAGTAGCATATCACAGTGAGACACTTTTAGACACAGTTTGGGAGTATCCCACTTATGATAAAGAGATGTATTCCATTGTGTAGGCCTGCTGACAATGGGAAAATTACATTTTTGGGAAGGAAACAATCATCCACACAGACCACCGACCCATATAGTTCATACAAATCCAAGGGAAATTGCAGAATTATCGCTATCAGAAGTGGTCCACATAACTGCAACAGTTCCATTTGAATATCAAGTATAAGAAGGGTAGCACCAATAATGTTGCAGATTGCCTCAGTCAACCACCAATCATGGCGTTAACCACCATGTTCAACTCTTGTGGGCACAAGACTTCTGATTGGCCACTTCTCTACAAAAGCGACCCAGAATTCAGCCACACATACCAGACACTCTTGGAGGGTCAGCATGTTCCAAATTTTCACCTCCAGGATGCCCTGTTATGTCACCTGGGTCACATTTTTGTTCCTTCAAGCGAGTGTGCCAAGATGATTTGGGAAGAACACTACAATCGGGCTGCTGGGCATTTTGGGGTTGAGAAAACAATGGTAGTACTGCAGAAGTATTTCTATTGGCCGAAACTTTGATAGGATGTTGGGAAGTACATTAGATCATGCACTGCCTACGCCATTGCCAAACTGACCACCAAGAAGCAAGGCTTCTATACCCAGCTTCCTACCCCTAGTCGACCTTGGGAATCCATCTCCATGGATTACATGTCAGGCCTTCCTTCCACTAAGCATGGAAATGACTGTGTTTTTGTGGTCGTCGACAGGTTCTTGAAGATTTCCATTATGGCGGCCTGTAAGAAGAATATCACAACAGAAGCCACTACTAAATTATTCTTTGAATGAGTGTGGGTACACTTTGGTATCCCACAGTCTATCATCTCAGATCGAGACAGCGGGTTCCTTAGTACATTTTGGTCCAGTATTTGGTCGATGCTGGACACCAAACTCACTAAGTCCACAGCCTTCCATCCTCAAACTGATGGCTAGACAGAGGTTGTCAACAGGATGATCGTACACATTTTGCACATGTACAACTCAAAGCATTTGTGCACATGGGACGAGAGCCTCCCCTATGTGCAACACATCTACAACTGGGCTCTCCATAGCTCAACTAGCCACAACCCTTTTCAGGTGGGCTTGGGATTCCAACCACTATGTCCCATTGATGTGACCATTCCATTTGTAACCACTCACGTAGATTCGACTCATGTCCAGTCCGAAACAGATAAGGCAAACAACTTCATTGAGCACATCCAACATATTCGCCAGTAGGTTCATGACATTCTGGAGAAATCAAATGCCAAGTACAAGTAGCGACATGATCAACATCAGGTACCACACAAGTTTCAGGTGGGTGACAAAATTTGGTTGCATTTGCAAAAGGAACGCCTTACCAGAGCCTATTGGAAACTCAGACTACTCTGATATTGTCCTTACACCATTACCAAGGCTGTGGGAGACAATGCATTTGAGCTCAACATTCCCCCATTCCTTGGCCTACACCCAGTGTTCAATGTGGACCACCTTCGGCCATACTTTCCACTATTACTAGACACATTCGACATTGCAGAATAGCTCACACCCACAGAGTTAAATCCAGATTGCATGGAACAAGCTACAACTGATCAGATCATGGACACATAGATCAAGCACACTCACCAATAGAATATCCAACTGTATTGAGTTGTCAAAGTAGGCCAACTCCTTCACCAGCACAAGTTGCTCACCAAGGACCAAGTTCAGCAGAAGTTTCCTCATCTCATGGGGGAACTCAACGCATGGGGACCATTGATTCCTAAGGGAGGAGGAATGATCTAGGTGGATATTGGCAGCCACCCGCCAATTCCACTTGGACCCCCACCGTTGCTTCTTTCAAATTTTCAGTTTCCTTAATTGTAGCACAATTTACAATTTTTAGTAGTTTTTTGGGTCCTAAACTTCCGGAGTTGTTTTGAGGCCTTAAACGACGTTTTTTTGGAAATATACCACTAGTGTTTTTTGTCTAAAATCATCTTTTCCGTCATTTTCCTTGGAGATATCTTTACAACGGGTTATCATGCGCGTCAAATGGAGATAATATGACCAAGTCACGACCCTAGGAATTTGGTTGTCCAACTCACCCCAACGGGGCCCATAAACTCTTGGTGTTATATCTCCTCGAGTTAGGGTTTTGGTTGTTTAGGGTTTGATCTTATTGTTCAATAATAAAAAGGCCCTTGAGCCTCATTGTAAGGCAATTTAGAGGCATGTAGCTGCCACATCTCTTCTTAGAGATAAGCTACCGTCACCCTAGCTGGTTTATTTCCATTTCTGTTTGTAAACATATTTCAGTATTTTACATTAATGAAATGAAGTATTATTTCCGCTACATCTCTGTGTTTATGGTTATCTCTGTAATTTGTTGCATTCCTGTTTAAATCTGGATAAACTCCTCCCCCTATCGGAGAAAAGAGAACACCCATGCATATTAAGGCATTGCGCACCAACCATGCATGCACCACCTGCGTAGAGTATGGGAACTACACTCATCATTTCATTGAAATCCCTCGATATCAAGATGTGTTAGGTGCACTCACCCAATATAATAGTCCATTACTCTCAACAAAGGATGGATCCGAAAACATTTTTTACGTTGTAAGGGAAGAATCTTCTTGCTCCTATCCATCATCTAGTCCATCAACCTCTTATCATGATGGGGGGTAATCTAAACTAGCAACAACCCTTCCATCGTCCACTTTCATGGTGTGCATTGTGCTAGGTCATTTGATCAACCAATGTCATGAATTAAGGGCATTTAAATGATTATATCCAGTTCCCCGTGTCGCTCAAAGCACTAGACCCAAGAACAAATGTCACACTTTCTAGATTTGTGCAGGAAATCACCATGTCTGGTACTTCCCCCACCTTTCTTCATTTTGTTCTCTATTAGGATTCATGTAGCAATTTATCACTGGCAATTCTGATTTAGTCAACTCAGATACCGAACCACCAAATCATTCACCACCATCAAGGAGTGAAGTATCTATGTCCATTTTATGTGTGTTTGAGGAGAAATGACCAATAGCAATAAAGTAGGGCCCCCATCAGTTCATCTCCCCTCACTACCATCAATCTAGATCAGACAAAAAATGATATAAGGCCACCTGAAAAAGAATATCACCCATCTCATGCACCCTATGTGATAAACCCAACCATTTGGTGAATGAATGTCATGAATTGGGTAAGTTCAATGACATATTCCACTTAGTGGTCCAAATTCCACACAATCATCTCTCCAATCAAGAGAAAATCACACGTTGTTATTGCCACATCTACTCTCAATTCCACCATACAAGGAATTGTCAGTACCTTCCACATTTTCACACAGCAAGAGCAACACTAAGGCCAACCCACACTAGGAAGCCACGTCATGCCAATACTAAGGTCCAAAGATGGATACCACCTCAGGATATTCCATCTCATGACATCAACTAGGTGTCAACATCTCATACTATGAGCAATACCACCTCCCATACTATCTACTCAGTTAGTTCTAGTCTGGTATGTGGTATTTGTACCAATACCTCTCATAGCACTGAGGCATGCCCTATTTTACATAAATTTCAACATCTTAGGATTCAACGTCAACATCCTATCAAGGAAGCTACATTTTCCTCTTGTACATCAACAAGAATGCAAAGAACTTCCTCCCACACAGCATCGACCCACCATAACATAAATTAGACCACCACTCAATGTTGACGACATGCAACATCATATACAATTCCTTTCCTCATCTGTAGGAACCATGATTTATCCCATTTTCCCACCAGTTTTTGGCTTCGAGACCGCAAAATCCACCTCAACAGTGGCAACACCACTGAAGAACAAAGTAAACTTTGAAACGGGAACTCATATTGTTACCCGTTTTGTAGAGATAGCAAAAAAGTGACCTGATTTAGAAAAGGGGTGACGCAGAACACACATGTTTTTTTTAGAGCATAGTTTTTAACACTATAAATTTTTTTATGTACATTGCATTTTATAATGGTAGTGTTTTTTATACTAATTTAAAAAAGTGGTAATTCTACACCAGGCCCTTTTTTTAAAAGTTTTTTTTTTTTTTTTTTAATGTATGAAATGTAAATAATTATTTTGTAAATTTAATAATTTTTGAGGTGGTCTTTTTTTTCATATTTTCTTGTTTTTATTTTAATTTTAATTTTTTTGTAGTGAGGTTTTTATTGTTTTGCATATTTAAAGAAAAAGGTCGATATTTTGAATTTTCGATATTCTACATATTTATACAACGTTAATTAATTTTTCAATCCACATGAAATAATTGTTTCTAAAAAACAATATTTTTTAACAATTGACATAAAAATAACCATTTTTAACATAAATATAACTAAAAAACTACACATTTTGATAATTTTTTGCTAGAGATGACATGTTAAAATCACAATTTTTATAGGAAAATTTTAACTAGAAATGGTTAAATAATAGTTTTTTTAATGAATTTCATGTCAAAAAAAAAAAAAATAATCACTGTTTTTTTCAAAAAATAATGATTAACATAAAAATTAATACAAATATTGAATGCATAACAACTTTAATTGAATGCTTATTCTTCTCATAAAATGTCAAAGTCAAAACATTACAAGAGTAACTAAATAATAGTTACAAAAAATGAGCTTGATTTCCAAGCATAACTTAAATTTAATCAACAATGTCATGTAATCCAAACTCTTCGTCCTCTAGAGTTTCATCATTGTCTTTTTCTACAATATTTTCTGCTTCTTTTTTCTCATTTTCATCTTCTAATAGATCTTTGATGTTTGTGAATCTCCCAATGTATGTCTTTCCAAACATTCCATGGAATGGTGGCTGGGGTTCCTTTGCCTTTTTTTGCCACACGTGATTCACTAAAGTCCCCTTTCTTCAACCCAATTTCTTGCATTGCATCTGGAAGAAATTGAAGAGCATTAATTCTTTGCTGAATGAAATTGCACTGTATTGGATCTTTTCAATTACAATGCAATTTCTTCCTTTTTGAAGGCAACATGCTAGTGTTGTACCTAATTATCAAGCACAAAAGAAATTATGAAGTAAATTAGTACAATGACATATAATTAAAAATAACATATTGAAATTCAATTCCATATAATAAAATTTACCTGAGCCAGAAAATAAATCCAGAACCCAATCTCCTTCATTTGAACATATGTTTATAAGATAGTTAATCAATAATTGTGGTTTTTCATAAATGTTAACTATCTCTCCTTTTGCTTCTTTGTTTTCATATGTTAGTTTTCTCACAACAACATCATAAGTCAATATTTGGCTATAACTAAGAATCGTCCAACAACCACCCCAGGGGTCGGGCGGGCCATAGGGGTGGTGCATGGTGGGATGCGGCGCCCACCCTGCCCCACCCCGGCGGCCCCCCCGCCCCCTGGGGGTGGCTGGGAAATACCTGGAATCACCCAGCCGCCCCGGGGGGGCGGGCGAGCCGCTGGGGTGGCGTGGGATGGTGCTATGGCGCCCACCCCGCGCCACCCCGGCGGCTCGCCGGGATGGTGTGGGGTGGGCGCGACGCCCACCCTACGCCACCCAGGCGGGCCGCCCGCCCCCCCGGTGGTGGCTGGTTGATTCCGAGAAGCGGCGCCCACCCCACGCCACCCCGGTGGGCCACTCGCCCCCCGGGGGTGGCTGGTTGATTCCGAGAATCAACCAGCCACCACTGAGGGGCAGGCGGGCAACCAGAGTGGCGCGGGGTGGTGCTGCGGTGCCCACCTCGCACCACCTTGGCAGCCTGCCTACCCCTCGGCAGTGGCTGGTTGATTCCAAGAATCAACCAGCCACCCGCGAGAGGTGGGTGGGCCGCCGAGGTGGCGCGAGGTGGTGCTGCCACCCCAGTGGCCCGCTTGGCCCCCGGGGGTGGCTAGTTGATTTCGAGAATCAACTAGCCACCCCAGGGGGTGGGCGGGCCGCCGGGGTGGCGCAGTGTGGCGCCCACATCGCGCCACCGCGGAGGCCTGCCCGCCCCAAGGGTGGAATCAACCAGCCACCCCCGGGGGCGGGAGGGCCTCTGGGATGGCGTGGGGTGGGCTTCACAACACCACCTTGCACCACCCTGGGGGCCCGCCCACCCCTCAGGGGTGGCTGGTTGATTCTCGGAATCAACCAGCCACCCCCGAGGGGTGGGCGAGCCACTGGGGTGGTGAGGGGTGGGCACCGCGGCACCATCCCACGCCACCCCAGCAACCCGCCTGCCCCCCGGGGTTGGCTGGGCGATTCCAAGAATCAACCAGCCACCCCCGGGGGCCGGGTGGGCCTCCGGGGTGGCGTGGTGTGGACGTCACAGCACCACCATGTGCCACCCTAGTGACCCGCCCGCCCCTTGGGGGGTGGCTGGTTGATTCCGAGAATCAACCAGCGACCCCCGGGGGACAGGCGGGCCGCTGGGGTGGCGCGAGGTGGGCGCTGCAGCACCACCCCATGTCACCATGGTGTCCCGCCTACCCTCTGGGGGTGGCTGGGCGATTCCGAGAATCAACCAGCCACCCCAGGGGGCAAGCGGGCCTCCGAGGTGGCACAGGGTGGGCGCCGCAACACCACCACGTGCCACCTCGGTAACCAGCCCACCCCCTAAGGGTGGCTGGTTGATTCCGAGAATCAACCTACCACCCCCGGGGAGTAGGTGGGCCGCCAGCGTGGCGCGGGGTGGGCACCGCAACACCACCCCGTGCCACCTCGGTGGCCCTCCCGGGCGATTTCGGGAATCGCCCAGCCACCCCCAAGGGGCGGGCAGGCTGGAATCGCCCAGCCATCTCCGGGGGGTGGGCAGGCCGCTGGGGTGGCGAGGGGTGGGTGCTGAAGCACCACCCTGCACCACCTGAGCGGCTCGCCCGCCCCTCGGGGGTGGCTAGATGATTCTGAGAAGCAACCAGCCACCCTCGAGGGGTGTGCGGGTCGCCGGGGTGACGCGGGGTGGGAGCCGCAGCACCACCCTGCGCCACCTTGATAGCCTGCCCGCCCCCCCCCCGAGGGTGGCTGATTGAATCAACCAGCCTGCCTCGCGGGGGGTGGCTCGACGATTCCGAGAATCAACCAGCCACCCCCGGGGGGCGAGTAGGCTGCCGGGGTGGCACAAGGTGGGCGCCGTAATCGCCCAGCCACCACAGGGGGCAGGTGAGCCGCTGGTGTGGCGCGGGGTGGTGCTGCGGCGCGCACCCTACGACACCATGGCGGCCCACCTGCCCCTGAGAATCAACTAACCATCCCCACGGTGGCCTAGGGTGGGCGCCGCAGCCCCACCCTGCGCCACCCCGGTGGCCTGCCCGCCCCCCAGGGGTGGCTGGTTGATTCTCGGGGGGCGGGCGAGCCGCTGGGGTGGCACGAGTTGGGTGTCGTAGCACCGCCCTGCGCCACCCCAACAGCCCGCCCGCCCCCCGGGGGTGGCTAGTTGATTCCGAGAATCAACCAGCCACCCCTAGGGGGCAGGCGGGCTGCCGGGGTGGTGAGGGGAGGGCGCTGCAGCACCAGCTCGGCGGCCTGCCCGCCCCTCGAAGGTGGCTGGGCGATTCCGAGAATCAATCAACCACCCCCGAGGGGCGGGCGGGCCTGCGGGGTGGCGCGAGGTGGGCACCGTAGCACTACCACGCACCACCCCGGTGGCCCGCCCACCGCCCGGGGGTGGCTGCTTGATTCCAAGAATCAAGGAGCCACCCTCGAGGGGCGAGCGGGCCGACAGGGTGGCGCGGGGTGGGCGTCGCAGCACCACCATATGCTACCCCGGTGGCCCACCCGCCGCCTAGGAATCACCCAGCCACCCCCGGGGGTGGGCAAGCTGTCAGGGTTACGCGGGGTGGGCGCCGCAACACCACCCGATGCCACACCGGTGGCCCTCCCCGCACCACCCCGGTGGCCTGCTCGCCCCCCAGGGGTGGCCGATTTGATTCTCAGAATCAAAGTAGCCAGCCCCGAGGGGTGGGCAGACCACCGGGGTGGCGCGGGGTGGGCGTCGCGCCACACTGGTGGCCCACCCGACCAGTGGGGGTGGTTGGGCGATTCCGAGAATCAACCAGCAGCCACCCTTGGGGGGCGGGCTGGCCGGTGGAGTGGTGCGGGGTGTGCACTGTAGCACCACCCTGTGCCACCTCGGTGGCTCGACACACCCCTAGGGGTGGGAGGGCTGCCGGGGTGGTGCTGCAGTGCCCACCCTGCACCACTCCAGCAGCTCGCCCGCCCCCGGGGGTGGCTATGGCACCCCCACCCCGCGCCACCCCATTTCGTATTCTCCTATTTGCGTGGTGAGTCTCATCTCACGTCCTGTCCTTTCTTTATGCTTACCAATCTTCCACACCACGTGCAGTTCACCCGGAGTGTTTCCAACGCATCTATTTATGAGTTCATGTAACCCCCTGATAGCCTTGCTATCGCACAGTAGCTTCATGCAAGTTTCTAGAAATGTTGTAAGCATAGAAGGGTCAATTTCTTTAACAGGGTTATCCTGGCTCCCTGAGGTAGAGGCCTCAACAAATCTCTTCTTTGCTTCCATGAACGTTTCGCGTGCCCACTCCAAATAAAACTCAGCTTCCTTCTATGGAGCTTTGTGAACCCACACATTGTCCTCAAGTTGTTTCCCCTTATCATTGCTCATTGCAATTCCACTTCGTAGCACTATATTCAGATTCGGATCTTCTTCGCTAGGCTCAGCTCTCATCATCTACAGAATCTGAGTCGACTACGGAAGTAGCACCCCTTTGTCATGTATCCTTGCTATTAGTGTAGGATAGTCCTTAGTCTCATGATTAAATTGAGTACGATATTTGCACGACGGATGCGTTGGGTTAGTGCACTCGCGGGCATAGTGTCTTGGTCCTCCAAAATTGTAACAAATCAACTATCCCCGACCTCTGGTAGGTCCTCCTCCACCTCGGCCTCATCCGCACCCCTGAAAGCCTATCCACGCCATCCCAATGCCCTGGCCAGGAGGCCGCGTTTCTACCTGAACTCTATAGGCAGGTGTTCTATCCATCATCAATTCATAACTTCGGCAATTTCACTCATCATGCCCCACCAACTTACAGAAGTTGCAGAACAGTTGTTTCGGTGTTTGTACAAACTTTTGTAGAAAATGACAATTATCAATTGTATGTTTCCCTGCTACCTGACATATAGTGCACCACAATGTTGGTCCCACACTCGGCCCTGCTTGGGCGTTCGGCCTCGAAGGCATTGGCCCTCCTACTGCAATATAGTTCGCAAATACTAGGCAGTGGTCTTTGTCATGCCCCTGAACTTTACATTTCAGGCACCATATCTCTTCATGCACCTCTGACCAAATTGTTCTGTCCTACTTCAGATTCTGCATTTCAAGGCAAAGATTTTGTAACTGCGCATGGATCTATTGAACCCCCAGACTCAAATCTTGCATCAATGTTTCATGCAATCTCCAAGGCCTCTGCCTGAGTCATAATCTTCTGTTGTGATAGTGCAACCATTAAGTGAGGCAGAAGTGAGGCGATGAACCATTCGCGGTGCTTCTCATCTGTTAAATTCATGTTAGTTTCTTGGATTATACATTTTAACCTCTAATCCAGCTCCTAAGGTGTATCACCTAGTTTCATCATGATTTGCTTGAATCCCACAATTGACCGCACCTCGGATTTAGGCCTACTAAACTCTTTATTCAACGCGGTTTGGATCTCGGCCAATGCAAAATTTGGATTATCACTAGAGTACTTGATGTAATAGGTTAGCACGTGATTGTGCAAATCACTAACCAATGTCGCCTTCTTCATGTGATCGTCCATGACACCATGAGCTTCCCATACAACTTTTATGATGAACCATAATTGGTCTGGGTCCTCATTTCCCAAGCCCTTAAACAATGGCAACTTCACTAAATTCACCATGTTGAACTACAATGGAGGCAGTGGTGGTGTGGGTGAAGTCGCAGGTGACAATGGTGAGGGCAGAGGTGGTGCAGGTGGAGGTGGTATTTGCGAGAACCCCTGTTTTATTAACTGAACTGCACTTCATGAAGAAGCCTGTGCTACTCCCTCGTCCTCACTCAAAGGAGGTGAAATTAGCAGGATATATTCAAGATCCTTTTTTCCTTCGTTCCTATAAGTCTTTCCAATTTGCATAGCTCCAAACATCAAGTTACCTTCATAACCCGCTTTTCGCACAATAACATCTTAATCCAAGTATTTAAAGACTTCAAATACTTACCTCGCAGACCCTTTAAGAAGTGTTGCTCTGCCTCACTGTAACTGACTGAGGTATCAACCGCGAATTCAGTCGCAAACCCTACTAGGATACGATTGAGCCAATGATCGACAACATGGGTGATCTTATCCTCAGATGCTTTCAGTCTCCATACTAACTCTGAGGTCCAAACAATAGGACCATTAAGCCTCCACCTTCCTTGGCTATCCGCTAGCTTTGCGATCCACTTGTATAAATCAAATAGAAAGGAACAAAAAAGGATCTCATAGATTTATGTATACAAGTACCTGTCTAGCAACTATTCCTTTGTTAGTCGCAAATTTTTGTTCTCTTGCGCTACGAATTCGTGGATCTTTCTATCCAACCAGCCTTCGATCTCTTTCTTAGTTGGATTCCAATGATACGACATCACACATCTCTCATGCAAATCCCAGTCCTGGCAACGGAACAATTTTTTGGCTTTGTGGGCCCTGACCTAGGTTCAGCATTAGTCAACCAAACAAATCCCTACACTACTATCCCTTTCAGCATCAGCCCGCGGAGCGCGGGCCGAAGTCTCACCCAAAGTAGTATGCTTTTATCCGTTCTTTTGTACCTTCACCAAGGTATGCAACTAACCTTCGTGCAGCCCTATCCCACAGTTCCTGCACTTTCGCGCTTCTATGACAATGTATTGTATAGGTTCCCTGGTTATCTTAAGTGTTTAGTTATCCTACCAATCAATTATAGTTGTCGTTGTGTAAACTGATATTCTTACTCACATTCAATTAACAAATATAATCACATACATTCGCGCATCAAATAAACATTATAATGTAAACCCAAATCGTAATGCAATAGAATCAAATGCATTAACAGAGACTAAATATATAGTAATTGCACAATACTTCTCTTTATTGATATATCTAGTTTAATACAGACTACAACCACCCTGCACACACAGCTGCAGGGGTTTGCACACTCAGCTGTAGAGCTTCTATCTACGCTAAGACTCGAGAACACTTAGATTTCTGCACTATCCAAACTATCCTTAAATTTTTATTTTTCCCTCTAGAACTTACTTAGCTCCTTTTTATACAATACCATGGTCCGTGGACCATGGATAGATCTTTTACGGCTGACATTACACTTTACAAAATAAGGGCAGACAACCCTTTATGACTCTTGACACCTTCATGCTCCGCGATCAGAAAATGCAAAGAATTTATAACTTTATTACAAAATTGCCCCAAAACCTGGGCTTTTAGCCCCAAAACTACTCTTGGGGAAACTCGTTCCGAACACGTGCCCCACCTGCTCGACTTCACCCCATTATTATCGTTGGTCCCTTTGCCAAATGGGGCATGGATTTTATGACATGTAACCCTCATTCGACTGGGGGGCATGGTTATATTATTGTTGTCGTGGATTAATCACCAAATGGGCTGAAGCAATGCCTACATATTCAGCTAACGGTAAAACGGCTACTCAATTTCTCTTCAATCATGTTATTTCCAAGTTTGGAGTGCCTCAAGCCATTGTGACTAACTATGGCTCCCATTTTCACGATTACATGATCGCTGAGCTGACTTCTACATTGGGCTTTTGTCACAATGGCTCAACGTTGTATTACCCTTAGGCAAACGACCAATTTGAAGCTATAAACAAAGTGTTAGTTACGATATTTCAGTGCACCATTGGGATGCACAAATCCAATTTGCATCTCCTACTTTTTCAGCTCGGTGGGCCTACCGAACCTCGACTAAAGACTCAAATGTGTTCACACCTTTCCAGCTAGTCTACAGTCTGGAAGCTACCTTACCAATTGAATGTGAGATTCCCTCATTCAAATTGGCTGTCGAATTACTCCCTGAAACCTCGCCTCAAGAAGAGCATCCCTTATATTTGGAATGACTGGATGAAACCCTTCATCTCGCTGCTTTAGTCATTGAAGCGCAAAAAAAGCGAGTTAAGTCTCATTTTGATCATTCGGTCTCTCCTCGTGCTTTTTTTGAAGGTGATTTGGTCTTGCAATATGACCAAGCTCATGATAAGCTGGGGGCAAGTAAATTCAAATCCATGTGGCATGGGCCTTATATTGTTAAGCGTGTGTTACAAAAAGGAGCCTATGAGCTGATTGACTATGAGGGAAACCCCTTGGACAAGCCCCATAATGGGTTATACCTCAAAACGTATTATGCGTGAGTCATCTTGCATGGTTACTTTTGTACATAAGTGTGTTATTCATTTTTTTGCAGTTTGGTTTGGTGTGTTTTTCAAGCAAGTTTCATGCTTATTATGTCTTCACCTACTTTGTAGATTTCTGTGACTCCTCATATCAGTTTCGCTGATGGTTCTTGTTGTAGTACCTAGAATTTATCATCCGTGGCATGGGCTATTTATGACCCTCATGGTGAGTTGATTGATCTTCAAGGTATTTGTTTAGGTCAAACAACTAATAACATTGTTGAATATAATGCAATTCTCAAACTCTTATCGGAATCCATTTCTCTTGAAATTTGAGAAATGGTTGTCAACCTTGATTCGCAACTTGTTGTTCTTTACCTCAATGGGAAATATTCTGTTAGAAACCCTCAAATATTGAGAATGTATTTGCGTATTCGTCTCTTGGAAATAAATTTTGATTATATCACATATCATCACATTCCTAGGCATATGAATACATTAACAGATGCATTAGCTAATTATGTGTTAGACAGACATTTACGCAATATGTGAAAAACAAAACATTGTAATATATATATATATATATATATATTTAAGGGGTTTTATATTTTTATTGAGCGAATATTTTGTATCATAATACATTGTTACAAATTGCCTCAAATTTATTTTATAAAAAAATTAGGTATGGAGGTTAGTCCACCTTATTTTAAGGGAGGGTAAAAAAGGTAAATTTAGCCCTTGAAATTAGGAGTTACAATCTTCCATTTGCCCTCATTTTCAAGAAAATGCATTTATGATAGTTATAAATAGAAATATAAATACAGTGGAGGTATGGTAAATAAATAAAAGCTCTTTTTATATTTAGTCCATAACCCTCTTTCTCTATTTAAGAAGGCTCAAAAATGAGGTTTCATTTAAGTGAATCCTATGGGCCAAATACCATATTTATAAAAGAGGTATGGTAAATTAATAAAAATATCAATAAACGAGAGGTATGGTAAATAAATAAAACATTTTTTTAATATTTACTCCATATGTCACCTTATATTTATGAACATGAAGCGTGTAAATAAATAAAAATATAAATAAAGTGGACGTATGGTAAATAAATAAAACCTCTTTCTATATTTAGTCCATAACCCAATTCATTCCTATGGGCCAAATACCATATTTATAAAAGAGGTATGGTAAGTTAATAAAAATATAAATAAATGAGAGGTATGGTAAATAAATAAAACATTTTTTATATTTACTCCATAAGCCACCTTATATTTATGAAAACTCAAAAAATGTGCTATATTGAGGTGAAGCTGATGGGCCAAATTATTATTAATACAATGAAAAAAAAACATTATTAACCCTAATATTAGTATCAATAAAAATAAGGATGGCACATGGTATTGACCCATGGTATTCACATGGAATGCAGCCTATTTAAAAGGGGGAATTAAACTATCATAGATCCATCTTTACTCTGGATCAAATATCGTGATATGCAAACTAACATAGAGTGAAAAAATATTTGATCCCTCTCGGGGCTTGGTAGAATAAGAGTAAAAATGGGTCTTGTAAGCTAATGTCACTTAAACATTTTAACTTGGTTAAAATAAAAATCAATTATAATTTTATTAATTTTTATAAATTAATAATAGTAGTTTTTAAGCTCCAGGTTTATGATAACCCATGGTATTGACCCATGGTAATACCATGGTATTCATGTGAGCATAGACTATTTAAAGGGGAAATTCTATCAACTTAGATCCATCTTAATTCCGGGTCTACCAAGTGCTAAGAGGGATAAATAGATTTCATCCCTCTAAGAGTGGTAGATATGGAGTTAAGATGGATATAGGTTGGTTTTTATGATAATGAAGATATTAAATAGACTTAGGAAATTATATTGTAAAAAAATCTTAAGGTGAATGGTTAAAGCTACATTTAGTCACTTCACAAAATTTAGTAAAAAATACCGATATCTCCATTAATATTGGTTTTTCTGATTTAACAAAAAAAAATTCAAAACAATAAAATTTTAACTCTTTTCACATCACCCGCGTAGAAGAGAGATAGTCGCTACCCAGATTTCCCACCATTTTTCAAACATTCTCAATATGATATCTTCATGAAAAAGTTAAG
Organism: Pinus tabuliformis; assembly: GCA_031772625.1. Classification (NCBI taxonomy): domain Eukaryota; kingdom Viridiplantae; phylum Streptophyta; class Pinopsida; order Pinales; family Pinaceae; genus Pinus; species Pinus tabuliformis. Next base: position 289,596,768 of record CM062806.1, on the reverse strand, counting down.
GCACTGATCTTGGATTAGTTGTTTGAAAAATATGCTGGTTTGTACAACCTTTCATCTTCTTTGCTATTCTTAGTTTGTCGTAATGATCTGTAGGGGTTGGGTCACTGCACCATATTGTCCTAAAAGGCGTAGATTGTGCACCAAAAGGAAATTAATCCACATGTTACAATGTTGTTAAAAATGGTATGAAGGTAGTGGATTATGCTAATAAGAAATTTAGATTGGGAGAGACGTAATTAAATTTTATTATTTAATTGAAGATTTCCAATTAAAATAATAATAAATCTACATTTATATATTTATATATTGATTGGAAGGCTTCTGACAACAGTCACTTGTTTCCATTAGATCCCCTTCAGGCCTTTGGGATGCCTACTACTTCATTATATTATATAGTTGGGCCTTGCTACTTGTTGGCGTGTTGGTGTAAACAAACTTGATGTGTTTTTTTTTTTTTTTTTCTCATAGTTGGAGTCTATGTAATAAAAAAGAAATTTGATAGCTTGGTAAAAGTGGTAGCTTGACAAAAGTGGTAGAGAAAACATTAATCTCTCCTACCATGACAAACATGGCCACTAAAACTTGCAACATTGTTTGTAGGAAGTGAAAATTATGTTTCTTTTTTTCCAAACATGTATGTTAGTATATTACAGTTTAATGAAGATGTTTTATTATTATCATATATGCTTTCATACTTTAACAAAACATTCACCAAGACTTCACAATGTTTTATTATTCAGTGAAAGATTCGCCATTACTTTACAAGATAATATAATCTGGTGAGAGATTCGCCAAATATATATATATATATATATATATACATATTATATTAGTGATAAAATTGCCTCCCATTTTTCCTATGTATCATGGGGATTCACCCATTTATTATACATATAAATTTAGAGTGGTTCTTAAAATTTTCCCATATATATATCTATATATATATATATATATATATATATATATATATATATATATATGTCGATAATGTTTGAGTGCCATACATCAAAACCAAAAAAATAATATATTTGTACCAAGTAAATTCATGGCTCGCATGCCTTAGAACTATAAATGCTAAAACTATGGACTACTCAACATTGTGCTCATGATAGCACATTACTGCTCATACAACACGATTCAGTAATCAGTGAATCTGATTGACACTCCCACTATGTGCCATTGATAACGATGTGGAATATCCTCCATTCGTGCATACCCTGGGATGCCACTAATCAGGTTATCGAGATTCCGTGAAATCTCCTCCTCATTGACGACTCCTTCCTGATAAGGAGCGATCTCAAATTGTCAAGCAACGCATCTAGCAATCAGGGACATCTCGGTTGGTCACTCTGGTCCCACATCTGCAATTACAAAATCAAAATGTCACGAATACATATATTTCAAAAAACAATTAAAAATCAAAAACAAAAATTGTTTTTATCACCTCCATCATCAAAATCCTCCCCCTCTGGGAGCGGCATATCAGGATCATCACAAAATTCAGTCCCACTATATGACTAATCCTCCACAACAATCAATTGATGCCTCAACCACACAAATAAAGCGGCCTTGTATAACATGTGCTCATCCCCCCAGTTCTGGGCATTAGATCACTCCATCATACCATCCGTGGATCTCGTGGCATTGGGGGATTTACCTCTACCAGATAATAGTGGAACAGCGAGATCTATTCCAAGAAGAAAGTCTCTAGAATAGAACCATATCCAAATTGCCTCAAGTTTTTTGCCTTGAATTTGGATAATTGGCGCTTCATGTTCACTTTCATGGCTTCTGCCCAGTTGAAGACAATGGGCGTCGTGGAATCTATAACATACTAGAACTTAGATTTGTTGGACATGTGTAATGACCGAGCCCCAACAACTCTGTTAATGGTTAAGAGAAATACCTTCAATACAAAGTTGTGTATGATCATGATGTCAACCTTGTCGCTTTTAGATTTCAGAGCTTCCGGACAATGTTCTGCAAGGAGCGTGTTCACACTTGCCCCAATGGGCATGCCTCCATACAATTGGACTGATTCCCCTCTGCGGGACAATTCAGTGATGAATTAGATGTTTGAAGTCTCTAGCTCCAGCTCTTGGTCATGGATCACAAATACTTCTCATGATACGTCCCACAAACTGATAAGGTATTGTAGCAGCTTAGGTTGAGCCCCATGTAAGAAAGAATTTTAGGAGCCCGCAGTTCCTCAGTGCATCCAGACAATTTGGATCTTCCAATGCCAATGAATCACTTCTTTCATTCTCACGCTCTTTCCATTCAATCACCATCTTTCCTACTGTGATTTGCATGCAAACACCATGCATTTATCTAAACGTCAGTTTTTGCAAGGAAAATTTCAGATTTAAGGCAATGAAATTGGGGGAAAATCGAAAATTCTTCATTCTCTGTGTTGGTGCGACTGTTTTAAAAATGGTTGCACCAATGGCATGAGTGCCCATGCTAGAATCCCCTGATTGGTGCGGTCTTGTGCCTAGATCCCACGCTGACCAAGGGTGAATTTATTTTGCAAAAAATCCCTCACAAACCCTAAAAAATGGCTAAATGCATAAAAAGCACCTAGGTATGAATGCAAAGCTTAGGGCCTCAGATCTTACTTGCAACAAACGTTCGATGATCGGCCTCCTAGTTCTGTTGCAATACGCTCCTAAAGATTTAGGTCACAAGTGGGTAAAAATTGCTCCAATTGAGGTAAAAGAGGTAAATGGTAAAAAATGTCTTTTCATCATGTTTTATGGTTTTAAACGAATTTTTTCGCTATTTTTACCTTAGAAATGGATAATACGTTTTCTTCTTGTGCATCAATAGGTGATGGTTTGCTGATGATGGTGCTGGAGTTTGCTTTAAGAACTTTTCTGACTCTTAAAACACGAAAATATTGTCGAGTTCTTGTCATTTTGACCTTGTAAAAAAGTTCTGAAACGTCGTTTACCTAGTGTACATTTACCCCTTTTTTGGGTTGGGATAAACTATTTATGAAAAAGGTACTCCTTGACTGACATGGTCAAGAGGTTCTCTCAAGTAGTTTTTTATACCTTTTCGGGCTCAAGAGACAACTGTACGAAAAGGGACCTTTTTGAGTTTTCTTTTCCATGTTTTTTCAAACTCTCTAAACATGAAAAAGATACCGAGTTAAACCTTTTTCGGACTCGTTAAAACATTAAACGACATTTGATTTGTCACCATGATGAACATGAGCTTCTCCTTCCTAGGGCTCATTAATCTTACTAGGTTGGATTCATCTGAAGGATGGACTTACACTATAAGAATATTCTATCCCCTTTAAGCTTGAGATAAAAAAAAATTGGATACCTTCCAGAAATGGTGGGGGAAAATGAAAATTTTTACCAGTTGTGTCGGCAGCTAATCACTCTTGAACATCACACTTTCTGCTTCATGTCAGGTTGGGATATCCCCACTTCATCATTGACATTCTTGTTTTTTGGTTGTCCACTTTTGCCTTTCCATCTGATATTTTCCACTTCATCATGACCTTTGATCCTATGGATCCAAAAAGATGCAAAACTCTGGAGTCGTATCGCTAATATGTTCAAGAGTTAATCCTTCTTCATTTTACACTCATTCCCGATTCTCTATATAATCCATAATCATTACATCCCTTTTTCTTGTGTCAATGATGTGGGATACATCATGGCCCTCCTTCGACAAGGTCACTTCCTGTCGACTTCAGCTCATTATTTGGGAAGTTGGCCAAGATACTCCCTTCCAGTACCTTAGATCTTGCATGCCCTAATGGCAAGTTCTTCACACTCAATGACAAGTTCACATCATTGGCTTTCGATCGAGTGATTTCATGGGTGTTCGGCCTCACTTCCTTATTCACATTCCGTGAACTGTGTTGCTAGTACCTTGAGAGCCATTGTCATTATTGGTGGTTTCTCTTGCGCTTTTTAATGGTTCACATCATTAACTGGTAATCAAGCGACTTTATAGCATGTTCAACTTCAACACATCTATTCACATGTTAAAATTTGTACTTTGATCGGGTCGTGCTGGAGCGCAAGATCCTGGGCTCAGATTACACAAGTCCAAGATGCAAGGAAATGTGACATGATCATGCTTATACACATGTCTCTTTCATATGGATGGTTGTGACCATGCCATGAATCTGTTGTATGTGATCCTTCTCATTATTGGATGGTTGCAACCATACCTTGGGTTCGATATGACCCTTCTTATTGGATGGTTGTGCCCATACCTTGGATCCATTTACATGATCATTTTCTGGATGGCTACATCTATACCATGATTCATGTATCATTTATCAGATATCTTAGTGATGTATATGTATCTATGCTTTCTTGTAGGTTTTATGACGACCACCTCTAGTTCCATACACCTACTTGTAAAGCATTTCACCCCTCACTCTTGTTCAGCCTTCACACTTTAGGGGGCATCTATTACATAGAATTTTGTCATTGTCCTTGTACTCCTCGTTCCTCAATCCTAGAGGAACTCTACAGTGAACCTTATATGGTTTCCCATCATGGAGAGTATGCCTTTACATCCCTCTTCATCTACAGAACATTTCCCTCTTACACCATTTCCCAAGAATCTTCCTTCAAACCCAGTTTTCAAGATCGACACTAGTGCTCAGTTCCTTCCCTGGGCTGATTTGCAGAGTTTAAAAGTAGGCCTAGTGTCGAACGGTGCCAATGAGCCATTCATCACCATCACCAACCCTCTTTTGGCAGTTTTTAAAAATGGAGTCAAAACTTCCAGGTATAGAAGCTTCGTGAATGGAAGTCTGGTAAATGGTTGGGAGGGATAGAGCTGAGAGAAACTGTTTGGGCTCCTTTCCCCTATAAAAATGGAAAAAAAAAATACATAAGGCCTCTCCCATTATAAGAGGATCCATATCCCCTCTCTCAAAGCTATATAAACTCCTCCTTTTCCAAGCAAAACTAGTCTTTTTTGGAGCTTGAATAACCAACAAGATATTGATAGTTTTGGCCTTCTAGTTTGTGTTTGTGAAGGGAGAATAGGTGTGTAGTGTGTTTGGTTTGGAACTAAGGGGAAGAATCCTTAAACTTACATTGTTGAGGCTAACCATGAGATGATAACAGTGGTGCTGGAACACAGATACATCGAAGGAGATCTACAACATCAAGGCTTCAGTTGTATTTCCTTCTAAAGTTTGTTTTAATACAACTAATGGTTTATTTCCTATGTCGGGTGTAATGTTACATTTGATATCTTAGAACTCCTTGAGCTTTTGAGTATATTGAATTCGATTTTATGCTATCACGTTTGCTATTGTCTCTTGTATGTTTGTTTCAGGTGTTTGAATGAAGAAACGAAAGGAAGCTAGAGTAAGGAAGCAAGGTCACCATCAAGCGGATTAGTGTTTTAAGAGGTAGGCCCTCTTATTCCATTCTAACCTAAGGAAGTTTACATTAGATTGTCTTATTTGTGGCTAGACCCACTCTCTTGGGCTAGAGGGATTGTATTTCTCCTCAGAGAGAATTTACCTACTCCACACCAAGAGGATATGAAGAAGAAGGAGTGAGATAAGAAAGGTGTAAACCAACCAACCATGGTTTTAAGTATTTGTAATGTTGAGGATCCCTCCAAATTAATCACAAGCCAAAATACCCTTGCGAGATTTGTAAGGGTGACTACCTTCTTATTGATTGTCTTGGTATTTCTAAGGTCTTAGAAGTGTAGTCTAAAGATTCTTGCCAACTTACTATTGGTCCATCAAATAATGATTATAAGGTTCCCAGGAAAAAGGGTAAAGTTATGTTTCCTTGTAGGTTATGCAAAGGGAGTCATCAAACTCATGTTTTCCCTCATATGGATGAAGCCTCTAAATTGTTGGAAAACCTTATTGTTTCTCAACAAAAAATTCCAACTGGTTACCATAAGTTTTATCCCAATCTACTGCCAGTTGAGGCAGTGATTGATCCCATTCCAAGAGAAATCAATCCCACTCTTCCCTTGGAGAGTGAAATCCATACTACTCAAGTTTATGAACCATTATTTAATGAAGTATTTGACTTGATTCTATATTAAATTGATCCCTCTCTCCCCTTGGAGAGTGAAATTTAATACCGCTCAAGTTCTTGTTACCTCAAATTCCACCACATAAGGTGGCATTTCACCCATTTCCTCAAAACCCTCTCCAATCACTGAGGTCATTTCATTTGATTGGAATAAACTGATAGAGCCTCGTCTTCCCTTTGGAATCCATTTCCAAATCATTGTGAAGGCTTGTCATAAGAACATGTGTCACACTATTATAGAGAAGTTGCTTCTCTTAGTATTTTATCCTCAACCGCTTGGAAAGATTTGGGTTCCCCGCAACTTGTGTTTGTTATTGAGAATATATTAGCTTTTAACAAAATATCGAGTGAACCTTTATGGATACTTCATCAGTTTCCCATTACCTTGGAAGGATAAACTATTTTTATTGATGTCTTGGTAGTCCAAGAAAAACTATTTGTATTGATGTCATGGTAGTCCAAGGCCCCTTGGATTTCAATTTACTCCTTGGGCGAGACTATGTCTATGCAATAAAATTTGTCATTTCCACTGTGATGTCTTTCCCTCATAATGAAAACATTGTGACTATTGCCTAGCTTTCATTTTGTGGTCTTGATCTAACTACCAAACATACAAACTCCCTGAATGTTCCTTATACGCAAGTGGTATCCACCCCACCACAGGTTAATTATGTGGCAACTTGTCCCGTGCCTTCACTTACTGATGCAAATGAGCCTCTCATTGTATAATTGATTTCCTTTGACTTAGATCTGGTAAATGACATGATAAACCATTCAATGGGGACATTGGAGCTTCATCTTCCTACCCCTATTGAGTCCTTTGACATGTATTCCTTCCAAGGAATTGTTCTTCCTTCTGATGAAGATCTCTTGGAAGCCATTATTGAGGTGTATCCCTTGGCATGTATTCCTTCAAGAGCATTGTCCTCTTGAAATCCATGATAAGGCTCCAAGCATAGTTCTTTTCTTGTGTCAAGCTCATTAAAAAATGAATCAAGGTGACATGAGCATAGCTCTTTTTCTATGTTAAGTTCATTAAAAAATGAATCAGGTTATCATGAGCATAGTTATTTTTCTTGTGTTAAGCTTGTTAAAAATTAAAACAACGTGCCATGAGAATAGTTCCTTTTCTTGTGTCAAGCTCCTTAAAAAATTAAACAAGGTGTCATGAGAATAGTTCTTTTCTTGTGTCAATCTCGTTAAAAAATGGAACAAGTTGCTATGAGCATAGTTCTTTTCCTGTGTTGGGCTCATTAAAAAATGAAATAGATCTCCCTCTAATTAATTCGAGTCTTTGAATATATCTCATAAATGTTGAGTCAAGTCTTTCACTTAATCTTGTAAATGAACCTTCATTTCATTCGCCTATCAGTAACCAATAGTCTACTTGAGTAGATGAAACAAATCTTGGGGGCATGTGCCTCTAGCCATCATGCTAGAATTAAGCCACTAGCCTATGCCATTATGTTGGGGGGCACGAAACCTATCTCAAGCACATTTTTTCTCTGTTTCAAGCTTATGTAAGAATGAAACCTATCCCAGACATAATTTTTCTTTGTTTCAAGCTTGTGTAAAAATGAAACCTATCTCAAGCACATTTTTTCTTTGTTTCAAGCTTGTGTAAAAATGAAACTTATCTCGAGCTTAGTCTTTGTTCCCTCTCATGATTGTAATTACGTGAGAATAAGTTACTACGTATAGTTTTATCACTTTTTGGGGCTCATTAAAACTAAATGAAAAAGGAATACCCTAGAGTCATCTTTAAGCTCTTTTTAGACTCTCGAAATATGAAAAGATTTTTTAGTAAACTTGTTTCTTTTTTTCTCGTAAAAGTATATTAAGAAACATCTACCTAGTATAAGTTTACCCATTTTATAGACTATGTAGACTATTTACGAAAACTGTATACTTTGATAAACCATGGTCAAAAGAGTTCTCCCTTGTATTATTTTACACTTTTTTAGGCTTAGGGGATTTTTTTTCTCAATTTCAAGCTTGTGTCAAAATGAAACCTATCTCAAGCACAATTTTTTCTTTGTTTCAAGCTTGTGTAAAAATGAAACTTATCTTGAGCTTAGTTTTTTTTCCCTCTCATGATCGTAATTACATGAGAATAAGTTATTGAGTATACTTTTATAAGTTATATGAATCCCCTCGAGTCATCTTTAAGATCTTTTTAGACTCTCGAAATACAAAAAGATGTTTTAGTAAACTTGTTTCTTTTTTTCTCGTAAAAGTATATGAAGAAACATCTACCTAGTATAAGTTTACCCATTTTACAGACTATGTAGACTATTTACAAAAAACATATACTTTGATAAACCATGGTCAAAAGAGTTCTCCCTTGTATTATTTTACACTTTTTTAGACTTAGAGGACTAAATTTATGAAAAATAACCTTATGGAGTTTCCTTTTCATTTCTATTTCAAAACTCACTAAATTTTGTGAAAAAGAAATCAAGTTAACCCTTCGCTCGACTCGTAAAATGTAAACAATGTAGGACTCTTCAATCATGATGAGACCAAACCACTCCTTCACAAGGTTCGTTAAAAATACTTTGAAATACTTATCCGAAGGATGAGCTTATACTACAAGAACATGTTAACCTCCTCATAAAGAGGTACTTGTAAGAAATGGTGCGAAAAATTGGGAAAACAGTGTATAGAGTAAGTATTTCGCAGTAAGTCACTCTTGAGCATGATACTTTTTCACTTTTGTGTCTAATTGGGATTGGAAATCCACTTATCTATTTTTTTATCACACCTTCTTGAAAGAATTCATACCGGTTTTTGATCACATATTGAGTCAATGCTGCCAACTCCGTATAGTACTTCCAATATGTTCAAGAGAAGTTCAAACTCAGTTAAATTCTTTTGTAGTATTTATAGCCCTCCTTTTTGTCAAGCATCCCTAAGTCAATCTTGAATCACTTTATTTGTCTTACTCAAAATCATGACACTGGTTTCGTATTGTTGATGAGGGATACATCAAGGCCCTCCTGCGATGAGTCACTTCCTATCGACTTTAACACATTATCTAGGAAGTTGACTCAAAAACTCTCTTTATTGCCTTGGAACTTGCATGCCTCAATGACAGGTCTCCTCTCTTTCGACAAAGGGTTCACATCATTAGCCTTCGATCAGAATATTCTGAGTGTTCGACTATATATCATTCATTCACACTTTGTAGATTGTACTAGTGTACCTTGAGAGCCATTAACATTATTGGTGGTTTCTCTCACATCTATTAGTGGTTCTCATCATTGATCGGTAATCATATGGTGTATGCCATGTTCGACTTCGACATGTTCATTCACATGGTTATACTTGTACTATCGAGTGGTAGTGATGAAGACCTTGGATCTAGATTCATCCATCCAGGCTACGTGGAATTTTCATGACTGATGTACAATTCACACTGTATGATCATGGCTATGTTCATATTGAGTCTATTCAAGCATGGATCCATGACATATGTCTAGTGGCCATGAATTTATTTTTTTCAATGGATCTTTTCACATTTCTATACTTATATTTAGAGTTGATATGCTATACTGAGTATGGGAATGCCTACCTCGGAGATGATTTTATGATTATAATGTACTGTGTAATCCTTGATTGTTTATTTTTAGGTCTCTAACCCTTTGATCTCTGATATGAACTTTTGCATGACAAAGAACTTCAATCCTCGTGATTTTGTTACAATTAGCCAAATTACAACAAAAATGGATCTCTTGTTATCCGATAAACCCTTCGCAGTAACCCCCTACAAAGTCGGAGCAAAAACCATTCTAATAAGCACAAGAATCTTGTATTACATTGCTTAAAAACCCTAATTTAAAGTAGTGTCGCACTTTCCCTATGAATAAAATGCGACATCACAAATTCAATCATTGTCACCTACGTAGCGTGTCGCACTTTTCTCCACTAAAAAGTGTGACAACCTTTATAACTAGGTAAAAATAAAAAGTAAAGTCTAGAACCCTTGTTGAGTAATCTTATCTTAATAAACTAAACTTGAGCTCCTACCTGTTTGGGCCTCGTACCAAGATTGATGGATCTAATATCATTCGTTATGGAACCTATTCCCCATTTTTGCGGATCTCATCCCATGGAAAATAGATCGCCAGCTTCCCATCGTCTCCTATAAATACAATGTTACTCAATGGAGAGGGGGTTGTCTTTTGAAGAACCATTATGTTGTCTAATTGAGATTGAAGGCTTGTTGTGCAAAGGAAGATCAAAGATCTTTGGAGTGGAGACTTATGGTATCAAGGCACTTTGTTGTAATATTCATGCTCTTTATGATTAATACAAATACACGTTTATTTCCCATATGCCTATATTAAAATGTTTATTGTAGGGCACCTTGATCTATTACGTGATTTATGATTGGATCTTTGATATTTTTTATGCTTTGATCTCTTGTTTGGCTTTAGCTTTGTAGGTCTCCTCTTGAAGCATCAAGGGGGAAAGGTTGAAAGCTACCTAGAGTTACAATGATTGTCATCAAACATTTTGGAATAAGGTACAAATTTTAAATGTTCTTTACATTTGTGTTTCAGTGATAAATTAGGAAATGTTTTCAAGTCTTTGTTTGTTTGATTTTAGGCTTGGTTTCTGAGACTAGGGAGATTTGTTTTGTCCATAGAACGAGATTTGTTTGTAAAACACAAATGTACGTAAATTACAACTATGTAACTTTTTATTAGAAAATCTATTTTTGATTATTCGGAGAAAAACAAAAATATTATTATATTACAAAAACAAGTACTCTAAAAATAATTAAAGTATCATGTACACTTGTAAAAAGCTCATCCTTCAATCAGAAAAGAATAAAAGTTTTTTCATCACATATACAAATTAAAAAACCAGTAGCCATTTTATTATTTGTTCCTTAATAATAATAACATCACAACTTTTGTGTCCTTACATCCATATTTTATTATTTGTTCCTAAATGATAATAACATCACAACTTTTGTGGCCTAACATCCATTTCTTGTGGATGCAAAACTCAAGATCCATATAGAAGATAAGAATATGGTTAAATATAAAAACTCATTTATATTATCATGCTTTAATCTACATCACTCAAAGAAAGATAATTAATTAATATTAAATTTGTAATTAATTTTATGTAAGCCACGAAGAACGCAAGAAAAATAAAATATTTAACAATAACACCAATTAATTAAATTTTTTTTTTCCATTAAAAAAATCAAAACAAAATTCTTCAACAATTTCACAATAATAACAGTAAATGAAAATGGATAAGGGACATATCCAGTAGTTTTATTAACTAGAAGAAGACAGTAAATTAAGAAGAGGAATTTATTCGAGAATTTGAGACATTTTAATCATAATATCATGTAATTCGTTCGTTAAAAAAATGTTGTAAACTGGTTCTAAATAGAATGTTGTATTTTTAATACATTCTATTAAAAAAAAGACTTGCCATATTCAATATGTCTAATTAAAAATGTCTCCCTAAAAGTGGTTAAAAATGTTTAAGGTTAAATGAAGTGGTTTTTGGAGTTATTTAAGGTTAAATGAAGTGGTTTTTGGAGTTATTTTTAGTGTGATTTATTATATTTTTTTAGTTGGAATTTGTGAAATTTTTTAAGGTGAAATTTTGATTTGTGTTATTTAAATTGGTGTTTTAATTATATATATGGATTCAGCGCCTTGAAAAATCCCTAAATTTTTTAAATTGTAAAGAGGTTACCTATCAAACTTGTGATTTCAATTTTTTTTACCAAATTTCAAAAAAATTAAGCCAGAAAATACACCAAAAAAAATTCCAAAAAATCTCACTAAAAACAACTTGTTTATTTATAAAAATAATATATATATATATATATATATATATATATATATATAAATAATTTATTTATAAAATATCCTTAATAAAAAACACATTACCAATCACTACCAAACCTGATGTGGAAGGTGAATAAAATATTGCTTATTTTATTTTCCAAGGACATTTTTATGTTAAATCTGAAAATGAGTCACCGAAATGTCATGGACCAACCTACTACCTCACGGACCCACTCTTATTTCTAGGGAGCTCTAGACCAACCTACTACCTCATGGACCCACTCTTATTTCTATGGAGCTCTAGAGCAACCTACTACCTCATGGACTCACTATCGTTGTGGAGCTCTAGATTTTATCTACGAGAGACACCTTTACTGAAACAAAAATTAAAGATCCCATGACAATGCTAGACTTCAATAATAATTTATAAATAATGTCAATAAGAAAGTTTCCTTAATCTCTTATTATAACCTATTAATGGCTACCTCAAATGAGATTCTCTCCTAGCTATGTTGTAGCCATTATATATTGTTATATGAACGTTATTAGAAAAATAAATGATTTTCCAATTGCCCATTGCTTTTCCATAAAATTAAAAACTCTATAAAATAGGGTACACTACAAATATATGCATATTTAAGAGGATATATATAATATTTTCCTTTATATTTTGAATAATACTTGGTTTGGTTGGTTAGAAAAGTATGGGATGATGTATTTCTATCCACCTATAATTTTTTTCAATCCAAATTTTATATATATATATATATATATATATATATAATTATTAAAAAAATAAATTATAAGAAATAATAAAATGATTAAAAAACAATTTATTTTACAAATAAGGAGTATAAATATACATGAACAATAATACATCTTTTATTTGTGTGATATGTCTATAAATTTTGCATAGTTTCATTGAATTTAAAAAAAATAAATTAAATATGATCTCAACCTTGTAAACCCATTATAAATTAAATATGATCTCAACCTTGTAAACCCATTATATTATAATATAATATTAGGTTTGTTTTCAACATCATAAAGGTTTTTTAATTGTCCTAGAAAAACACTTATCATAAATAAAGCAAAGCCATATCTTGTATTCTTTAAAATATAATACTAACAATATTTTTTTAAGGAAATCGGTTTTAGTTTGTCAAGTTGTGGTGTAAAACTCATAAATTAAAGCACTTGCTATAATGTACTTGAGGTTCAAAACCAGGTAATGTCTTCAATGTAATATTATTATTGACCAAGTATTCCTGACATTTAAACTTTTAAATATGATAGATAATAATTCTATGGTGATGCATGTATTATTCATGGTGGTCCTCATGCTAAAATGTATTATATCAATAAGATGATGTGCAAATTTCCGTGGAGTTAAAATAAATATTGTGTAACATAGTTTTATCATGTTATAAAGATAACATCACATGGTGTTACCATCAATTAGGTTGGGTCTATTAATGCCTTAGAGAGAGTTTTATTTTAGAATCTTTAAAGTGATTTATTTTAAGTATAAAAAAGGGTTTTCCTAATCCAAAATAGGTATAAGGAATTGCAATATGGTCCATCAATAGATTGAAGTGTGAGTATCATCTTATGAAAGCAATGTTATACTTATTTATTTATTTAAAAAATATAGTCAATGAATAAATTGAGGTGTGAGTGGCATCTTATAAAAACAATGTTATATCTATATATATATATTATAATAATAATAATAATAATGAATGCAATGTTTTAGTTATATATGTAATTAATTTAAATATCTAAAAATAATAAATTTAAAATTTAAAATTAAATTATATAATATTAAAAAAAAAAATCATGGCCATAATTATAAGAAATTCCTAACACCTCAAAACATTAATCATAATATTGCTTTTCTTATCAAAACAAGACTTGAATTGCACCCTTCACATTTAAAATCCCTCGTGCATATCGTGTATCCAAAGTTTATTATTTCAAAGGACATTAATTTTGTTTGGATTCCACAAAGATACTTTTCAACTCTAATAATGAAGCCAACCAAATTTAATATAAGTTTTTAATTAAAATGACCAGATACTCATTATAGTTGTTTTAATAAAATATTTTGTGGATAGGAATTTGAAATTTTCTTCTAAATTTTATATCAAACCAAATTGTTTATAAACACGTACATGTCAGTAAAATTTATTAAACATAATTGTCACAATATAATTTTAAGTTTTATTATATTTCAATTCAAAACACATTCATGTTATTCAATTTTTTTAATAAGTATAATTGTCACAATCGAAATTGAAGTTAAAATTCTTGACGTTTTGTGTATATTAATTTTTAACAAGAATATTAAAATATAATATATAATATTCTAGGAAAATTTATCAATAATTATATGATAGGAATGTTTATTCCAATTTTTAATAATATGATATTTTAAAATATAAATATAATATTCTAATAAAGTTTATATTATTAAATATATGGTAGGTATTTAATTATATTTAATAAGATAGAACATAGATATTTAATAGGATAGAATATTGAGATTTATTTAATGTTAGTTTTCTCAATTTCAATAAAATAACTAATGTGACAATTTCAATTTCAATTTCTAGAATATTATTTTTACTTAAAATGTAAAAGACTCAACTCTAAAATCTATGTGGCAATTATAATAGCTGAACTTCTAACAAATTATGCATAGCAGATATAGGAAATCCAAGCACATCAACTTTTACACAACTTTTACCTTGGAAAACCCCAATGTGGGATTTTATTAGGCTTTAGAGAAAATACTCTGGAAATAATTACAGTAGTAGATCTAGAGAATGTACAACAAGAATGACCATATAAATAAGCCCTCTCTCTTTGTAATGGTACAACTTGAAGTACTACCCCTCTCTAACCGAACACAACCCCTTTTCTTCAACATATCTCAGCCTAGGGTTTGGTTCTCCTCTAGCAAGAAACTCGGCCCCAACACTTGGTCTCTCTCTCTCTCTCTCTCTCTCTCTCTTGCAAATACAGTCTCGGGTTCGTGCCCTCTCTTGTTGCTTAATACGGCCAAGCTATGGCCCCTCTTTATCTAAACAAGATGACCTCTTCTCTCAAATGCTCGACCTTCCTTCTTCTGAATTCTCACCCAAATCAACCCATTTTTCTCTCACTTTATGCAATATCTAATGTTTCCTTCACCCACTCATTCCAGTAATTTATAATTTCTCTCATATCATTATTCCCTCCTTAAGATCTTCAAACAAAAGATCAAAGGCCAAAATTTGATCTTATCACTTTCTTGGGTTTTTTCAAATAGAAATATCAATTTCCAAAGTTAAAAACTTTAGAAATATAAGTTATAAAGCTAATAATAACTAATTAAATTAATTAGCATGCTTTTCTTATGTTTAAACTTACAAAATAAATTGTTGAAATAATTAATTAGTAAGGTTTCTTTTACATGCCTAGACACTAGTGTTGATTTTTCATAGGATCTTCTAATTGATAATTACTTCTTATGATTTCTTACATTAATCTTTTCTTGCATTAAAATTAATCATAAAGAAAATACATAGAAAATATCAATACTGAAAACAAAATGTCAGTAGAATCATAAAGATACGGCTAAGCCAGAACACAAACATTTACCCAGGGAAAACCCACATGGAGGAAAAACCTAGCAACATTTTCCTTAGAGAAATTATTCAGTTCTACAAGAGACAAACCAAGATCTTCTAGTCAATCACAAGGTAAAACTAACCAACAAAGTAGACTTGGTCAAACCTAGTCCAAATGCGTCCTAGTCAAGTCAAACAACTACCCAAGAACCTCGACCTTATCTACTCTACTAGGGAAGAAATTTAGCCTACTTCTGTACCTAAGAATTTTAATCTTGCTACTTTGGTATGCCCAAAGACTCTACCATCGATTTGTCCTTTTATCTTCCTTAGAAATGAGCCCTCTCTCCTTTATAATCGTATGACCTGAAGTATTACCCCTCTCCAACTGAACACGACCCCTTTTCTTCAACATATCTCATCATAGGTTTTGGTTCTCCTCTAGCAAGAAACTCGGCCCCAACACTCGGTCTCTCTCTCTCTCTCTCTGCAAACACACTCTCGGGTTCGTCCCCTCTCTTTTTTCTTAATACGACCAAGCTATGGCCCCTCTTTACTAAACAAGATGACCTCTTCTCTCAAATGCTTGACCTTATTTCTTCTAATTTCTCACCCAAATTGACCCATTTTTCTCTCACTTGATGCAAAATCTAATGTGTCCTTCACCCACTCATTCCAATAATTTATAATTTCTCTCATATCCCAATTCCCTCCTTAAGATCTTCAAACAAAAGATCAAAGGCCAAAATTTGATCTTATCACTTTCTTAGGTTTTTTCAAATAGAAATATCAATTTCCAAAGTTAGAAACTTTAGAAATATAAGTTATAATGATAATAATAACTAATTAAGTTAATTAGCATTATTTTCTTAAGTTTAAACTTACAAAATAAATTGCTGAAATAAGTAATTATTAAGGTATCTTTTATATGCCTAGGCACTAGTGTTGATTTTTCATAGGAGCTTCTAACTGATAATTAATCCTTATGATTTCATACATTAATTTTTTCTTGCATTCAAATTAATCATAAAAAAATTACATAAAAAATCGCAATACTAAAAACAAAATGTCAGTAGAATCATAAGGAGATGGCCAAGCCAGAACACAAACATTTACCCAGGGAAAACCCACATGGGGGAAAAACCTAGCAACATTTTCCTTAGAGAAATTCTTCAGTTCAACAAGAGACACACGTAAATATTCTAGTCAATCACAAGGCAAAACTAACGAGCAAAGTAGACTTGGTGAAACCTAGTCCAAATGCCTCCCAGTCAAGTGAAACAGCTACCCAAGAACCTTGGCCTGATGTAGTCTGCTAGGGAAGAAATTTAGCCTGCTTCTGCACCTAAGAATTTCAATCTTACTACTTTGGTATGCCCAAAGACTCTACCATCAATTTGTCCTTTTATCTTCCTTAGAAATAAGCCCTATCTCCTTTGTAATGGTACGATCTAAATTACTTCCCCTCTCCAATTGAACAAGACCCCTTTTCTTCAACATATCAGCCTAGGGTTTGGTTCTCCTCTAGCAAGAAACTCGATCCCAACACTTAGTCTCTCTCTCTCTCTCCTGCAAACACACTCTCAGTTTTGTCCCCTCTCTTGTTGCTTAATACAGCCAAGTTATGGCCCCTATTTATCTAGACAAGATGACCTCTTCTCTCAAATGCCTGACCTTACTTCTTCTGAGTTCTCACCAAAATCGACCCATTTTTCTCTCACTTGATGCAATATCTAATATGTCCTTTGCCCACTCATTCCTCTCATATCCCTATTTCCTCCTTAATATCTTCAAACAAAATATCAAAGGCCAAAATTTGATCTTATCACTTTCTTGTGTTTTGTCAAATAGAAATATCAATTTCCAAAGTTAGAAACTTTAGAAATATAAGTTATAATGCTAATAATAACTAATTAAATTAATTAGCATGCTTTTCTAAAGTTTAAACTTACAAAATAAATTGTTGAAATACGTAATTATTAAGGTATCTTTTACATGCCTAGATACTAGTGTTGATTTTTCATAGGATCTTCTAATTGATAATTACTTCTTATGATTTCTTACATTAATCTTTTCCTGCATTCAAATTAATCATAAATAAATTACATAGAAGATCTCAATACTAAAAACAAAATGTTAGTAGAATCATATAGAGACGCCAAGCTAGAACACAAACATTTACCCTAGGAAAACCCACATGGGGGAAAAACCTAGCAACCTTTTCCTTATATAAATTATTCAATTCAACAAGAAACACACCTAGATCTTCTACTCAATCACAAGTTAAAAATAACCAGAAAAGTAGACTTGGTCAAACCTAGTCCAAATGCCTCCTAGTCAAGTCCAACAACTACCCAAGAACCTCGACCTGATTTAGTCTACTAGGGAAGAAATTTAGCCTGCTTCTGCACCTAATAATTTCAATTTTGATACTTTGGTATGCCCAAAGACTCTACAATCGATTTGTCCTTTTATCTTCCTTAGATTCATCTTCTTCTCTTGCCTTAGTTTGATTTCTTCTCTACCTCATATCCAACTTCTTCTTTCCCTCATATTCGACTTCTTGTTTGCCTCAGACAATCTGAGTTGCTTACATGAGAGGAGGACGAAATGACTGTATATATAGTCATCTTGTGATGTTGAATGGGTGCCTCTTTGACTGGGGCCAACTTGATTAGGAGGAGAGCTGACTTGGCTTGTTTGGAGCCAAAAATTCAAATATCAAAATTCAAAGTCTCTCTTTTGAAAAGGACATGAAGAGAATTCCTTAAAATTTCTCTTTTGACAATAACATGAAAAGCATCCTTTATATTAGTCATTACAAATACGTCAAGGGATAAAATATTAACTATGAAGACTAACCATAGCTACAAAATTCAATACCTCGTCTTAGATAGCGAGGTATTCATAATGACTCTCTAGATGTTCTCATGTTGACAAATTTATCAAAGAAAAGGTTATAACAATTCATCACTAGTGCTAGAATCATTTAATTACTGTAATCATGGTTAACAACTCCAAATCATGGTAAATCAACAACATCAACATGTTACCATAATTCCAGTCGGTACCTCTGACCTATGGTATATCCTCACCATAATCCTAAATGGTACTCCTAACACATGGTACATAATTAGCATCAATTATTCACCATGATTATGGACGACACCTCTAACCATTGGTATATTTATTAGTCTTGATTCACCATCATCCTTGCCAATCTCTTTGAATCATGTTGAAACTCTAGAGACACACTCAATCCATTTGAGAAATATGGTCGCAATTCCAAAGGCCATACTTCAGTAATTCTATGGCATGATGCTAACTAGGCTCACTCAACATATTTAGAGGGTATTATAAGCTTGATGTTGACAAAAACCCACTCAACTAAGTGATTAATCAAGTGCTCAAAATTATGCTCAAAAATCAAAGTGTCAGAATCTTGTCAAACTCAGCTTCATATTGAAGGGCTCGTCATTCTGAATCCAATGGTGTGAATGAAACTCAAATCCGAGTCCGTATGCAGAAGATAGAGCAAGTCAAAGTTAAATTTTGACTTTTCTATGTGGCAGGATTGGATGACATGGAAAGAGTCCCAGCAAATGGGGAAATTCCAAGTGTTGACATAATGATACAATTGTTTTCCTTGATGGCAACTCACATAGATGACAATTCATAGTGCAATGGGATAACAACAAAGGATTACATATTAGACTCCAGAAATGGTTTAAGTATACAATGGTTCATTTTGTCTAAGTAGCATGTACACACAAGTCCATATAACAAAAAGAGCGTATAAATATACATGCACTCTCACAAGAAGAAAAGTGTGTATAGGTTGAAAAAACAAGGAAATTCAAGAGCAAAGAATACCAGGGGTCAATAACATGGTATTAGCCCACAATATTGAGCGGAGTAACAACTATTTGATCCCACCCAAGAATACCATGGAACCTAAGTGGTTTTGGTTCGAGGTATTGAGAAAGGCCAAAAACTATATAGGAGGAGAAGATCATAAGGCTAGGGTGTGCAAGTAATGAATATTTTATGAAGAGTTAGATCAAAAGAAAATATGCACGTTATGGGTTTCTCATACTTTTCTTGATCTGAACTAAGGATGCACATAAGTGGATGATGATGGATGAGATATAATGTTGGATCAAGATCATAAGACCTAAAATGAATTATCATTATTTGGTATGATCATGGATAGTCTAGATCTGAATGCTAACACATGTTTTATTCTGTAAATGGTATGATCTGGGTATGGCTAAAGACTGAAATAGTTGTGAAGTTCTTAAGTTAGTATTTGCATATCTGTACGTTGGTTCGCCTTGGTGAAGGCGCATATACATGCTGGTTCGACACATATAAGTAGCTTATACATTATGAAATATGATGTTTTAAGTGTCAATTGGTTCTGGTTGTTAATACAAATTTTTGGGTTCTGTTTTGTGTTCTAGTGACTATATTCTAGTGACAATGTTCTGGATTTTTAGATTGATTGATTGCAATTTGCTTCAGTAACGATGGGTTTTTTAGTGATTGGTTGTATTGTAGTAGTGATTTATTTTGAGCTTTAATGCTGCCAATGGGCCCAATATGAAAATTTGATGAAACGTGGCCTTAAGATTCTGGTGTTATGTTCCAGGAGTATCCAGTCTAAAATTTATGAAACATGGTCCCTAGAGGAAGAGAGAAAGAAGTAGCCTTCTATAGGTCCATGCCTACATTTTGGTAAACATATTGGCCAATACAAGATCAAGGTGGTTGGAGCTCCCTTCCAGTAGTAGCTGGAAAATGAGTGAAGGTTGGAGCCTTTTGTAAGCCGGTGCCTATGTACTAGTAATCAGATGGGCTAGTACAAGAGTCAGGGGGTTGGAGCTCCCTTCCAATAGCATCTAGAAAATGAGTGAAGGTTGGAGCCTTCTATAGGCCAACACCTACATACTAGTAAATGAATCGTCTAGTACAAGAGCTAGGGGGTTGCAGCTCCCTTCCAGTAGAAGCTAGAGAATGGGAGAAGGTTGTAGCCTTCTGCAGGTGGGTGTCTATGTACTGGTATGAGTCTGCACCAGTACAAGATTGTAAACAGGTTTTTCTTATATTAAACGAAGACAACAGCATGTAGATTTTGTCCCGCATTGGGTTTCCACATTAAATCTTGTTTTTCATGTGTGTCGCTTATGTGTGATGGTTTATTATGTTATTACTACACATAGTTACTGTTTATATTGTTAATGAAGTACTCATGCACTAATTAAAGATCAACATGTGATGAATTAACTGAATCATAAGTTTGTTGGATATACGTTGGTTGCTTTAAAGGCAGTTGTGTGTACACACGAGTTACCTTCATTTAAGTAGCATATATAAACTTGAATATGAAAAGAAAAAGCTGTTGATTTGATAAAGACTGATTCAGCCCCTCCCCCTCTCAGTATTATTTCCAACAATTTGTATTAGAGCAGGTCCTTTAGCAGAAGCTTGATCGCTTGAAGGAGATTCGTAGAAGTAATGGGAAAGAAGCTGAAGAAGAAAGCACCTCAGAAGAAGAAGACATCTCAAAGGAACAGTGACAACAGGAGAGACAATTGGCCATCGAGTGAAAGCAAGTGTTCAGATTCCAAATCACCTTAGATTGAAGATGAACAAGCAAAAGAAGTATCAAGTACAAATTTTTGGCCTTCTAGTGATACTTTTCTTTGTTCATGCAATGTTGAAGATATTGAAAGTGATAGTGAAATAAATATAGAGGAAAAAGTTAAAATATTCACAGATAAAATTAGAGATCAATAAGATCTATTTAACAAAAGTGAGTGTACCTTCAAAGAAGAAGTAACAGATTAAAAGCTTAGTTGGAGGAAGGAAACAAAGTAAGGAAGCAATACAAGTAAAAGGAAGATCAATGTCAAAAGTTGTAGGATGAAGAAACATCATTAAGAAATGAAGTAAATGAAAAAAGTACAACATTCAAGAGACTTAAAGATAGATCCAGTTACTATGAAAGTCTTGAAGCTAAGATCATCTCTCTAAAAGAAGATCCTGAAAATTCAAATAAGAAGAATGAAGTAGATGAAGAACAAGAAAATGAGATTCTCAAATTAAGGCAACAAGTGGAAAAAGGAAGAAAGGCCAAAGAAACCATGAAGAAACAATATCTGGAAAAGGAAGAGCAATATCATGTTGAGGTAAATATCTTAAAAGGTAGATTAGAAGAAAAGGATAAATTGTTATGATTCCAAGATAGTACTAAGATTTTGGATAATATTCTTAGTAGTCAAAGGTCTCCTACCATGAAAACTGGTTGATGAGCCCCAAAAATGGGTAACTTTATAGGCTCATTTTGCCTATTATTCTTGTTTAATCCACCATTCTTCATAGTTTTATCCATGATTTTGAATATATTTATGTTAATTGAATGAATGGGAATAGTCACTTGACCACAAAGTCTAATACGTGCTTATTGCAGATTTTTGGACATTTTTTGGACCAAGGTCAGGCATTTATGAGAAAATTGGCAGCCAAATATGAAGGAACAAGGCTGAGGATTTATAGGAGGGGTGTCTCCTGCACTAAATGACCCCTTCCTCGAGTTCTCCACCATAAAATCAGAGTTCAATAGCCCAGCAAAGATGATTTCAAGGGGCAGCTGAACAGGTCTAGTGAAGTGGCTGATTAACTATAGTTTTGGGCAGCCAAGCTCCTAAAGTTAAGGAGGACTGTTGGGAGTCCTTGTTTGCATAATTAGGAAGGCTTCAAGCCTTGGTATATTAGCTATTGAACAATTTAATTTTGCACTTTAGTGCAGCTCTGCATTCAGCTCATTTTCGAGCTCTTGCTGTAAACAATTTTGTGACATGACAATTATTTTTTATTAATGAAGATGGATCTTGCTTTGCATCAGCTCTGAGCTTTCTTAGGAGGCTGTAGCTCTTGGGGTTGGGCCCAACCCAAGTGCCAATACCTCCTTTTTGTACTTTTATGTGTTTTCTTGCATTCATAGAATAATTTCTGTTATTTAGGTTAAAATCTTGCTTTGTTACTTAGGTTGTTTTTGATGATTAAGATCGTTGTTCATGCTTTAGGTTGATTTTATAGTTTGGTAACAGAAAAGATCCACAAAAAGGTTATCAAGCAGCCCTTGATCTCATTTCTCCCTCCTTGGGACCATGAGCTGAGACCAGGGCAAACTTGCTGCCACAAAAACATTGTTTTTGCCTTCCAATGCAATTGCTACTGTTAGATTTTAAGTTGAAAAGTTGATATCAACTGTGTTTTCATGTTTATATCTATTCTTGCTCAGTTTCCATAGCTCTTTTGCATGATTTTCTATCCATAAACTTATGTTCATCATATTTCTGGTTTTTAAGGGCATATTAGGGCAAAATAGATAGATCTTTGGTTTCTTCGTCTTTGTTCGATTAGTTTTGGAAAATAGTGTGAAAAGCACCTGTAATACATTCCTACCTACCCTTCCTCCATCATACAACCTATTACAGCCCCTAATTCAATATTTCTTCCCTTAATTTGTCACACTTTCCAACTTGCCCTAATTTCTCCATTTTTGTGCAACATTGCTCTCTCCATCCTTGAACAAATCCAACCATCTTCATCACTCCTTAGCTTCATTTACCAGGTCCTAGACCCCTTAACATCCTTATCCATCCTTCATTTCCACTTTCCCACCATTTTTCCACCATCAACCCTCTAAAATCCACTTTCGGCCTGTTCTTGTAGAACTTCCTGTAGATCCCCTGCAGACTTCTTGTAGAAGTTCACGCGAGCAGTTTTTCGAGATCTGATCACTGTGGAATTCTCCAGAAGGGTGCTAGGGACCCCTTAGGTCCTCTTCTCACCTTCCCAACCTCCTGCAAACACCCACTCCATTTCCTTTCACCAATAAACCTCTGCACAGTCAAAAATAGTTAAAACACATGCATAATAATTCTGCATAAAATTAATCAAAAATACAAAAAGATGATTTTTCCATATTTTCCTTTAGAAGTAGCTTAACCACATGCATCTTACCTTTTCAAGAGTCAATGGCATCCATTCTAGCATCTTTCATCTCTTTTCTTGCACAAGTAGGGTTAGTCGGTAAAACTAGGGTTTGCTAGGGTTTGCATTTCCTTTTAGCTTTCATCTTCTTTCTGCAAGTAGACTAGCCTCTCTTGAGTTAGCTTTCATCCATCACAGTTAAAAGTTTCTTCTAAGAAATCATAGAATTTGGCTTAAGCTCCTAGTGAAATTGTGCCAGCTAATCAAGTGACAGCCTGCAGTAAGAGCTAGTACTTGTGCATATAGCACCGTCCCTTCCAAATTTGTTACAAACTACCGGGTTGATAAAAGTAAAATAGGGAGTCCTAGGAGTTGCAGAATTATTGCTGCAATACTGGAGCTCACCAAATTTTTTGCGCCATTACCAGAGAAGCGTCAGAGTATTTGTGATTGTTGCTTTTCTTCTATTTTTTTACTGCAACATTCTGCTAAGTAATTTATTTTAGCAAGAGTAGAGTAGTTGTTTCATTTCCATTCTGCAATTTCATTTCCACAAAAGTAGATTAGTCATTTCTTGCTTTCATTTCATTTCTGCAATTTCAATTCTGCAAGTGTAGCTTAGCATTTCATTTCTGCAATTTCAATTCTGCAAGCGTAGCTTAGCATTTCAATTCTGCAATTTCATTTCAGCAACATAGATTAGTCATTTCTTGTTTTCATTTCAATTATGCAATTTTCATTCCAGCAAGGTTTATTTTAGTCAGTTGCAATTTGTTGTTCAATCAATTTCAATTTTGTAAATACAAGCAGAGAAAAACAAAAAAAACAACCGAAAATATTTCCTTTCATGCCTCGTAGGAACATAGACAATTCAGGAAAATTCCTACCCAACACCCCCACCACATCACTGGGTCACCCTTCTCTCTTCTTTGGTGGTAGTGATCCTGAAGAACCTATAGGTGAACCTCCAGAGATATAATAATATCCTATAATAGAAGAAGAGCAAGAAAACATTCCTCTTGAGACCATGGATGAACACAGAAACGGTATAAGAAGTGAGGAGAGAATAGAAGGCACCTTTCCAATCTGACAGACCAATGGAGACACAAAAATGAAAAACATAAGTCCCTCATCCTTACCTCACTTCCATGGATTGACCACTGAAGACCCTGATACCTTCTTGTTTGAGTTTGTTGTCCTTTGTCGAACTTATGACTATACAGAGGACGAGCAAAAGTTGAAGCTATTTCCCTCTACCCTCAAGGATGCAACACTCCGCTGGTTCATGGGGTTACCTGGAAACAGTATCACAACTTGGGCTCAGATGCAGCAAGCCTTTAACAACAAATACCAGGATTACTGTAGGTCAAAGGAAACAAAGGGAGAAATATTTTGGATGACCATGGGAAGTGATGAATCTTTAGAAGACTATGAAGAAAAGTTCCAACTCAGTTATAAAAGGGCCAGGTGAACACTTGACCCTGAATCTCTGAAGTTGGTTCTGCTCTGAGGAGTCCCTGAAGACCTTCTAGATACCCTCCATTTTTTGGCTAGGGGAGACATCTACCAGCTACCTTATGATGACATAAAGACTGTGTTTAGAAACCATTCTAGGGTAGCCCGGAAAAGAGGTAGGGGGAGTCAACTTTCAGCCAGTGCCACCTTATCCAAACATGAGTTTGCAAATCAGATGGAAGACCTCAAAAGTGAGGTGAGACAGACCATTGCCATGCAAATGGATACCTTCCGAATCCAACAGAAGCAAGAGGAAGCTGAGAGGGCTTTGGCCATATTTTGTCCCAGATGCACAAGGAAGCATCCTAGGAACGAGTGTCCATTGCACTCCGTAGAGGTATGTTTTGTTTGTGAGGCAGACCACCCTACAAACCAGTGCCCAACCTTACCTAGATTTAAAGCTATGTACCAAGGGGCTGAAGGAGCCACTGAACCACTCTACTTCATGAACCAAATGAGGCCACATGGACCCAGACCTTACTAGCAAGGGATGCAAGGGACACCCCAGACTTATTACAAACCCAACCAATCCACTCACATACCTTCTTGGCATCCCCCTGCTCAGCCTTCCTGGTCCGCACCCCCTCCTTGGTCATATCCATCTCAATACCATAATCAACCTGCAGCTCATTCGTTTCATTCTCATGTTCAGCCACAACCTCAATGGAACGCACCTCATCAGGGGTGGAGACCCCAGTACAACTCTCCTCCCACTATTTTGCCTCCACCACCTGCTCAGCCACAACCATTACCTCCTGCTCCTCCAAGAGAACCCTAGATACCTGCTCAACCGAATCCGAACCCCAATAACAGACAGGCCCAACAGGTATATACCGGAGAGACAACATGCCCTACCTATGCTGTAGAGATTCAGGAGATCAACCTACGATCTGGGAAGGTCCTCCCAGACAACCAACCTCCTCCTAAGGAGGATGAAGAAAAGGAACCGGAAAGCAAACCAAAATCCATTCCACCCTTTCCTGTGAGACTAACTGGAACCATGCAACCAAACCCAGAAGAGATTGAGCTTCTGGGAGAAATTAAACAGTTATGTGTAAAAATACCACTTCTCTAGGCCATAAAAGATGTACCAATCTACAACAAATTGATCAAAGAGAAGTGTTTTAGGCACCAAGGCAGGCGCAAGAGAGATGCCCCAACTATCAATGTCATATGACAACTGTCTGACCTGATGTTGGGACAAGTAATCTATCTAAAGTATCTGGACCCTGGGAGTCCTGTAGTCGATGTCCACATCAATGGCACCATAATCCCCCACACCCTAATTGATCTAGGGGCTGCCATTAATGTGATGACCAGGGACACTATGCTTAAGCTCAACCTTCAGGGCTCCCTAAGAAATACCTTGACAGTACTATAATTAGCAGACCGCTCCACCGTGACCCTCGAGGGGATTGTGGAAGATGTCATGGTCTCCATTGATTCTTGGGAGTACCCTGCGGACTTCTTGGTCCTTCAGCCAAAGGCAAAACTCACTGGGTACCCCCTCATCTTGGGAAGGCCTTGGTTAGCTACTGCAGATGCTTACATCAGTTGTCGAGCTGGGAGCATGACCATTAAGAATGGGCATATGTCCAAACAGCTAGTCCTATATCCTCCTGCCCAACCTCTGCTAGAACATGACTTACCTCTCTGGTTGGAGGAGGAAGATGAGGATGTAGTCTACTCTGCACCATTGTGCACAGTGGGAGCCACTAGGGGAGGTCCTCAAACCGAGGATGACCTTATTGAGATTTGATTCAAAATCCACCTCCCAGTGTGCTGTCATTAGGAGAGTTAGTAGAAGACACCCAAGCCAGTGCTTTAGTGGATCTCTGTGTGGCTGATCCAACCTCTCTTCCGAGTTAAGAATGTGGAATTTGGCCCTAAAAGAACCTTGAAGATCAACTCATACCTATCCCCGTCTCAGGAGAAGGAGTTGTGTAGCTTATTGAACAACCATTTGGATGCTTTTGCTTGGAGATATAAGGAGATGAAAGAAGTCCACCCTTCAGTCTGTACCCATCACATTTATATTAAAGAGGATTGTAAACTAGTCAAGAAGCCTCCGAGGAGAATGAATCCATCCCTTAAGGACATTGTCAAAGAAGAACTGCAATAGTTGCTGGATGCAGGATTCATCTACCCCATCTCTGACAACGAGTGGGTTTCTCCTTTGGTGCTTGTGCCCAAGAAAAAATGGAAGTGGAGAATCTGTGTAGATTATCGAGAACTTAACAAAGCTACCAAGAAGGACCATTTCCCTTTGCCTTTCATAGATCAAGTGTTATATGGCCTAGCAAGGAAGAAGTTCTTTTCCTTCCTAGATAGTTTTAGCGGGTATAATCAGATCCAAATCTGCCCAGAAGACCAAGATAATACCACTTTCACTTGTCCATGGGGTACCTTTGCCTACCGGCTTCTTCCCTTCGGGTTATGTAATGCTCCGCCACTTTCCGGAGAGCAGTACTGAGCATATTTGCTGATTTGGTTCATGATTTAGTGGAAATGTATATGGATGACTTTACCCCTTATGGTTCTAACTTCCAAGAGGCATTGACTAACCTGGGAAAAGTTTTATCCAAGTGTATTGAAATGAACCTGTCCCTCAGTCCTGAAAAATGTGAATTCCTAATGACTGAAGGGACCGTGCTAGGTCATAGAATTTCTCAGTAAGGATTACAGGTGGATCCCAACAAGATTGCTATCATCCAAAGAGTCCCACCTCCTCAAAAGGTAAGAGATGTTTGGAGTTTTCTAGGCTTAACAGGATATTATAGAAGATTCATTAAAGATTTCAGTAAGCTAGCCTCTCCATTTTTTGGTATTTTAGGGAAATATGTTGAGTTTATATGGATTGACAACTGTCAAGAGGCCCTAGATGCGTTGAAAGGTAAGCTGGTAACTGCCCCAACCTTGAGAGTTCCAAACTGGGCCCTACCTTTCCACATTCAAACAGATGCCCCGAACAAAGCCATAGGAGCAGCCTTAGGACGAGTTGAAGAGAAGCTATCATATTCCATATATTTTGTCAGTAAAAACCTGTCCAAGGCAGAGTTAAATTATATTGTAACCAAGAAAGAGCTCCTAGATGTAGTCCATTCCCTAAACAAGTTCAGGTTCTGCATCACTAGTTATCAAACATTCGTACACACTAATCATGCTGCAATTAGGTATTTGATGAATAAACCTGATTTAAATACTCGTATTATTAGATGGTTACTTTTATTGCAGCAATTTGATTTGACCATTGTTTATAAGGCAGGTAAGGAAAATGTTGTTGCTGATTTTTTGTCTAGACTAGATTTGCCTGTAGGTGAAGAAGGGATGGTGGATGATCAAATGCCAGGTGAACACCTGTTTGCTATTTCAGTACTCTATCCATGGTTTGTTGATATAGCAAATTATTTGGTTTCAACTCAATTCTCGCCATACCTGTCCTCAAAAGAGAAGAGCAAGATCATGAGGAAAAGTGTCGCATTCACTTGGATTGGGGGCAATCTTTTTAAACTTGGCCCAGATCAGATTTTGAGGCATTGTGTCAAGGAGGAGGAAGTTTATGACATCCTCCTAACTTGTCATGATGGGCCCTGTGCAGGCCACTTTGTAGTAAAGAGGACTGCTTTTAAGATTTTGCAGGAAGGCTACTATTGGCCCACTCTTCATCAAGATGTTAGAAAATACATCAGTCAATGTGACCGATGTCAAAGGATGGGGAAACCGACTCCAAGGGATGAGATGCCTCTACAACCTCAAGTGACTTTCGAGCCATTTGAGAAGTGGGGCATGGACTTTGTGGGTCCTATCAACCCTCCTTCAAAACAAAAGTCTTACATCATTGTGTGCGCGGACTACCTGACGAAGTGGGTAGAAACAAAGGCAATCAAGGCAGCAACAGAAGAAAAAGTAGCTGAGTTTTTGAGGGAAAATATCTTCTACAAGTTTGGTTATCCAAGAGAATTGGTCACAGATCAAGGAAGTCAGTTTACCTCTAAGCTGATTGAAGATCTATTCACTCATCACAAAATTAAGCATAGAACTTCCACTCCTTATCATCCACAAGCAAATGGACAGGTGGAAGTCACTAACAGAGCTTTGGAAGAGATTTTAACTAAAGTGGTGAGTAGTAGAAGGAAAGATTGTGCAGACCGATTGGTTGAGGCCACTTGGGCCTATAACACTACTTGGAAAACTACAACAGGTTTCACACCCTATGAGCTGGTCTACGGGAAGAAGGCTTTGTTGTCTATAGAATTTGAATATAACACATTGAGGTTGGCAGCTCAGCTGGACCTAGATCTCAGCCATGCACAACAAGAAAGATTACTGCTACTAAATGGATTAGATGAACAGAGGATGCAGACCCTTCTCCACTCAGAGGTAGTCCAACTTCAAAGAAAGATATGGCATGACCGACACCTCAAAGAAAATCAATTTCAGCCAGGAGATTAGGCGTTGTTATATGATTCAAGATACAAGGATTTCAAGGGAAGGCTGAGGACAAGATGGCTGGGACCATATACAATGGAGAAATGCAATGAAAATGGTTCAGTCCTTATCAAGACCATTGATGAAGAATCCATCCCCATGCTCGTCAATGGGCATCAATTTAAAATCTACGGGAAGCCCCTTTCTAAGCAGGAGTTCATTGAAACTATGGGTAAATCAGTGCTGGTAGTGGAGCAGGCCCCTGTCTCCACTCCACCCACACCTTGAGAAAAAAAAAAAAAAAAAACAGAAAAAAAAGGAATAAAAGATCCTTGGGTGAAAACCTCTTGGAGGTGCCCAGGGTAGACAGTGAGGGTGAAAACCTCCTGGAGGCGCCCCAGCTATTTCAGACTAAAAAAATAAATAAATAAACCTAATTTCTGTTGAATAAATTGTAGGTTGTAGGAAGGTCATTACAGGTTTTAGGAGGATCGCACAAGACAAAGACAAAGGTCATAACCAGGCTACATGCATCCCTCACAATCGATTCCTCCATGACCCTTTCCTAAGATTTTGTCTCATTCGGGCTAAGATTTCACCTTCTACAGGAAATTTTGTATCTTCTACAGGAGGAGCGTATAGAATCTACAAAAAAACCAGAATCGATCTCAGAAGAGGACCCGAAGGTTGGGAATCCATCTATGAGGCCTGTAAACCTCCCTGCTTCCATCCAGCTCCATATTTTGCCCTTGTTCCATCTCTGTGCACCTCCATTGCACTCATTTTTATGTCCCTACACAGTCACACACAGAAATCCTGTTTCCTTCATGCTGCCAGCAAAAATTTTTAATGACAAATCAAAGTATTAGCTCTTCACTCACCATACCTGATACCCTCCATCTAGACTCCTTATTAGTTGAGACCCTTATCAGCAGTTGTAGCCCTGCTCATTCTAGCTTGCATTCCAGGAGGAGAAGCAGCTACAAGAAATCCTACAGGATTCCTGTAGCAGCTGATCCCTCTGAAAGACATACTCTAGAGATAGGGACAACAAAGTATGGCATATGAAACATGCATGGAGCTCTACTTGAATGTGTGAACATCAGCAACAACCCGAGGCCAAGCATGCAGTGCGCAAGCAGCAACAACAATGAAGAAATGGGTTCCAAAATCCGAAATATGCATAACACGGCCGCGACTACGCAGGTAAGTGCCTAAACCTATTCTTCAATTGCATAAATCATATTTCAAGGCTGCGTGACTATGGGAATGGTTCAGATTGAGTGGAATCAGTGGCTAGTCAACTGGCCACCCTCGGCCAGTTACACATCCTCGTGGAATCCAAACGAGCCCCGTTAAATTCAAAACTGTCGATTAGATACGCAGCCAGCACGTGTGGAGTGTCCATTCAGGAAGAAATCTTCGGGACTGGTAGTGGTGGCGGCAGATAACGGGAGAAAGGGAGGTGATGGCAGTCAGATGGCATGCAGAAACATTATGGTTGTGATGTAGGATCAATGGTCCGGTCCGGCCACCTCATCCCTCACCATGAATCACGCCCGCAGTTAAAGGACAACTCAGTTGAAACATTCACCACCCTTTGTTCATTCTGCACTCACGACATTCTTGACTGGAGTATGCCTCCACCGCTTCCAGAGAAGCTAACCAATCATCCTCCACCAGTTTTTTGCCTGTTTTTTGAAAATCTCCCACCTATCGGGCTCTACAGGAAGCACAGTTTCATTCTACAGGAGTCGGGAGATTTCTACAGGAAGGGTTCTACAGGAAAGGCAGAGAACAACTCTGTAGAAAGAAAACTTGGGATTTTCGTCAGAATTCAAGCTCAAAACGAGGTAGGCTCAGGAAAACTTCTCTGTGCATGATTTGTTTGAGTAAGGTGGTGAATTGAACACGGCAGTAGATTGAAAAAGAGAGTGAAAATCTGCCTGTGCATTAAAAGAGTGAAAGTCTGCCTACATATTTCCCTGAGTCTACACAGTTTCTTTTTCTCTCTACATCTGAAATCTCCCCATCCTTTTTCAAATTCTCCTATAAGAAAGATACATGTAGCAGTAAAGGCCAGCCTGTGTGTGTGTGAAAAAATGAATGTGCATATCTATCTACGTGCTAAGAAAAGAACCTAAGTCCTTATCCTCTGTTCTATAGAAAAATTCTTTCTTTTCAAAGCCAGGAAGTCAAATTCAGGGTGGCAGCAGTTTAAAACAAGAGAATTATTTCCATTTGATATTGCAAAGAAGCACCCGGGAAATTCCTTCTTGGGTTCAGAAGAAACCGAATTCAGCTATCCTCTGTTTCAGTGATTGATTTTTTTTTCCCACCTGAGCATTTTCTTTTCTGGTTAAAACACAAAAAGAGCACTCAACACCATGCCAGGAGGATTCATAAGGAAAGAACCCTCAGACTCTAGCAAATTGCACAAGCACCCTGAGGTGGTGGACCTTTTCACTAGGGAAAACTGGATATCCTTCTTTGACAGAATTCAGGGTTATGATGAGGAGATAACTGAAGAGTTTTTGATGTCCCTGAGACCACATTCGAAGACACATGCCACAGTTAGTTTTAGGGGTTTGACCCTAGAACTTACACCTGATCTCATCAGTAGAATTACTGGTCTACCATTGGGGCTCCCTTGGAGCAAAGAGGAGAGATCATTGGGACAAGTTGCTAAGAAAACATTTTTTCTGCCTGAGGAGCATCCTGTAGAAGATAAAAACGGGGTTAGAAGGACAAGCTTGCCTCCTCTCTGGAGTGAAGTCAGTTATCAAATAATGAAGTATATCACATGTGAAGGGAGGTTCAACATCATTTATGGATATCATTTCAGGTTGTTACATGAATTAAGGTATGGGATGGACTTGCCTCCAACCAGAAAACTGAGCATCCCATATTTCCTCCTTCAGTCCTTAATTGAATGTGGTACAAAGCTAAATGAAGGGATCCCAGATCAGTTGGCCCACCATGGACTCATCAAACTGTTGGTGGAAGATACTTTACACACCTATACCATCCCCATAGCTTGGTAAATCTTCAGAAATATGTCTAGGGATGATGATATTAGAACTTTGGCTGAGAACATCACCCCATCTAGCAGTGATGAGGGGGAGAAAACTGAAGAAATTGAGAAGAACAATGATGAGGGAGCACAAGACATTCATGCAGAGGGAAAACAAGAGGAAGAACATAAATAAAAAGAAGAATTTGACAATACTGTTGAGCCTAAAACGTAGAAAGAGACAACAGCAAGAACAGAGAAGGAAAAAAGGACACAGATTGGAAAGGAAAAGGCCAAGAAAGCCCAAAAGAAGACTGCCACAGCCAAAGCAGGCACCCAACAAGAGAAGGAAAAGACACACCCTGAGATATCAGTAACACAGGTAGAAATAGTGGGCATAGAGATTTCTACAGGAAGTGAAGGAAAAGAACAGCAGCAAGAGGAATCCCCTGAAATGTTGGCATGGGAAGCAACAGCTGTGCTTGCTACATTAAGCACACCTACAAAACAAAAAGGAAAAAGAAAGAGGCAAACCTCCATGTACTTTAAAGCCAGAAGAAGCACAAGGATCAAAGTGGGCAAACCCCAGCCACCATCAAAGGAACCAATTGTCATTGAGGACACAACCACTAAAAAGAAGGAAGAGTCTCCTTCCAAGATATCTATCACCTATGAAAGAGGAAGCCCAAAAACCTCCACATGGAAAGAGAGAATTAGGATGATGGACTCAAAGGCAGCTCTACAAGAAGCTGAAACATCTCTACAGGAAACTCTAGCCAAGTTAAAAGAGACTGAGAAATTGGAGGAGAAGGCAACCAAACAATCACAAGGAGAAGACAAGACCGAGGAGATACTGGAACCAAGCCCTCAACCTAGTTTGGGCTCATATTACAACTTGTTAGAAAGTGGGAAGATCATCCCACAGAAGTTTGTTGTACCACTTTTCTTTGCATTGGAACAGGAACGGGTTAGGACTCACACTTGGATGAGAATTTCCAAATCCAAGGGAGTTGCAGACATAGGCCACCTAGAAGAATAGCTAAAAGAATCAAGAAGAGAGTTGGCCATGGTGAGGCACATAGAAAGCAGTAAAAGAGCCCAGCTATAGGAGGAGAATGAGCTGCTGAAAAAGTAGTTGCAGCTACAAGAAGGTCATAAGGAAGATAGGCTGTCCATTTTGGGAGGGCAGTAGCAGCAAGAAGGACCTCCAACAGACAAGGAAACAACCAAGAAATAACAGAGAGAGGAAAAGCTACAAGCTGATGTTGAGATGCTGACAAAACTGCTGCAAGAAAAGGAGTCTCAGGCAGCAGAAGAAATACAGGTTTTAAAACAACAGTTGCAAGAAAAAGAAGCCCAAATGGCCTGCATGGCCAGCTGGGCAGTAGAAGCCTTACAATGTAGGCAACCTGCTAAGTCCTATGCATTATATCTTAAAGACCAATGGTTGCAATTTCAAATTAACACATTGGCCCAAAGGGGCACCATTCCATTCCAGAATTACAATCAGTTTATGTATTTGTGTGACAATAGCTCAGCTGAAGATAAGGCCAAGTTAGCAGAATTCTATTTACACAACTTGGCACTTCCAAACATGAATCTATGGGACCCCAATGCTACATTGGGAGATGTACAACTCATGGCTATGGCTTCTTGGTTAAGCCATGAGGAAAAGAGGGCAGTAGAAATTCGGAAGGTTATGGACAGGGAGCTAAGTGAGCCACTCATGATCAAGGCAGAACCAGAAGATCCCTCAGCTTTAGTATATGCTCATCAACACCTTGCCAACAACCCTCAAGTTCTCCGCGAGTACGTTGAAAGGCAAGCTCAGGCCATTGTTCACTTTTAAGACATGGAAAGACTATTTGGTGATAATTGCATTCATGCTTGCACAAGGGGATGGAACATATTGTCCCATAGTCTGAAAATAAGAGAGTACCACTCCCCAACTAGAATGAGGGGGGCTTTGGCAAGAGTGCCACTTTATAAACAGACAATGCAAAACCTGAAGGCCAACTTGATTGGCCTAAAGTTCAGTCCTTCATTACTTTTAGGACTACTGGAAGGGGTCAAGGAAGAAGAAGAACACAGGCAATGGGAGGAAGTAGAGAGAAAGGTAGGGTTTCATGACAGAGAAGAGGACATCACCTCAGAAGCCTGGGATGTCAGAGAGGTAGTCAAAGCAATCAAAGATGATGAATTGGATTAGTTGCTCAGAGGATGAGCAACACATTTAGCAGGGGGGTGATGATGAGCCCCAAAAATGGGTAACTTTATGGGCTCATTTTGCCTATTATTCTCATTTAATCCACCATTCTTCATAGTTTTATGCATGCTTTTGAATATATTTATGTTAATTGAATGAATGGGAATAGTCACTTGACCACAAAGTCTAATACGTGCTTATTGCAGATTTTTGGACATTTTTTGGACCAAGGTCAGGCATTTATGAGCAAATTGGCAGCCAAATAAGAAGGAACAAGGCTGAGGATTTATAAGAGGGGTGTCTCCTACACTAAATTACCCCTTCCTTGAGTTCTCCACCAACAGCTCGGAGTTCAACAACCCACCAAAGATGATTTCAAGGGGAAGCCGAGCAGGTCTAGTGAAGTGGTTGATTAACTGCAGTTTTGGGTAGCCAAGCTCCTAAAGTTAAGGAGGACTATTGGGAGTCCTCGTTTTCATAAGTAGGAAGGCTTCAAGCCTTGGTAGATTAGCTATTGAACAATTTATTTTCGCACTTTAGTGCAGCTCTGCATTTAGCTCATTTTCGAGCTCTTGCTGTAAATAGTTTTGTGACATGACTATTATTTTTTATTAATGAAGATGGATCTCGCTTTGCACCAGCTCTGAGCTTTCTTAGGAGGCTGTAGCTATTGGGGTTGGGCCCAACCCAAGTGACAGTACCTACTTTTTGTACTTTTACGTGTTTTCTTGCATTCATAGAATAATTTCTGTTATTTAGGTTAAAATCTTGCTTTGTTACTCAGGTTGTTTTTGATGATTAAGATCGTTGTTCAGGCTTCAAGTTGATTTGAAAGTTTCGTAATAGAAAAGATCCACAAAAAGGCTATCAATCAGTGCTTGATCTCATTTCTCCCTCCTTGGGACCATGAGCTGAGACTAGGGCATACTTGCTGCCACAAAAACACTGTTTTTGCCTTCCAATGCAATTGCTAGTGTTAGATTTTAAGTTGTAAAAGTTGATATCAGTTGTATTTTCATGTTTAGATCTATTCTTGCTCAGTTTCCATAGCTCTCTTGCATGATTTTCTGTCTATAAACTTCTGTTCATCATATTTCTGGTTTTTAAGGGCAGATTAGGTCAAAATAGATAGATCTCTGGTTTTTTCAGTCTTTGTTCGATCAATTTTGGAAAATAGTGTGAAGAGAACCTGTAATACATTCCTACCTACCCTTCCTACATCATACAACATGTTGCAACCCCTAATTCAAGACTTTTTCCCTTCATTTTCCATACTTTCCCAACTTGCCCTAATTTCTACATTTTTGTGCAACATTTCTCTCTCCATCTTTGAACAAATACAACCATCTTCATCACTCCTTAGCTTCATTTACCAGGTCCTAGACCCCTTAACATCCTTATCCATCCTTCATTTCCACTTTCCCACCATTTTTCCACCATCAACCCTCTAAAATCCACTTTCGGCCTATTCCTATAGAACTTCCTGTAGATCCCCTGTAGACTTCCTGTAGAAATTCACGCGAGCGGTTTTTTGAGATCCGATCACTGTGGAATTCTCCAGAAGGGTTCTAGGGTCCCCTTAGGTCCTCTTCTTACCTTCCCAACCTCCTGAAAATGCCCACTCCATTTCCTTTCACCAATAAACCTCTGCACATTCAAAAATAGTTAAAACACATGCATTATAATTCTACATAAAATTAATCAAAAATTCAAAAAGATGATTTTTCCATATTTTCCTTTCAAAAGTAGCTCAACCACATGCATCTTACCTTTTCAAGATTCAATGTCATCCATTCCAACACCTTTCATCTCTTTTCTTGCACAAGTAGGGTTAGTCGGTAAAACTAGGGTTTGCTAGGGTTTGCATTTCCTTTCAGCGTTCATCTTCTTTCTGCAAGTAGACTAGCCTCTCTTGAGTTAGCTTTCATCCATCACAGTTAAAATCTTCTTCTAAGAACTCATAAAAGTTGGCTTAAGCTCTTAGCGAACTTGTGCTAGCTAATCAAGTGACAGCCTGCAGTAAGAGATAGTACTTGTGCATATAGCACTGTCGCTTCCAAGTTTGTTATGAACTACCGGGTTGATAAAAGTAAAGTAGGGAGTCCCAGGAGTTGCAACATTATTGTTGCAATACTGGAGCTCACCACTGGTCTTGGTTTTCATGAATATGTTGAAGGTGAATCTAGCTCTGAGATGAGGCAAGGAACTGTAATGCAAAATCTGAAATGCTCAACAAGGGGATGAGAGGTCAACCCCATCAACAACCAATGAAAGAAAGTCTTCAAAGAAAATATTTTACTCC
Source organism: Pinus tabuliformis (assembly GCA_031772625.1). Lineage (NCBI taxonomy): Eukaryota > Viridiplantae > Streptophyta > Pinopsida > Pinales > Pinaceae > Pinus > Pinus tabuliformis. Next base: position 289,559,820 of record CM062806.1, on the reverse strand, counting down.
TAACCATGGAAGTGATAGTCAATTATTTCCTCTGATGAATAATGTTGAATTTTTTATATGTCATATTTTTGGGCATGTTGCAACGAGATGCAAAAGTATAATGGTTCAAGACCATCACACAGAAAGATCATTAGCTTCCATATACTTTAAGGAATATTGTTTTTCTTGCAATATGTTTGGTCACAAAGCCATTGAATGTTATAGAGGGAATATGAACCGTATAAGATGTTATTCTTGTAACAAGTTTGGGCATATAGTAAAATAATGCAGGAGAAAATTTTGGCCAACATACCAAAAGGAGAAAACATCATCACACTCCAAGGTATGGAAGAAGAAGGAAGTACAGTTAGAGAAATGTGGCATAGCACAATATACAAACATAACAGACTCAAGGGGACCTAAAAGTGTAAAACTTCAATATTCCAATTCTCACACGCAGTTATTATAAAGAGAAGTCACATATATACACAAGTTAGAAGTTGCACAATCATGTATATGGTGTTTTGAGGAAAGAGCAGTGGGACGGACTCAGGAATAGGGGTCTGATACGGTTCATTCAATTATCAATTATCTTTTTTGTTCTGATTGATGATGATTATAGTCTACTGATAATATGTAGAAGTTCTTTTGGCCCTCATAAGTTGTTGATGACTTGATGTATATCTGATTGATGATGATTCCTTGATGATTCTTACTGATATTTGCATTGATTAGATATGATAGTGAACAATTGGCACAGGTTCAAGGGGAGAATATGTTTCTAATAATGCATCGTTGGAATTATATTAGAAGGCCTTGGTACATGACGATACTTATACTGCTTGATCCACATAGTTGTTTGATTCAGGTGACTCTTTTGATGATGGACATATACAGGTTGTTGGTCTTGATGCTGCTGATAGATACAAATTATATATGGTGTATGATAGTTTCTGATGACTATCATGGTCTTGTTTAGATCATTGGTCCTTGTTATAAATGTCATGTATATCATTTGATCTCAATGTCATGAAAAGACCTAATTTGTAACCCCACTATACATGGGAAGGATGATGTAATGATTGTTATTTCAGTCATGTATAAACATTTGATATATCCCCACTAGGTTGGGTGGATGAGTCAAATTTTGTGTATCCCCACTTGGTTGGGTGATTGATATATGTATGAGTCATTAGCCTTAGGGATGTCATACTCACTTAGTTGAGTTATAGATTCATGTTATTCTTTTGAATCATATCTCTACAGACTCTCCATGTACTCAGGGGGAGCATGGACAGCATAATGTTTATCAAAGGGGGAGAATATCTTGGTCCACCCTTTGCCCTTGATGTCAAAGGGGGAGAGTGTCTTGGTGTTGTTGTTTCCATCAAGTCCAAAGGGGGAGATTGTTAACATTATGATACAGGTGCTGTCCTTGATGGCAACTCACATAGATGATAGTTCATGGTGCAACAGGTTAACAATAAAGGATTACATATCAGACTCCAGAAATGGTTTAAGAAGTATACGCTGGTTCATTTTTTCTAAGTAGCATGTAAATGCAGGTCCATAGAAAAAAAGAGTGTAGACGTATACACGCACTCTTACAAGAAGAAAAGCGCGTACATGTTGAAAAAACAAGGAAATTCAAGAGCAAAGAATACTAGGGGTCAATACCATGGTATTAGCCCACAATATTGAGCGGAGTAACAAATATTTGATCCCACCCAAGAATATCATAGGTCTTAAGTGGTTTTTGTCTGAGGTATTAACAAAGGCCAAAAGCTATATAAGGAGGAGAAGATCATAAGGCCAGGGTGTGCAAGTAATGAATATTTTAGGAAGAGTTAGATCAAAAGAAAATATGCATGTTATGGGTTTCTGATGCTTCGCTTGATCTGAACTAAGGAGGCACCTAAGTGGATGATGATGGATGAGATCTAATGTTGGATCAGGATCATAAGACCTTAAATGAATTATCATTATGTGGTTTGATCATGGGTAGTCTAGATCTGAATGTTAACGCAAGCTTTATTCTGTAAATGTTTTGATATGGGTATGACTGAAGACTGGAATAGCTGTGAAGCTTTTAAGTTAGTATTTGCAGATTTGTATACTGGTTCGCCTTGGTGAAGGCGCTTATACATGTTGATTCGGCACATCTAAGTAGTGTATACATTATGAAATATGATGTTTGAAGTTGCAGTTGGTTATGGTTGTTAATACAGAGTTTTGGGTTCTACTCTGTGTTCTAGTGATTGTATTCTAGTGACATTGTTATGGATTTTCAGATTGATTGATTGTGATTTGCTTAAGTGATGATGGGTTTTTTAGTGATTGGTTGTATTGTAGTAGTGATTTATTTTGAGCTTCAGTGTTGCTAATGGGCCCAATATGAAAAGTTTATGAAACGTGGCTTTCAGATTGTGGTGATGTGTTCCAGGAGTATCCAGTCTAAAAATTTATGAAACATGGTCCCTAAAGGAAGAGACAAGGTCGTATCCTTGTATAGGCCGACATCTACGTACTGGTAAAAATATCGACCAATACAAGAGCCAGGGGGTTCGAGCTCCCTTCCAGTAGCAACTGGAAAATGAGTGAAGGTTGGAGAATTCTGTAGGCTGGTTCCTACGCACTAGTAAATGGATCAGCTAGTACAAGAGCCAGGGGGTTGGAGATCCCTTCTAGTAGTAGCTAGAAAATGAGTGAAGGTTGGAGCCTTTTGTAGGTCTGTGCCTACGTACTAGTAAACATATCAGCTAGTACAAGAGCTAGGGGGTGCTATAGGATAAAATGCACGGTGTATGGAGAATGTAGATACCCTCAAAGGTCTTCCCGGGACCTTCGACAGACTGTTGGGCCTTAGTTTTGGTCTTATTTTTGCTCTAAGAAACTTACTAATCCATCCATCTGCCATCCATTTTCCATTCATTCATCCCGTTTTGATATATATTTGATATCCATTCAAGTATTTAATTTTAATTTTTCAATTTCTAAATTTTTTATGAAAGTTTGGTTTTTAGTGCAAAATTGGCAAATTCAGTAATTCCCGTAATAGCTCTATGGTTGATGTGGTTGCAGGACACTTGAGCATGAATTGAATGCATGGATGGATAGCTTGGGAACTAGGACTAATCCATCTATGCTTATTTCGAACAGAACAAGCTTTATTAGGCCCATTTGGTGCTAGTCAATCATGACTAGTCATTCATAAATCCCATAGAAATAGGGCAGTTTTGAGATTCTATGGGATTGGTCATATTTCTTGGGATGGGAGTAATGAATTCGACTTAGATAGGTGGATGAGAGTAGATGGGTTTGTTTGAGTGAACATAGATCAGTTTGTTTCATGAGACTTCTTATTTAAGAGCCAAAACTTTGATGGCTTATGTATTGACTTATTATACTTTTATGCTGTGACACTTTGGGATTGAAGAGTTAATTTGAAGAATTGTGTTATTATTATTTTTCTGTTCAATTCTATGGATGTGTGACTGAATTTGAGCTTCTGATAACACTTCTCAAGTGTGCAAGGCAAGGGTGGAGGGCCCCCATTCCAAGCTAAGTACACTTCCTTGTTAACTAATCTTATTTCTTGTAATCTGGTTATTGTAGAACTGGTTTTTCAAAGCTTTATTTCAGATTGCTTTATGCTTCATGCATGGTGATTGATTTCATTAGTTCTTAGCTTATTCATCACTTTATCAAGTTGGAAAAACAAGTGTTCAAGTTGAGCATCCCTTCTACTAAAATGATGAATTAAAACTAGTTTCCTTTGTTTGCATGCAAGTAGTTTCTTATTGAGATTTTGGTATTGAGATGAATGAATTATGATGAAATACCTTATGTGTCTCTTAAGTTAAGAGCTTATTTCATTAATAATTTATCCATCTTAAGTTCTTGGTTTTAACCTCTGATTCATTAAGTGGTAATTGAGGCAAAAGTGGACTTCTTGAGTCAAGAACCATTTCAATGTTTTTCCTCTTTTTAAACTAATTGAATTAGAGTTGTAGGATGTATTACTTTAAGCTTTTGAATAACTTATCTTTCAAGGTTTGATTACATCTTATCTTCACATATAGTTAACTTTCCTCAAAGCATAAACAACCCAGATTGATAAGAAATAATTGTGTTAATTTAGGTAAACAAATTAGCTTAACATTTTGGCGTCGTTTCCGGGGAGGCAAATATCGGCATAGTCAATAGAAAGATAAATTTCAAAAAAAACAAAAACATTAGTTACATCCCATTTTAATTATGTTTCTTTATGCCTAGATATAGAGATCCTCAAGGTAGATTTATTAAAAACCCCCCACAAATAGAGATAGGATCATCAAACATCCCAGTTACTGGTAATCCAATAATTGAGGAATTGGCAGAAAAACAAAGAACTAGACAAAGATTAACTTTGATTGAGAGGCAAACTTTGTTAGCTTGGGAAGCAAAACAAAAAAAATCTTCAACTTCTGGAAAACAAAAAGAAATTATCAAAGGAAAACAACCTGTCTTTCCATGCATAAATCCACCTATCTTTCAACAACCTGAATCTCCACTCAAAATTGAAACAAATCAACCAATGGCAGAAGAGGGACATGGATCTGTTATTTTCACTCCTGAACAATGAGCTCAATATGAAAGACAACAAAGAGAATGGAGAAGAAAGAGAGAGGAGGAGGCAAAACAAGAAAATGATAGAAAGATAGAAAATGATCGGAAAAGACAAGAAGATGGTAATGATCAAGAGGCTACCTTTGGCTTTCCAATAGTAGACACAAGTGCAATATTAGGAGAAGAAGTGAAAATGAAAAATATTCCACCTTCTGTATTTCCAAATTTTTATGGAATGTCCACGGAAGATCCTGATGCATTTATGTTTGAATTTGATATTCTATGTAGAACATATCGATACATTGATGACATTCATAAACTTCGTCTTTTCCATACAACATTAAAAGCAGCAGCTTTAAAATGGTTCATGGGTTTAGGAGAACAAACAATAGCTTCTTGGGATGATATGAGATCGGTCTTCCTTAAAAAATATCAAGCTTATTGTAGATCTCGAGATTCAAAGGAAGATGTTTTCAGAATGACACAACAAGATGAAAGTTTAGAAAAATATTTGGAAAGATTTGCATATAATCTACAAAAATCTAAACAACACTCTCTAAATCAAGAAACCATTCGAACAATCTTTCTCAAGGGTGTAAGGGATGAATACCCTGACATTTTGAATGTGATGGGTAAAGGAGACATTTCAAACCTACCATTCGAAGAAATTGTTGAGTTATGTCAAAAATATTCTAGAGGAAGATCAAAAACAGGAAAGAGAGAAGTGATTTCAAAAGCAGCAAAGTCAACTGCAGGAGGGATAACAAGAGCTGAAATAGGAAGCTTATTGGAAAACTTCAAAACAGACCTCTTGAGTACATTAGGGACACAAGTAGATGTTCTAAAGGCAAACAAGAAGAAAGAAGAACAAGAACAATCTCTAGCAATCTTTTGTTCCAAATGTAGAAAGAAACATCCATTGAGAGAATGTCCTTTGGATAGTATTCAGGTTTGTGGTCTTTGTACAGAAAATCATTCCACAGAAAATTGTCTAAGATTGAAAGAATTACAAATGAACTCAATGGAAGAAGTGCCAGGAATAGAAGGTTTTTATTATGTAGCACCACGAAGACCATGGCAACCTAGGATGCCTCAACAAAATCAACAACAATTCCCTCAACAAAATTACCTCTATCCACCTCAAAATCCTTGGACCCCTCCAATGCCATGGCAAGCTTGGCCTCCACAACAATATCCACAACAACCTGCACAAGGTTGGAGAGGATATGGTTATGGAAACTAGCCACCTCAACAGTATCAACAACAATACCAGAAACAATACCAATAGCCATTTGCATATCCACAATATTCACAGCCCATACCATTTCAACAACAACATTCTCCATATCCACAATCCATGCCATTTCCACAGCAGAATCCACCACCGTTGTTGACCCAACCACAACAGTTACAGCTACCCACAAATCAACCTAGACCAACTCAATTACCAGCCCAACCAATGGAAAATCTGAATAATAAGGTGGACAAATCTGCATACATTGTAGAGGAAGCAGCATGTTTTCCCACATATTTGATTCTTCCTCTTAATGATTTCCATCTAAGGTCTAGAAAAGTGCTTAAAAAGGATTCTCATCCAATCATAGAAGAATTAACTGAACAAGGAGAATCACCTGAAACATCACAAACTGAGATACAAATTCAGAAAGGAAAAACCATTACAACTCAAACACCACCTTATCCTGAAAGGTTAGTGGAACAACAAAAAGAAATAACCCTTCCTGAATTTGATATTTTAGATGAGTTAAAAAATGCTTATGTAAAAATTCCTTTGTTGAAGGCAATTAAAGAAATACCAATACATGCTAAAAAAATAAAGGAATTGTGCATTAAGAAATAAGGGAAAAAGAAGAAGGATCCTACTACAATCCAATTCATTGGTAAACTAGCAAGCCTCGTGTCTACACAAACCATTGTAGAGAAATATATTGATCCTGGTATCCCTATGGTTACTATATCAATAAATAATTTCTTAGTACCAAACACATTAATAGACTTGGGAGCAGCTATAAATGTAATGACAATGGAGACAATGAAAACTCTGCATTTAAACAACATTAGATCAACTTCTACAATTTTAGAACTAACAGACAGATCTAAAGTTGTTCCGGAAGGAATATTAGAAGATATCATAGTCTCTTTGGATTCATGGGAGTATCCTGTTGACTTCCTTATCTTGCAACCAAAAACAAATTTGGGAGGACATCCTCTAATCTTAGGCAGACCATGGCTAGCTACCGCTGATGCCTTCATAGGATGCAGATCAGGAAGCATGATTATTTCACATGGAGATGAAAGGAAACACATTGCTCTTTATTCACCTGCACAATCAACTTCTTTAGAATCAGTACTTGAAACTCAAGAAAAACAACAAACTAAATCAGTTTTAAGTATAAATCAATTCTTTGACTTTAGAGAAGAAGAAGAGAATGAAGACTTAATGGATCTTTTCATTTCAGAACCAAGTATTTCAGAGCAGCTTAGAGAAGTCCAATATGAAGCTGCAAGTAACCTTTTGAATCAATGCTTTCAGGAAACTTGTACTGTTCAAACTTTGCAGAATTCTTTTATAGACATCTTTCCTGTAAACACAATCTCCAATCCAACAATAAAAACAATTGAGGTATATCTTGGTAAACATTTAAACATTGGGAACCAATTGCAATCAGCACAAGAGCAAGAGGTAATTGCATTATTACAGAAATATTCAAAAGCTTTTGCCTGGGATTATACTGACATGCAAGGAATCCATCCTAGCACATGTATCCACCACATCTATACAAATGATCAACTCAAACCTGTAAGGCAACCTCAAAGACGAATGAATCCCATGATGAAAGAAATAGTGAAAGAGGAACTGCAAAAATTGTTAAATGTTGAATTCATCTATCCTATTTCAGATAGTCAATGGGTTTCTCCGTTGGTTATAGTACCAAAGAAAAATGGAAAGTGGAGGGTATGTGTGGACTATCGGGAACTAAACAAAGCTACACTAAAAGATCATTTTCCTCTACCATTCATTGACCAAGTGTTAGACTCATTAGCTGAAAATAAATTTTTCTCCTTCTTGGATGGGTTTAGCGGGTACAACCAGATTAGAATAGCAACAAAAGACCAAGACAAGACAACATTCACTTGCCCATGGGGAACCTATGCATATAATGTTTTTCCATTTGCTTTATGCAATGCACCTGCAACTTTTCAACGATCAGTGCTTGCAATATTTGCTGATCTAATTCACGAATGTGTAGAGGTTTATATGGATGACTTCACAGTTTATGGAAACACATATAATGATTGCCTAAATAACCTTGAGAAAGTATTGAAACGACGCATTGAAACAAATTTGTCATTGAGCAATGAGAAATGCTATATGATGTTGACAGAAGGAAAATTTCTGGGACACCATATTTCCGCTTCAGGAATTAAGGTGGATCCAGCAAAAATCCAAGTCCTAGTTATCTTAATGCCTCCTACAACACAAAAAGAGGTAAGAAGTTTCTTAGGCTATGCAGGCTATTATAGAAGATTCATTGAAAACTTCAGTAAAATAGCCCAACCTCTATTCAAACTATTAGAAAAAGATATTGAATTTCACTGGAAAAATGACTGTCAAAATGCATTTCAAATTTTGAAAGAAAAATTATCAGTTGCACCCATTCTCCGTGGGCCAAACTGGTCTTTGCCATTTCATATATCAACTGATGCATCTGATACCGCGATAGGTGCCTCTCTTGGGCAGAAAGAGAACTTGTTCAATTATGCAATATACTTTATAAGCAAGAATCTAACACCTGCAGAATTGAACTACACAGTCACAGAGAAAGAAATGTTAGCCGTTATACATGAAGTAAAAAAATTCAGGCACTATATAACAGGATATCAAGTTTTCATTCATACAGATCATTCAACAATCAAATACTTGATGAATAAACCCATCACCAATGGAAGAATAACAAGATGGTTAATGTTATTGCAAGAATAAGACCGGCCAGGCAAGGAAAATCAAGTGGCTGACTTTCTGTCCTGCATACATTCACCCAACGATCCAAATCCGGTTGTAGACAACTTTCCAGACGAACACCTGTTTGCCATAACAGTAAAAACACCATGGTTTGCAGACATTGCAAATTATTTATCTTCTGGAAAATTTCCAACTCAATTCTCTAAAAAGCAAAAACGAAAAATCGCTAGAGAAAGTTCTAGGTATAGTTGGGTAAATGGTGATTTATTTTATACTGGTTTAGATCTGATGATTAGAAAATGTGTGCGAGAAGATGAAATATTAGACATTTTGAGAGCATGTCATGATGAACCATGTGGTGGTCATTTTGCAGAAAAACGAACATCATATAAGGTGCTGCAATTTGGCTGTTACTGGCCATCCATCTTCAGAGACTCTAAGGCATATGTCAAGCAATGTGACAGTTGCCAAAGAACAGGGAGACCAATCACATCAGATGAGATGCCGCTCAAGCCACAGGTCCTCATAGAACCATTTGAGCAATGGGCACTTGACTTTGTTGGACCTATTAATCCACCATCAAATGGAAAGAGGTACATCCTAGTATGTACAGATTATGTAACCAAATGGGCAGAGGCCAAAGCAGTGAACAAAGCAACAGAAGATACAGTGGTCACCTTTCTCTTTGAAGAAATCTTTGTAAGACACGGAGTACCTTGACAAATTGTAACAGATCAAGGGACACAATTTACATCAAAGCTGGTACGAGATCTAACAGAGAAATACAAGATAAAACACAGGAAGTCTACACCATATCACCCTCAAGCAAATGGGAAGGTTGAATCAACAAATAAAGTTCTAGAAAATATCATGACTAAAACAGTACAGCTGAACAGAAGAGATTGGTCTGAAAAATTAAAAGATGCACTATGGGCCTACAGAATCACATGGAAGAATACAACTGGTTTTAGTCCATACCAGTTGGTATATGGAAAAGAGGCCTTATTGCCTATAGAGTTTCAGATAGAAACATACAGACTAGTAGTTGAACTAGGACTAGACCTAACTGAAGCACAACAACAGCGGATCATGGAACTGAATCAATTAGATGAGCATCATCAGCAAGCCATAGAACATACCACATTGGTGCAACAACAAAGAATGAAGTGGCATGACAGATATATCAAAACTAAGACATTTCACAAGGGAGACTGGGCATTACTTTTTTACTCCAAATTCAAAGACTTCAAAGCAAAGTTCACAACACACTAGCTAGGCCCATATGAAATTGACGAAATCTTTGACAATGGAGCAGTCAAGATCAGGAAAATCGACCAGGACTCCACCTCATTTGTAGTGAATAGACATAGGCATAAAGTTTATAATAGGACTATCAGTAAAGAAGCATTTATGAAACAACTGATAGAGGATACAGAACTGGAAATCATGGCACACCAGGCTCAGCCATCTTCCAGTCTTGTAGTTGAATAAAAAAAAAAAAAAAAAAACAAAACAAAACAAAACAAAATAAAAAATAAAAAAAATAATAAAAAACATATACAAAATAAACAATTTGTTTGCTAGTGAAAACCAGGAAACTGGCACTAAGCAAACACGAATTCATAGGGGAAAACCAGGGCAACTTGGACTCTCTGAATTCCTTATTCTTGTTCTACTATTCTCACATAATTTCAATGCAGGAACTCTCCACAGACAACTAACTTGAGGACAAGTCAAATCTTAAGCAAGGGGGAGAATTGCATAAGACCTTTGGCTGGAAAGCTGAAGTATAGATGGAACTTGTATTGTCAACAGAGGGACCTGAAATAAGAAATCATTGCAGAGGGACCTGAAAGACCTGCCAATGTCAAAACAACATGTACATATTCCATAAGCATTGCAGAGGGACCTGAACAACAATTCAAGAACCAGAGCATGAAGAACAAGGAGCAGCAATAAAGTTTACTTTTCAATCCATCTACAACATTTGATCAATTGATTTCATCCCACTTGTACAGACATCATCCAGGGGAGTATATGTATAGTCATTTTGTGCTTGAAAATTCAAATTTTTCTTAGAAATTTTTAGTCTTTGTTAAGTTGAAATTAGTACCTAAGGATATTCATTATCATTTCATATCCTATATTCCCTATACATACCCTATAACCCTTATACATCATATTCCATTTCATCTCCATACATATCCCATATTTATTTCATGATCATTAACCCCTAAGTATTTTTCTTTAGAAGCATAAAAAGACCAAACTGGGACAACTTTTCAACCTGCACATACAACTCAAGAATTAGTAATGGTGATAATTTTAAATATGACCCAAGATGGTCATTTTAAAATTATAAAGATGTGCATATAATCAAAGAAGTCATGCGCTATATGAAAATCCATATATGCCATATGCAAATATATGTGCTATAGTCCAAATGGTTATAATATGCATGCGCTATAGTCAAAATGGTGAAGTAAAGATTATATACATATATCATAAACCAAAGCGCATGTATATGATATAAATTAAAGCGCATATATATATGATATAAACTAAAGGCATGTATATGATATAAGGAAGGGCGCATATAATATAAGGTAAGGTGTATAAAGGGAAGGCCGCGTGCAAACCATATGGCACGACCGCGTACAAAGAACAAAACTGTGATTGCATATGTGGCAGCGGGGTATTGTGTATGGCTTAAATGATAATTGCACATCGCTCAAACTCATTGCAATACGAACGCATTGTTTAACATCATTGCATATGAGAATGAGTGAGGAGCACGGGTATAAACACACGACGGTGGCAATCATATTGTATGCAGCCAAGGGTAAGCGACTAAATTAAACGACATCAACAAAACGACAATCCAAGTCAATACCGGCCAGCACACAGGTACGGGGTAAACACCGTGGCATGGCGACTATTTTTCATTGGACTGTGCACTGTGCAGGAGTTATGCGCATACGTTCAAACTAAAACTATGATTCGGCCATCCTCATGACACAGTCGGGCGACTGGTCAACAGGACACCCATACCAACCATACACTGTAACACCAATAAACAGAGTGCACAGTACACCCATGAAACGGTCATGAACTGACCGACGGTTCTTGCACTATTTAAACTCATTCTTCATTGCCGAATAGCTCAGAACGATGGTGTTTGGAGCTGCAAGCTAGTGAAAAGGAAATTGAAGCGGGTTTGAGAGGATTTAAGAAGGAAAATTACCCCGAACTTAACGCCGAGTGATCACTGATTTTCGGGATCCATTCAGGTAACGGAGTAGTTTGTTTAAGCTCGGCAACTGTGGAATATAGTTGTAAACTGCCTGTAATTAATGGTTAATGATTCTGCCCTTGCCACCAGTCAGTTGAACGAAGCAATAGGGATTTGGAGCGCCGTTTAACACTCCTCAGCGCTCGTTGACAACCAGGTAACACCGAAACCATTCATTAACTCCAGCAGTAAGTCGGTTGAAAACAGTTAACAAATATGGAGATAAGATTCACTGCGTAAATCATGGCATAGAACACTAGTAAATAGCGCAGAATTTAAGTTTAAACTTGTTGCATGGATAACACGTTAGGGTATGCGGATCGCATGTGAAGTTTTGTGAACTAAAACGGAGTGCAGTGTTGTAAATCACAAGAAAGGCTATAAACAGAGGAGGCAAAGTCTAGTTCATAGCGCCGAAATGTGATTTTTACGGCATGTTTGTTTTGATTACGCGTTGTTGGTTGAATGCGCACTGTTGGTTGATTGCGCATTGTTTTGATTGCGCATTGATACACATCCTTTATTTTTTTGTGCGCTGTCATCATTTATATAACTGATATATCATATGCCTATGTATGGAAACAGCCGAATGGTGAACAAACATAATGGATGTGTCTCTGTTATGAACCTTTTTGCCACTGTGCGTCTTTGTTTTGACCAAAACAATGGGTTGAAGTCTATGCGGGCCGAAAGAGGTGTGTCATGTTTAGAAGAAGAGTTGTGTAATTTTGGGCGATTTAGTTGCTGTGTAATGTGTCTAAGACCGAGTGCTGATTGCCAAAGGGAGTAAAGGCCGAGCCATTTAAAATTCATTTTAAATGCGCTATTTGTTTTCTTTTCAATTTGTTTTGAGGCCGAAGCGCTGTTTTTCAAGCTTTTAGATAAGCAGGCCGAGAGCATTTTGTCGATTTTCAAATTTTTATGTTGAGGCCGAGAGCCATTTGAATGCGCTGCTAGTCGAAACACTGTTTGTTTTTAATGATTGTATATACACAGTGAACATATGGCTTGATTTTGGTGACAGTATACACAGTGTAGGGTGATGGGCATACATGGAACAATATGAAAAAAATTGTTTTCATATGTATTTTGTTTACCAGAACAGAGATTAGCATATTGACAGGGATATACAGGTGTTTGATTGCTTGAACAGGGATTTAAAACAGTGCTGCTACAGAGAAAGGGTAAACAGAGGCTGAAGAAATCAAAGTTAAATTGTTGTGAAGAGGAAGGTAAGCTTCTCTGCTTTCAGAATTTCATTTTGAAAAGAACAATAGTCATAAAAAATTTATTGTCAAGATGAAATTAGTAACAACAGAAGCATACATTCACTGGTTTTCAGAAACAATGTCAGCCAGAGTAGAGCCAAAATTTCAGATAGAGAGCTGGGGGAAGGAAACTATAGAAAAACTTTACCAAGCAGGGATGATAAGCTTTTTACAAAAAATTGATGGCCACTCTGAAGAGATAACCAGGGACTTTATAAACAATTTCAGTCAGGACCAGACACGGGTAGGAGATGTTATTATTCCTGTGACTCAGGAATATCTTTCCCAAGATTTAGATCTACCAATTATAGGTGAGAAATATTACAAAGGCCTGCACTTCAAGGAGAAAGCATGGACTTTCTTTCTTGAGAAGAATCGGAAAGGGACTTTTTATAGAACAAAAGGGATACCAAGGGAATGGTTCAATGAACCATGGGGTGAGTTGGTTTTGGTCATCCAGAAGTTTTTGACTTGTGATAGAGGATATAGTGTTGCCCACTTGTATCATGTCAGGCTTCTACAACATATTAAGGGGGAGGATAGGATTAACTTGCCATATTTCCTATATAGGAGCCTCTTGAGAATGATTGAAACAGTGAGACATGAACACAGGCCTAAAGCATGACAGATTTACCACCAAGTATTGATCAAAATCCTAGTTGAACATCAGGTGAGGTCACAAGGCATAGTATGGAGAGAGTTCATGTCTAAAAATCAGTTCATTGAACAGATTAATGAAGTACAGGATAAAATAAAGCAGGAAAACAGAGGATTGATGAATTCACCCTTGTATCCCAAAACAAGAGCTAAACAGCAAAATAACATGGCCATGCAGGAAAGTGAAATATCTGTTATGTCTATTCCTAGAAGATTTAGGAAAAAAAGTCCCATTGAATTAGACAAGGAAGTAGAAACATATTCTCCAAGAAAACATGAAGAAAATGACATTGCACAAGAAGTATTTGAGAGGGATTCTTCATATGATGATGCAGCAGTAGCATCATTAATGAAAACAACATAAGATTTTGAAAAAGAAATCAATTTGGGAAGAATTAGGGACTTAACTGACCAATTGGAAATTAGCAAAATCTTGGAAAAACAATTAAAAGAGGAAAACAAGGAAAATAAGAAGGATAATGCTAAGTTGGTCAAGGAAAATGAAAAGTTAAATGAAGAGTTAGGGAGACTGAAATGGAAAACTGATCTACTTTCTAAGCAAGCATTTAAATGGCTAAAGGAAAAGAATATGTGGCAGGCAAAGTATGAAAAACAGAAGGTAAAAGCAGCTTTGTTAAGGGAAAGACATGACTCAGGTTTGGATTGTTTGGTCAGGGCAGCACAACAGGAAGCATCTACAGGTACAACATCTACTACAGAGAGAAGAAGATCAAAGAGGAGTAAGTAAGCATGGGGACATGCTTGATGATAAACAAGGGAGAGATGTTGGGCATTAGTTTTGGTCTTATTTTTGCTCTAAGAAACTTACTAATCCATCTATTTTACATCCATTTTCCATTCATTCATCCAATTTTGATATATATTTGATATCCATTCAGGTATTTAATTTTAATTTTTCAATTTCTAAAGTTTTTATGAAAGTTTGGTTTTTAGTGCAAAATTGGCAGATTCAGAAATTCTCGTAATAGCTCTAAGGTTGATGTGGCTGCAGGACACTTGGGCACGAATTGAATGCATGGATGGACAGCTTGGGAACTAGGACTAAGCCAGCTATGCTTAGTTCGAATAGAACAAGCTTTATTAGGCCCATTTGGTGCTAGTCAATCATGACTAGTCATTCAGAAATCCCATAGAAATAGGGCAGTTTTGAGATTCTATGGGATTGGTCATATTTCTTGGGATGGGAGTAATGAATTCGACTTAGATAGGTGGATGAGAGTAGATGGGTTTGTTTGAGTGAATATAGATCAGTTTGTTTCATGAGACTTCTTATTTAAGAGCCAAAACTTTGATGGCTTATGTATTGACTTATTATACTTTTATGTTGTGACACTTTTGGATTGAAGAGTTAATTTGAAGACTTTTGTTATTATTATTTTGTTGTTCAATGCTATGGATGTGTGAATGAATTTGAGATTCTGATAACACTTCTCAAGTGTGCAAGGCAAGGGTGGAGGGCCCCCATTCCAAGCTAAGTACACGTCCTTGTTAACTAGTTTTATTTCTTGTAATATGGTTATTGTAGAACTGGTTTTTCAAATCTTTATTTCAGATTGCTTTATGGTTCATGCATGGTGATTGATTTCATTAGTTCTTAGCTTATTCATCACTTTATCAAGTTGGAAAAACAAGTGTTCAAGTTGAGCATCCCTTCTACTAAAATGATGAATTAAAACTAGTTTCCTTTGTTTGCATGCAAGTAGTTTCATATTGAGATTTTGGTATTGAGATGAATGAATTATGATGAAATACCTTATGTGTCTCTTAAGTTAAGAGCTTATTTCATTAATAATTTATCCATCTTAAGTTCTTGGTTTTAACCTCTGATTCATTAAGTGGTAATTAAGGCAAAAATGGACTTCTTGAGTCAAGAACCATTTCAATGTTTTTCCTCTTTTTAAACTAATTGAATTAGAGTTGTAGGATGTATTACTTTAAGCTTTTGAATAACTTATCTTTCAAGGTTTGATTACATCTTATCTTCACATATAGTGAACTTGCCTCAAAGCATAAACAACCCAGATTGATAAGAAATAATTGTGTTAATTTAGGTAAACAAATTAGCTCAACACAGACTGTAAGATTATATGAAACTACACAAAGTTACATGCATGTTCATAGACAATAACTAACTATCAAAGCATTAGAAGTAGATTACCTCAAGTCTCTGTGTAAATTTGTTTGGAGATCACAAAGCAGCCAGGTGGAACTCCCTCAAAGCCAGCTCCAAATCAAGTCCTACACATAGAAGAGACAAGCGTAATCACAACGTGCAACTCTGATAACTAATACATGAATATATAAAAGGACATCTAATTTCATACAACTAAGCTACTCATGCTAATACGCATTGAACAAACAACTAAATGAATGATAGTATCAACACCATGAGTAGACAATACAACTGCAGTTCTATATTAATGTTGGAAGAGTGATTACAACCGTCTATTGTATCAGCCTTCCTTTACCCCTCCAACTTCTCTCTCTCTCTCCCTTCTTTCTCACTTCTTATGATATGATTCAATGCTCAACAGTCAAGTATGCTATCCTTTCAAATGCTCTGACCCCTTTCACAATGGCCCTAACTTTTCTTATGTAGCAATTGAGTTAGGGTTGCCAAGTTCCTCCTTGAGTTCACTAGGGAAAAAGCAATGAACTTGCCATGCTTTTCAACTCTGTCCCATTTGCCTCCTTCTTTCATATTAGAAATTCTCCAAATAGGTCGATTTTGGATGTTTCCTTGCTTTTCTTGAGTAATTTTAGGAACAAATATCTATATATTTATGAGTCAATTCATTCCTTTGACCCTTGGAACCTCACCAAGTTTCACTAACGCTATCCCCTGACTAGTAACTTGATTTAGTAGGGTCACTAACACACCCTTAGGCTTGGTAACAAGCTTTATAAAGTAGGTTGTTAGTGTACAACTGGCGTTAGTGTGGAATCAAGGCCTGTAATTGTGGTCTTTGCTTCAATCATCATGTCTTTCGCCTCTGAGTTGATGAGGAGGTCAATTTGTTGTATAGCTGATGCTCCCTAAAGTATGAGATCAGAGGCTGCGGCGATGGCCGAAATACTTTACTTTAACTGTAATTTTCCTTCCAAAAAGAGAGAGAGAGGATCGAAGCTTCAAGCGGCAAGGGAAACTTGTTACAACACACTTATATATATATAACTGCGAAAATCATGTCCTGAGTCGGACATTCCCATGCTCAGTAGCTATGTCAGAGTGTGTTATGAAACCAGCTCAAGAAAAGATAGAAAAGAAAGATCAACGCCTTAGAATTCAGCCTCTTCGAGGGGGCAACCTCCTTTACATTACATAAATGAACAATTCTTCGATGATACAAATGAAAAGACCTCCTTTCTATATATAGGAGTCTAAGGGGTCATAACATAATCAGAGCCGACATAACAATAATAATGTAAGGGCACAATAATAACAATAGTGGGCTTCTATGGGGCCCAATAGTAACAATATGGGCACTACATGGGTACATTAATATAATAAGTGGGTTATACTAATAACAATAAGGGGTTACTCTAGTAGTATAGGGGCCTAACATGCCCCTCTCCTTCAAAAAGTGTTGTCCTCAACGCTTGAGTAGTTCTTGATGCTTTTGTATAAAATTCTTGTCCTCCCATGTGGAATCTTCAGCGGGTGAGTTCTTCCACTTGATGAGATACTCTGAAATTGATCGATTTCGTAGCTGTCCGATTCTTGTTTCTGTGACTGCTCCAGGTTCTAATATGATTATTCCTTCCTCTTCAATTTCTGGCAATATTGTTTGAATTGGGATCTTTTGCAACTTTTGAATAAGTGGCCATACTTCTTCGTCCTTCTTCCATTCATCCCTTGCTTCGTTTATCCAATCTGGTTGGATAATATAAATAGCACAAAACAATGCTTCCACATCCTCATCCTTGAAGAGTCTTCCCATTCGGTAAGGTCGCCATTTTTTATGTAGTATTGCCAACATTTCCTTCTCATAAATAGCTTGCTTGAGATGTAGCAGTAAAAATACCCAATCAAAACATTTTTCACTATGATGTTGATCTACCTGTTGTTTCATTTGATTTTGCACCGAAGTGATGTTATCCTTTAAAAGTTGGAGAACTTGCCGTTGATGCTCGATGTGATATTTCACTGCTTGAACCTTTTTCTTCTTGATGTGTCCTTCTATCTCTAGAGTTTGAGGAGTGGTAATTTCCTCCAATCCTTTACAAGATATGGTAGGATTCATTTCTTGATGCTCGATGTGATCTTTCACTTCTTGAACATTTTTCTTCTTGATATGTCCTTCTATCTTGATAGTTTGAGGAGTGGTAATTTCGAACAAAGAATTACAAGAAATGGTTGGATTCATTTCTTCTTTCTCGATGTGATCTTTCACTTCTTGCACCTTTTTCTTCTTGATATGTCCTTCTATATTGAGAGTTTGAGGAGTGGTAATTCTTGCCAATGCTTTACAAGATATTCTCTGATTCATTTCTTCTTTCTCTGGGGTGGGTTCCTGGCATATATCTTCTTCTTTTGATGTTTCTTGATCCTTTTCTTCCTCCTCTTCATATTCTATGTAAAATAATTTCTTCTCAGCACACTTATGACCTTCAGTGCATTTGCTATCACAATTGTAACAAAGGCCTTTTTCTATTTTTTCTTCCAATTGTTGTGGTGTAACCCTTGTAGGCTGTGGAAGGCTAGGAGAAACAACACTTCCATCTTTATAGTTGTGAGGGGTACGCTTCCTGGTTTCCATAATTTTGCTTTCCACTATGTCACAAATCCCTTTTACTCTTTCCAATTGTTGTGGTGTTGCTCTAAAGAAGGTGTTGCTCTTTGTATCCTCATAATGTGCTATCATTTCCTCCGTGAAAATTGACCATGTAACAAGTTGTTTACGAGAACAAAGCCCTTTGTACCATAAAAATTGATCTGGTTCTAAATATGAAGATGCAATACATACCTTTTGTAACAGTTTTACACCATGTAGATCAAAATATTGCTCCATCTGAAGTATCCAATTTACTGGATCCTTGCCATCAAACTTCCTCATCTTGCTTTTTCTTGATTTTAGGAGCTCGACCTTGAAACGACTGTAATTTTGTACTTTTGGATCCTTAAGTTCTGAAATTGTGAGCTATAGTATCCCTTTGTGTCCTCTTTCCAATGCCACTAGTCTGATCCAAATTGGATTCTCTAATAAAAAGTTATGCACAATCTCCCAAGATTACCTGATTATAGACCTTTTCAGAAGAGAAAATTTGTATGAAGTTCCACATGTCACTGTTTCTACCTTTGGATCTAAAAATGATATAACAATAAACTACAGTCCGTCCTCTTTCTGTACCTTCTGACGAAATTTCAATCCGATGCTCAGAAAGCAAGTTATGATGATTTTCCCTAGGTCACCTGTTTTGAATGTAATTCAGGTGTCTGCAAAAAAACCAACTTCCTCAGATCATATCTCCGTAAATATCATGCGAAAAGATCTGAAATTTGGACCCAAGGTTCAGCGCGATTTCTTCTCAAATGGGTTTGTTTTGCGACTTTTGAAATGTTACAGAAAAAAATTTATAGCGAAAATGCCACGATGAACTGTTTTGAGCAGCGAAACCCTAGAATCCAAAGCTCTGATACCAAATGTTATGAAACCAGCTCAAGAAAAGATAGAAAATAAATATCAACGCCTTAGAATTTAGCCTCTTCGAGGGGGAAACCTCCTTTACATTACATAAATGAACAATTCTTCGATGATACAAATGAAAAGACCTCCTTTCTATATATAGGAGTGTAAGGGGTTATAACATAATCAGAGCCGACATAACAATAATAATGTAAGGGCGCAATAATAACAATAGTGGGCTTCTATGGGGCACAATAGTAACAATATGGGAACTACATGGGTACATTAATATAATAAGTGGGTTATACTAATAACAATAAGGGGTTACTCTAGTAGTATAGGGGCCTAATAGAGTGATTTTCTCGAAAGAGATATGACGATACTAGCTGCCGATAAGCATAATGTGGATCCGGTGTCATAATAGAATCATCCTGATAAGTTGTCTCCAAAAAACAATATTCGCAACTTGGGAGAGGAAACAAGGCTGAATGATGCAAGCCTCTACCCAAGGTCTTGATTTCCGCTTCACCAAACAGCATAGATCGGTACATGTGAATATATGTGTTGACATCGAACATGCATGAAATCCTCTGATTACCAGTCAATAGTGGAGACCGTTAATAGATGCGAGGAAGGCCACTAATAATGGTGATGGTCTCCAAGATGCGTAGTAAAATATAACGAGTGTGAAGGATGTCTTTGTCGTCAAACACCCGTTAGAATCGCTTAACCAGGAGCCAATAATGGGAACCCATGATCAAACACAAGGAAACCTGCCACTAATGTCTGCAAGTACCAAGGCACTGAATGTGTTTCTGGGTTCTCTTCCTAGATAGAGTGTTGAAGTCGATAGGAAGAAACTTGTCACAAGGTAGGAAATAATGAGTCCTACATCAGTAGACACGAAACGGGACAAGAATGATTTTTTTTTTGTTGAATCTTTTGAGCATTTGGGTCTAAACAACAAAGGGCATGATGAAAGAATATGCTTGATGGCTTGATGGAGGAAACAAAAGATTAACCCTTGAACAATAGAAGGCATGACAACAGTTTTAACCATGCAGCATTAGACTCATGAACACCAAAGAGTGTTAGGATATAGAGATTCAAGAACATCAGTATATGTAGGCTAAACTCATAGGATGGTAGGATTCATATTGAGAGGTCATCACAAGGAAGGTTTATCTAAGGGAGTGCCATGTTCATGACTGCTGCCAAACCATGCTTTCGAATATGGAATACAGTTGTATTGTCCACTTTCCCTGTCTGATTAATTTAATGAGTCCATACGGGTAAACTCATTGATCTTTTCATATTTCAAGATTCTGAAAAGTACCGCAAAAAGAACGACTCTTTGCCCTATATGATTAGTTTAATGAGTCCATATAGGCAAACTTGTCGATTTTTTCATGTTTTAAGAGTCTGAAAAGTATCGTAAAAAGAGTGACTCTATATCTTGTTCGTGTAATTTAAAGAGTCCAGACTAGACAACTTAGTGGTCTTCTCATATTTAGAGAGTCTAAAAAGATCGTAAAGAGCAACTCCATGGTGGTCCCTTTGTCATAGTTGTTAACCGAGTGTGACAAAAGGTTAATAGTATACCCAGATTAGTTACTTTTATGTGAGTTAATCTATTGAATCCGGATAAAGAGAAACCTATGTTCAATAGATGTCGACCTCATTTTGTTATGAGTACAAGGAGATGGACTAAACTCGTTTTTCGTCGTGAATTTTTAATGAGTCACGCAATGACGAACTCAATACCTTCATCATTTTAACGAGCCAAATGAAGCAAAATCAGGGTATCTTTTTTAGTTTAGTGAGCGAGAAAAATGAGGTAAAATAACTGCTCATTCCTTCTTCGTAGATTTAGCGAGCCCAAAGGAGGGGAAAAACTCGAGGATTTTTTGGTTTAAGAGCGAGAAATGGTCCCAAAAAATAAAGTTCTCTTGTTGTTGCCATATATTTTTAACGAGCCCGGTGACAAAAACTTGGGATTTTTCAGTTTAATGAGTGAGAAAAATACCTAAAAAGAATGCTCGGGTCATTTTTATAAAGGTTAACGAGCCTAAAGACAAAACTCGGGATTTTTTCAGTTTAAAGAGTGAGAAAAAAGTGCGTAAAAAGAATGCTCTAATGGTCTTTTTCAGTTTAATGAGCTAGAAAAAGATCGAAAAAGAGTTGCTCAGACCATCGTCATATATGTTTAATGAGCCCAACGATGAAAACTCAGAGATGTTTCTATTTTTTAAAGAGTAATAAAATATCTCAAAAAGTGTTGTATCTTCATTGTAGTAGTTTAACGAGCCCAAAGAAGGAGACTCGAGGTTTTTTGGATTAACGAGAAAGAAAAATACCATAAAAAGAACGCTCGATCTTCTTCATGGTAGTTTAATGAGCCTGAAGAAGGAGACTCAAGGATTTTTCGGATTAACGAGCAAGAAAAATACCATAAAAAGAATGCTCGATAGTTCTTGATCTCATGCTTGACAATAGAAGGGTCTATGCCATGCATTTCTTCATAAGACCAAGGGAAAACATCACGGAAATCCTTAAAAGGGTAGGTGAAGCTCACAATTTCCTCAGGATTGCAATTGGCCTCAATCTGTATGTCTTCCACGATGCCTATCATGACAAAAATATCGATGAACAATGTTTTCGAAATATTTCCCCTATTTCCTTCCGAGTCCAAAGTTTGTATAGTCGTGTATGGTGAGGAAATGATTTCATGTGCATCAGGTGACAGGATTTGAAGAGGCGTCATGTCTGAATCAGATATCGAAACATGATGTTGCGAATCCTCCCAAGGTCGCTCTTCTAAACTCATGATCTCTCTAATAGCTTTGTCCTTAGGTAGGACTTGATTGAATGGATTGAAAGAAGGGGTGGTTATGGGAGGGGTGGTTGTAATGTCAGTAGTAACCAACGTGACCGGAGATGCAGATGCAGATTGAATGGCTTGGCAGGCCAATTCAGCTGGTGATAGTGGCATTTGTTCTCCGAATGTGTCAAGGTCTGAAGGAGCCAGTAGGATCCGTGGATTGGTCTGTTCATGAGGAATAGATGAAAGCATGTTGACCATATGTGAAACCTTGGATGGCTAAAGAGGAAAACAACCCATGAGGGAAGAAGCCTTCAATAGACTGGTACCGAGACTGACATAAGAGTCAGGTACACTGCCCACTAAGGGTACAGAGCTACTAGGTAACAGAGAGAAATCTGGGGTGCAAAAATATAGCTGGTCCACTATGACTATCTTTCCATCCAAGGGAAAGAGGATGATACAGAAGACTGAAGACACAACGGCCTTCATGGCATAAGTCCAAGTGTGACCCAAAAGTAGATTATAGTCAAGTTTACGATCCACGACTTCAATATCTACCGTTACCATTTTCCCACTCAAGGTGATGAGATAGCTAGCTAGGTAACCTTTTGGGATGAAAGTGTGGTCGTCAAAAGCTCTAAGGGAATTTGACGGCGGGTTAGGGTTAGAGAACCCAAGGCGAGCCAACATGAAGCCGACATGACGCAGGTAGAAGCACCTTCGTCGATGACAGTTCTGTGTATACCTTTACCTTTCGAAGTTATATGCACTTGGAATGCAAGCTGGTGAGAAAGGGGAGGTTTACACTTGTCCATGTTGAAAATAGCAAGCATGGAATCCTCTTGTTCGATACCACCAATAGCCGAAAGCAAAGCTTTCTGTTGTGTTGGGCATGTTTGTAATACTTTGAGCACCGACATAGCCGACGACGCTTGCACCAAATCTTCTACAATGTTGTAGTTTTTGGTGGCACGTGCAGATGTATAGTGCGTTGTGCATCGAAGTGCCCCTTTTGGGGGTCTAATTACAAGGTTCGCAATTGGCCTTTCGATATGCAAATCATTGGGCAACGATGGGTTTGGACTTGAGGAAGGTTCCACTACATGAGCGACAAGAGCTCCATAAGATTTGGCTCTTGTGGCGAGTTCTACCATTTCAAATGTGTAAACGGTAGAAGATCCTTCACCAGCTAAAGGATGTTGTGAACCATCACTGCCCCCTTGCGGGGGTTGTGGTTGGTTTGCAATAAGGTTTTGTTGGTGCTGAGTGGGGAAAGGATTATTCAGGACAGTGGTGGTCCTACCAGTATCCTTTTGAGCAATTTATTATGTGCATTCCTGAAGACGCGGATAGCGATAGGTCATGTGGTCTTCAACACAGATTTTGCAAGGAAATATGGCGGGTTTATCCTTTCCATCGTTAGGAGGCGTAGCGTCCTTCTGTTTTGGGTTTTGTTGCTTTTTTGACTGCTCTTCAGAAGGAGTGGCCTTTTCCTTATTCTTCTTTTTCTTACTACTGGGATGTTGTGTATACTGCACAAAGTTTATCTCAGGGGTAGGAAGAGCAGTTGATTTGGTAGTAGTGGAATTATTATGGTTGCCAGGGGCATTGGGGATTATGTTGTAAAGAGTGCCAAACTGTGAATATATTATATCTAAGTGTTGGGCACAACGTATGGATTGGTCTTCTATGACCGCACCACTTAGAGTGACATCTCTAGTGATTTGCGGGAGTAAGGACCTGTAGAACTAGTCTGTTAAGAGAAAGTCTGGGAGGGGAGCTTTGACTAACCTTCGCCTACGTCTCCATTCATGTATATGATCGGAGATGTGGGTGGCGATATCCTGATTAAATGAAGTGAGGAGCTCTGTCCGAGTCTCATAGTGGATGGGTAGTTGGAAGTGCTTTAGGAATTCCATCGCTAAAGCGTCGAAGGTGTTTACTAACGTGCGTGGTAACTCAATATACCATTTAGCTGCGTTGCCAGTGAGGGTGTGGGGAAAAAGATGTAACTGGACACTATCATCCACCATGGAGTTAGAAACACTCCAAAGATGGTAGGTGGTGATATGGGTGCCCGGATCCTCCCCTTTCTTTCCATCGAACTTAGGGATGTCCGTTGGTATCTTATGCGGGATCGACGGCCATTGTAAGTTATGATAGATGGGGTCGTTTGTTAGTTTGTATAAGTCAGGTATATCCAACATTTCCAAGAAAGGTAGAGAGTTTGGTGCCCCCGACTCGGACCATGGCAATGACATATGACTTGAGGAGCCTTGCGCTCCTCCCATTGTTTGACTCCCATTATTATACATGGGTTGCATGCTGTAGCAGTTGCTTTGAGGTATGGTGTTGTTGAGTGAATTTCCATGAGTATTTTGATACTGGGGTATAGAATTTCCCCCAGGATAAGTGGTGCCCCCTTGACTCATTTGAATATGTGAGTAGGGTGCCCCCATGGATTGGTTGGGAACCCCTTGAGGATTCCCGCCCGACATAGAACTAACCATTTTTCCTTGATTGACAGAGGGAATGCTTATGTCAATGAGCGACTAACCATGCATGCCTGAGAATGGAGGGGGAATTGTTACGTTCCCTACCAGCATGTGCATAGTGGGAACCCCCCCAAGTATATGGATCTGGGGGTTTGAACTATACAACGGTGGCCGACCATGTTGTTGGTAGATGGGAACCACGCCCATAGTGCCACATTGAGCATTATAGGGAGCGTTGTATGTGGCACTTGTCAAAGGTATGTAGTTTGACATGAAAGGAGTGGAACCCGGCATCGGCTGGGTCCCGCTCGTAGAGGGTGTCATGTGAGTGGTTGTACCTGGGAAAAATGGGATAGCGGGGTTCACCATCAATGGTGTTGTGGTGACTGTTGACTGGGGGAGTGGTGGAAGACCGAAAGGGTCTTCAAAGTTCCACGACCCATTAGTCGTCGACGGAATGGGTGGAAATGTTCCAACTACTGAAGCAAGAAGTACAGGTACCGCGGGATCCAAGATTGGGTCCGATGGATTCGTAAGTAGAGGGTTTAAGGGAGGAAGGAATCCTTCGATAAAGAAATTCTCCGGCAAACTTGAATCGTCTATTGTCCAAATAGATCCTGAGTGAGATCTGGGAGATTGATTCCCTAAAGATGGGGAATCTGGTTCACTGGAGCTCAGCAGATCTTCCACAATGAGTGAAGGAAGTCCTAGCAATCGTCTAGATTGACGACGAGGGCCAGATGTAGCCATGGTGACCGTTAATTTTATTAATAAATTTTATCGTGATATTTGTTAAAGTCTAAAAAATGATAACACACGGGTGCCTAAAAATAAAAAATGCGCTAAATGGATCAATCAAAAAACAAAGGGAAATTGCCCTGTCTGATAAGCATCGATCACCGGAGATGAAACCTAGTATCTCAATGAATAACAGAGAAGGATGGCTAGATGTATGGTTACGGTTACTCTAGAGCTTCACCGGAATCTTAGAATGAGGGGCCAAGTACTCTCGTGAAGACGAACACCCTCCCAAACACTAAAGACATAGTAGATTTGTCCGTGTTAGGTACCAGGACAGCTCGTCCCAGTCACCTTGTGTAAGTCCCTATAAGTTTGGCCACTAAAGATACCTCAGATCATAGACACCACCAGGGGGGACATAGTCGTAGACAACACACTGTGTGGGCAGGATACCTAAGTCCCCGACTCAACTCCGAAATCCTTGAAGGGATCCCCAATACATAGAATACCCAAAGGATTTGTAAGAGAAGGTGAGCTACCTTCACTTATAGTCCGATGTTGTCTCGTATTTTGCTCTACTTTTACTGGAGTGGTCCCGGTAGTATGAGTGCAGAAGGAATTTTTCTCTCTTTTAATGACACTAGTTTGGTGTTCGATCTTGGGCAGTTTTACTCACTCTGCTTATCCCAAGATCCTAGCCTAGCTAATGTTTGTTTGCTCAATAAAGAGTTACTGATTGATTTTAGGTAAATTTTATGTGTACTTGATTATTGTCTTCGGTAGGGGAGTTGACATATGAAATGTGATGAGACTCTAACTCAATAAATCATGCAAAAAGCAATGCTTTAAAAAAATTTCAATTTGATGAAAACAAGTTGTATTCTACAAGTGAGAGTTTTTCACATGTTTATATTATTTCCATGCATTTCAGTCATTTAACACATGCATAACCAAAGAACTTCTTTCCATTGTTTCTTAACAACTACTTGAAACCAAAATAGAGCAGCTTTTAACCAGCTAAATAGAAGGATGAATAAAAAATGTGAGTCTTTCTTTCGTAAAAATGCTTTTAAGAAGGAAAAAAAATGATTTCCTAAAAGAAAATTTTCAGGACACCTATTTTGCTAGCAAAATGCAATTACAGATCTTCATTCAGTGCAAGAGAAGGCTTCCTATCCCTTTTGGATTTCAGACAATGCTAAAAATCAAGGTATTGGGAGACTAATGCTATGTAACAATGGCTACAGAGAGGTAGTAGGCCCACTAATGCTCCCTGTGAATAGGCACGTTGCTTTATAAAGCTCTGTGTAGACTGCTAACCTGTGTTAGTGTAGGAAATCAATTAACCAAAGGGCTTTCAAGATCAGATTAAGAGATGAATACTTATAGGCAAGATGCAGCAAGATTTTTGGTGGGTCAGAAAGGGATTAAAGAACTATAGGGAGCTTTTAGAAGGAGGAGAAAACAGAGAAGAGTATGGGTAAACCGGGAACTAGATGTATAGTCCCCAGCGGAGTCGCCAATTATGCTATAGGGTAAAATGCACGATGTATGGAGAATGTAGATACCCTCAAAGGTCTTCCTGGGACCTTCGGCAAACTGTAATATTATCTGCAACTGCACAAAGTTACATGCATGTTCATAGACAACAACTAGCTATCAAAGCATTAGAAGTAGATTACCTCAAGTCTCCGTATAGATTTGTTTGGAGATCACAATGCAGCCAAGTGGAACTCCCTCAAAGCCAGCTCCAAATCAAGTCCTACACATAGAAGAGACAAGAGTAATAACAACATACAACTCTGATAAATAATACATGAATATATAAAAGAACATCTAATTGCATACAACTAAGCTATTCATGCTAATAGGCATTGAATAAACAACTAAATGAATGATAGTATAGACACCATGAGTAGATAGTACAACTGCAGTTCTATATTAATGTTGGAAGTGTGATTACAACCATCTGTTGTATCATCCTTCATTTACACCTCTAGCTTCTCTCTCTCTCCCCCTTCTTGCTCACTTCTTATGATATGAGTCAATGCTCAACAGTCAAGTATGTTATCCTTTCAAATGCTCTGACCCCTTTCACAATGGCCCTAACTTTGCTTATGTAGCAATTGAGTTAGGGTTGCCAAGTTCCTCCTTGAGTTCACTAGGGCAAAAACAATGAAATTGCCATGCTTTTTAGCTCTTTCCATTTTCCTCCTTCTTTCATATTAGAAATTCTCCAATGTTAGAAAATTATTTATTACGGAGCAATGGAACACATAAAATATTGCAGAAAATATAAACACAGAAAACGCACAAAACAAGAGAGACACAGATATACGTGGTTCACCCAGTTTGGGCTACGTCCACCCCGAACAGCCAGTCCTTCCTTTCTATTATCCAGCAAAATGAAGAGATACAACCTACAGCAAAACCGCTGTAATATCCTCTGTTTTCTCTCACACTCTCACCTCTATGTTTCTCGCTAACCGAATACACATCTATATCACAGCCTCAAATACAATGCCCTCATATAAAGAGAGGGGTTGCCTTCTAGGGCAAAAAACCCTAAACTAAACATAAGTTCTACCGTCAGATCATCCGCCTAATGAACGGCCCAGATTGACTAGAAATTACTATACTTTTACAAGGCAATTTTACAGCTGTTTTTAGCTTCGGGGGCACTGCCCCCGAAACCCCCCGCCAGGGGGGGGCTCCCAAAAGTCGCTGCCACCCCCCCTGGACCCCCCACGGCAGCGATCATTTTACGGGTGGCGTTGCCGCCCCATTTTGAACTGGGGTCCAATATGCCGGTACTATAGAAGATAATCAGGCTCCACACCCAACAATCTCCCACTTGGAGACTGATTGTAGCAACTCCACCGTTGCTCCATTTGCTGGACAATGACTCCTCTTTGGACCTGGTTGTTTCTCATCTTCATCGTCATCCTTGAAGACCAACTGAAACTGAGCATATTCTCAGTTTCTCCCTGGTTACAACTTTTATTAGCATATCTGCAGGGTTCTGGCTAGTGTGTATCTTTTCCAGCTTCAATTCTCCATCTTCCAACACTGATCGTATGAAATGGTACTTGAGCTGTATGTGTTTTGTCCTGGAATGAAATGCTGAGTTCTTTGCAAGATGAATGGCACTTTGACTATCACTGTATAACGTGCCCATATCATGCTCCTTACCCAATTCACCCATAAACCTTTGTAACCAAATCATTTCTTTACTAGCCTCTGTAGCAGCAACATACTCTGCTTCTGTTGTTGAAAGTGCAACAACACTTTGGATTTTTGAAACCCAACTGACAGCTGTTCCTCTGACAGTAAATACATATCCTGTAGTGCTCCTCCTATTATCTCTGTCACCTGCCATATCTGCATCAACATATCCTTGTAGGGATATGTTTGAACCACCAAAGCATAATGCCTGACTTGTGGTACCTCTCAAATATCTGAGAATCCATTTCACTGCCATCCAATGTTCCTTTCCTGGATTGTTCATGTACCTGCTTACAACTCCCACTGCATGTGCAATATCAGGTCTTGTGCAGACCATTGCATACATTAAACTTCCAACTGCTGATGCATATGGAACTTTAGACATATAATCCATGTCTTCTTGGGTCTTTGGGCACATTTCTTTGCTAAGTTTGAAATGGCTAGCAAAAGGTGTACTAACTGGTTTTGCATTTTGCATGTTAAATATTTTCAACACCTTTTGTATGTACTCATTCCGAGACAATGTTAATTTTCTGTTTTTCCTGTCTCTAGTTATTCTCATACCAAGGATTTGTTTTGCAGCACCCAAATCCTTCATTGCAAATGAATTTGCCAATTTTCTTTTGAGCACATTTATTTCCTGCATGTTAGATCCTGCAACAAGCATGTCATCTACATAGAATAACAATATAATATAGCTGCCATCATTTTGCTTTTTTAGATAAACACAATGATCAGAGTGACATCTAGTATAACCTTGTTCAGACATAAACTTGTCAAATTTTAGATACCACTGCCTTGGAGCCTGTTTTAAACCATACAAGCTCTTCTTCAACCTGCACACAAGTTTCTCCTTCCCTTTCACCTCATATCCTTGTGGCTGCTGCATATATATCTCTTCCTCCAAATCCCCATGGAGAAAGGTTGTCTTTACATCTAAATGCTCAAGATGCAAATCTTCAGCTGCTACAAGACTTAAAATAGTTCTGAATGAAGTCATTTTAACAACAGGAGAAAATATTTCATCAAAATCAATACCTTTCTTCTGTGCAAACCCCTTCACCACAAGTCTAGCTTTGTACCTTTGCTTTCCTCCATCTTCTTCCTTCAACCTGTAAACCCATTTATTCTTCAATGTAGTTTTTCCTGCAGGCAACCTGACTAAATCCCAAGTTTGGTTATGCATTAAGGAGTCCATATCTTCTTCCATGGCTACCTCCCACTTCTTCTTGCTTTCAACCTGCATTGCTTCTTCATAACATTCAGGTTCACCAGAATCAGTCAACAATAAATAATATAATGAAGGAGAGTATCGTTCAGGAGGTCTACTTGTCCTGGTAGATCTTCTAACACCACTTTCAGGTGTTTGGAGTGCCTGTTGTTGTTGTGATGGTTGCTGATGTTGTGGTTGTTGATTATTATTATTTTCAGGCACCTTTACTTTTTCAGTAATTTCATCAAGAATTGCGTATTCCTTGTTTTCTTTTTCTTGTTTCTTTTCCTGCAACTGATTCTTATACAAGACCTTTTCATTGAATATTACATCTCTGCTCCTAATGATTTTGTGATTTCCATAATCATATAAGCGATAACCAAAATCATTAACACCATATCCAATAAAGGTACATTTCTTTGACTTTGCCTCAAGCTTTGTTCTATTTTCTTTATCAATATGGACAAAGGCCTCACAACCGAAAGGTTTTAAAATAGAGTAGTTTACCTTTTTCCCTGTCCATGCTTCCTCTGGAACACCACCATCCAAGGAACTTGAAGGTCCTCTGTTTATTAAATAAACAGCAGTATCTACAGCATCTGCCCAAAACTGTAAAGGCAATCCTGCATGCAATCTCATGCACCTTGCACGCTCCATGATTGTTCTGTTCATCCTTTATGACACACCATTTTCTTGTGGTGTTCTTGGAACTGTCTTCTCTCTGCGAATTCCATGCTCTGAACAGTACCTATCAAACTCTTTGCTGCAATATTCACCTCCATTGTCTGATCTAAGACACTTCAATTTCTTTCCTGTCTCAATCTCAACCAAAGCTTTCCATTTCTTGAAAGTATCAAATACATCAGATTTATTCTTAATACAATAAATCCAAGTTTTTCTAGTTGCATCATCAATAAAGGTAACATAATAACGAGAGCCACCGAGAGATGATACCTGAGCAGGTCCCCATACGTCTGTATGCACAAGCTCTAATTTTTCGTTCTTCTTTTCTTTCCCAACTCTGAGAAATCTGACTCTCTTCTGTTTTCCATAAATGCAGTTCTCACAGAAATCCAAATCAACATTCTTCAAACCTGGCAACAAATTCCTTGAGTGAAGAATCTTCATCCCTTTTTCACTCATGTGTCCAAGCCTATGATGCCATAATGCTGCATCTACTCCTTTGGAATTCAAAGCATTAACAGAGTTAGAAATACCATTGCATAAATACAATGTACCAACCTTTTCACCTTTTGCTATTACCAGGGCTCCTTTTGTGACCTTCCAAGCTTTATCTGTGAAAGTTGTCACACAACCTTCACTGCCTAACTGCCCTGTTGAAATCAGATTTTTCTTTAGATCTGGAACATGCCTTACCTCCTTTAGTAGTCATTGGTTTCCATTCTGATGTTTTACAAGAACCTTCCCCATTCCAACAATTTTACAGGGTTTGTCATCACCCAGACGAACTTGCCCAAAATCTCCTTGAACATAATCATAAAAGTATTTCTTTTCAGGTGTGGCATGGAATGAGGCCCCTGAATCTACCACCCAGGAATCAGTAATATTTTCGAAAGAAAGAATCAAAGCATCTTGTAACACCTCACCTGTCACATTTTCTTCATGATTGTTTTCTTGTTGTGCATCTCCTTCTTTTCCCTTCCGAGATCTACAGTCTTTCTTTAGGTGTCCTTTCTTTCCACATTTCTAGCACACTATCCCCGATCTGGACTTGGATCTGCCTTTCCTTGATTTACTGCGATATCCTGAGCTCTTTCCTCTTTCCATTTTTCTTCCTCTAGACTCTGCACTCAAAGCATTTCCCGATGTCTCACCGGAGCTTTTCCGTCGCATTTCCTCGCTAAGGATAGCACCGACAACATCATCAAACTTTCAAGTACTAGATCCAGAAACGGAGTTACTAATGGCCATTACCAAACCATTCCAACTTTCTGGTAATGAGCACAAGAATAATAGAGCTCTAACTTCATCATCAAAGTTTACCCCTACAGAACTTAACTGGCTTGTAACTGTATTAAAATCATTTAAATGGTTTGCAACAGATCCACCTTCCGACATATTCATATTAAATAACCGTTTCATAAGAAATACCTTGTTTGAGGCCGAGGGTTTTTCATATAGTTTCGACAACGTCTGCATCAAACCCTCTGTCGTGGTTTCCTTCGAAATGTTGAAGGCGACTGATGCAGCAAGGCACAACCGTATTGTTTCGAGTGCCTTTCTATCGAGAAGGTTCCATTCTTCGTCTTTTATACCCGTCGGCATCTTTGTTTTTCCGCCCAATGGTAGGTATAGATCTTTCTGATACAGATAATCTTCCATCTGCATCTTCCACAGCGAGAAGTTTTGGCCGTTAAATTTCTCGACCCTAAACTTACCATCTTCCGCCATTGCTCCCACTCGAACCAGGAACCCTTCTTTCCTGCGAGTTTATCAGCCAAATAGACCTTCGG
Organism: Pinus tabuliformis; assembly: GCA_031772625.1. NCBI lineage: Eukaryota > Viridiplantae > Streptophyta > Pinopsida > Pinales > Pinaceae > Pinus > Pinus tabuliformis. The sequence goes on along the minus strand of CM062806.1, from coordinate 289,527,414 downwards.
CTCTGATATCAGTTGTTAGAAAATTATTTATTACGGAGCAATGGAACACATAAAATATTGCAGAAAATATAAACACAGAAAACGCACAAAACAAGAGAGACACAGATATACGTGGTTCACCCAGTTTGGGCTACGTCCACCCCGAACAGCCAGTCCTTCCTTTCTATTATCCAGCAAAATGAAGAGATACAACCTACAACAAAACCGTTGTAATATCCTCTGTTTTCTCTCACAGTCTCACCTCTATGTTTCTCGCTAACCGAATACACATCTATATCACAGCCTCAAATACAATGCCCTCATATAAAGAGAGGGGTTGCATTCTAGGGCAAAAAACCCTAAACTAAACATAAGTTCTACCGTCATATCATCCGCCTAATGAACGGCCCAGATTGACTAGAAATTACTATACTTTTACAAGGCAATTTTACAGCTGTTTTTAGCTTCGGGGGCGCTGCCCCCGAAACCCCCCGTCAGGGGGGGGGCTCCCAAAAGTCGCTGCCGCCCCCCCTGGACCCCCCATGGCAGCGATCATTTTACGGGCGGCGTTGCCACCCCATTTTGAACTGGGGTCCAATATGCCGGTACTATAGAAGATAATCAGGCTCCACACCCAACAATCTCCCACTTGGAGACTGATTGTAGCAACTCCACCGCTGCTCCATTTGCTGGACAATGACTCCTCTTTGGACCTGGCTGTTTCTCATCTTCATCGTCATCCTTGAAGACCAACTGAAACTGAGCATATTCTCAGTTTTTCCCTGGTTACAACTTTTGTTAGCATATCTGCAGGGTTCTCGCTAGTGTGTATCTTTTCCAGCTTCAATTCTCCATCTTCCAACACTGATCGTATGAAATGGTACTTGAGCTATATGTGTTTTGTCTTGGAATGAAATGCTGAGTTCTTTGCAAGATGAATGGCACTTTGACTATCACTGTATAACGTGCCCATATCATGCTCCTTACCCAATTCACCCATAAACTTTTGTAACCAAATCATTTCTTTACTAGCCTCTGTAGCAGCAACATACTCTGCTTCTGTTGTTGAAAGTGCAACAACACTTTGGATTTTTGAAACCCAACTGACAGCTGTTCCTCCGACAGTATACATATCTTGTAGTGCTCCTCCTATTATCTCTGTCACCTGCCATATCTGCATCAACATATCCTTGTAGGGATATGTTTGAACCACCAAAGCATAATGCCTGATTTGTGGTACCTCTCAAATATCTGAGAATCCATTTCACTTCCATCCAATGTTCCTTTCCTGGATTGTTCATGTACCTGCTTACAACTCCCACTGCATGTGCAATATCAGGTCTTGTGCAGACCATTGCATACATTAAACTTCCAACTGCTGATGCATATGGAACTTTAGACATATAATCCATGTCTTCTTGGGTCTTTGGGCACATTTCTCTGCTAAGTTTGAAATGGCTAGCAAAATGTGTACTAACTGGTTTTTCATTTTGCATGTTAAATCTTTTCAACACCTTTTGTATGTACTCATTCTGAGACAATGTTAATTTTCTGTTTTTCCTGTCTCTAGTTATTCTCATACCAAGGATTTGTTTTGCAGCACCCAAATCCTTCATTGCAAATGAATTTGCCAATTTTCTTTTGAGCACATTTATTTCCTGCATGTTAGATCCTGCAACAAGCATGTCATCTACATACAATAACAATATAATATAGCTGCCATCATTTTTCTTTTTCAGATAAACACAATGATCAGAGTGACATCTAGTATAACCTTGTTCAGACATAAACTTGTCAAATTTTAGATACCACTGCCTTGGAGCCTGTTTTAAACCATACAAGCTCTTCTTCAACCTGCACACAAGTTTCTCCTTCCCTTTCACCTCATATCCTTGTGGCTACTGCATATATATCTCTTCCTCCAAATCCCCATGGAGAAAGGCTGTCTTTACATCTAACTGCTCAAGATGCAAATCTTCAGCTGCTACAAGACTTAAAATAGTTCTGATTGAAGTCATTTTAACAACAGGAGAAAATATTTCATCAAAATCAATACCTTTCTTCTGTGCAAACCCCTTCACCACAAGTCTAGCTTTGTACCTTTGCTTTCCTCCATCTTCTTCCTTCAACCTGTAAACCCATTTATTCTTCAATGTAGTTTTTCCTGCAGGCAACCTGACTAAATCCCAAGTTTGGTTATGCATTAAGGAGTCCATCTCTTCTTCCATGGCTACCTCCCACTTCTTCTTGCTTTCAACCTGCATTGCTTCTTCATAACATTCAGGTTCACCAGAATCAGTCAACAATAAATAATATAATGAAGGAGAGTATCGTTCAGGAGGTCTACTTGTCCTGGTAGATCTTCTAACACCACTTTCAGGTGTTTGGAGTGCCTGTTGTTGTTGTGATGGTTGCTGATGTTGTGGTTGTTGATTATTATTATTTTCAGGCACCTTTACATTTTCAGTAATTTCATCAAGAACTGCGTACTCCTTGTTTTCTTTTTCTTGTTTCTTTTCCTGCAACTGATTCTTATACAAGACCTTTTCATTGAATATTACATCTCTGCTCCTAATGATTTTGTGATTTTCATAATCATATAAGCGATAACCAAAATCATTAACACCATATCCAATAAAGGTACATTTCTTTGACTTTGCCTCAAGCTTTGTTCTATTTTCTTTATCAATATGGACAAAGGCCTCACAACCGAAAGGTTTTAAAATAGATTAGTTTACCTTTTTCCCTGTCCATGCTTCCTTTGGAACACCACCATCCAAGGAACTTGAAGGTCCTCTGTTTATTAAATAAACAGCAGTATCTACAGCATCTGCCCAAAACTGTAAAGGCAATCCTGCATGCAATCTCATGCACCTTGCACGCTCCATGATTGTTCTGTTCATCCTTTTTGACACACCATTTTCTTGTGGTGTTCTTGGAACTGTCTTCTCTCTGCGAATTCCATGCTCTGAACAGTACCTATCAAACTCTTTGCTGCAATATTCACCTCCATTGTCTGATCTAAGACACTTCAATTTCTTTCCTGTCTCAATCTCAACCAAAGCTTTCCATTTCTTGAAAGTATCAAATACATCAGATTTATTCTTAATACAATAAATCCAAGTTTTTCTAGTTGCATCATCAATAAAGGTAACATAATAACGAGAGCCACCGAGAGATGATACCTGAGCAGGTCCCCATACGTCTGTATGCACAAGCTCTAATTTTTCGTTCTTCTTTTCTTTCCCAACTCTGAGAAATTTGACTCTCTTCTATTTTCCATAAATGCAGTTCTCACAGAAATCCAAATCAACATTCTTCAAACCTGGCAACAAATTCCTTGAGTGAAGAATCTTCATCCCTTTTTCACTCATGTGTCCGAGCCTATGATGCCATAATGCTGCATCTGCTCCTTTGGAATTCAAAGCATTAACAGAGTTAGAAATACCATTGCATAAATACAATGTACCAACCTTTTCACCTTTTGCTATTACCAGGGCTCCTTTTGTGACCTTCCAAGCTTTATCTGTGAAAGTTGTCACACAACCTTCACTGCCTAACTGCCCTGTTGAAATCAGATTTTTCTTTAGATCTGGAACATGCCTTACCTCCTTTAGTAGCCATTGGTTTCCATTCTGCTGTTTTACAAGAACCTTCCCCATTCCAACAATTTTACAGGGTTTGTCATCACCCAGACGAACTTGCCCAAAATCTCCTTGAACATAGTCATAAAAGTATTTCTTTTCAGGTGTGGCATGGAATGAGGCCCCTGAATCTACCACCCAGGAATCAGTAATATTTTCAAAAGAAAGAATCAAAGCATCTTGTAACACCTCACCTGTCACATTTGCTTCATGATTGTTTTCTTGCTGTGCATCTCCTTCTTTTCCCTTCCGAGATCTACATTGTTTCTTTAGGTGTCCTTTCTTTCCACATTTCCAGCACACTATCCCCGATCTGGACTTGGATCTGCCTTTCCTTGATTTACTGCGATATCCTGAGCTCTTTCCTCTTTCCATTTTTCTTCCTCTAGACTCTGCACTCAAAGCATTTCCCGATGTCTCACCGGAGCTTTTCCGTCGCATTTCCTCGCTAAGGATAGCACCGACAACATCATCAAACTTTAAAGTACTAGATCCAGAAACAGAGTTACTAATGGCCATTACCAAACCATTCCAACTTTCTGGTAATGAGCACAAGAATAATAGAGCTCTAACTTCATCATCAAAGTTTACCCCTACAGAACTTAACTGGCTTGTAACTGTATTAAAATCATTTAAATGGTTTGCAACAGATCCACCTTCCGACATATTCATATTAAATAACCGTTTCATAAGAAATACCTTGTTTGAGGCCGAGGGTTTTTCATATAGTTTCGACAACGTCTGCATCAAACCCTCTGTCGTGGTTTCCTTCGAAATGTTGAAGGCGACTGACGCAGCAAGGCACAACCGTATTCTTCCGAGTGCCTTTCTATCGAGAAGGTTCCATTCTTCGTCTTTCATACCCGTCGGCGTCTTTGTTTTTCCGCCCAATGGTAGGTATAGATCTTTCTGATACATATAATCTTCCATCTGCATCTTCCACAGCGAGAAGTTTTGGCCGTTAAATTTCTCGACCCTAAACTTACCATCTTCCGCCATTGCTCCCACTCGAACCAGGAACCCTTCTTTCTTGCGAGTTTATCAGCCAAATAGACCTTCGGCTCTGATACCAGTTGTTAGAAAATTATTTATTACGGAGCAATGGAACACATAAAATATTGCAGAAAATATAAACACAGAAAACGCACAAAACAAGAGAGACACAGATATACGTGGTTCACCCAGTTTGGGCTACGTCCACCCCGAACAACCAGTCCTTCCTTTCTATTATCCAGCAAAATGAAGAGATACAACCTACAGCAAAACCGCTGTAATATCCTCTGTTTTCTCTCACAGTCTCACCTCTATGTTTCTCGCTAACCGAATACACATCTATATCACAGCCTCAAATACAATGCCCTCAAATAAAGAGAGGGGTTGCCTTCTAGGGCAAAAAACCCTAAACTAAACATAAGTTCTACTGTCATATCATCCGCCTAATGAATGGCCCAGATTGACTAGAAATTACTATACTTTTACAAGGCAATTTTACAGTTGTTTTTAGCTTCGGGGGCGCTGCCCCCGAAACCCCCCGACCCCCCACGGCAGCGATCATTTTACGGGCGGCGTTGCCGCCCCATTTTGAACTGGGGTCCAATATGCCGATACTATAGAAGATAATCAAGCTCCACACCCAACATCCAAATAGGTCGATTTTGGATGTTTCCTTGCTTTTCTTGAGTAATTTTAGGAACAAATATCTAGATATTTATGAGTCAATCCGTTCCTTTGACCCTTGGAACTTCACCAAGTTTCACTAACGCTGTCCCCTAACTAGTAACTTGAGTTAGTAGGGTCACTAACGCACCCTTAGGCTTGGTAACAATATTTATAAAGTAGGTTGTTAGTGTACAACCAACGTTAGTGTGGAATCAAGGCCTGTAATTGTGGTCTTTGCTTCAATCATCATGTCTTTCCCCTCTGAGTTGATGAGAAGGTCAATTTGTTGTATAACACAGGGTTGTAGCTCCATTCAGTAGAAACTAGAGAACAAGAGAAGGTTGTAGCCTTTTGTAGGTGGGTGCCCATGTACTGGTATGAGTCTGCACCAATACAAGATTGTAAACAGGTTTTTCTTATATTAAAAGAAGACAACAGTAGGTGGTTTCTGTCTTGCATTGGGTTTCCACCTTAAATCTTGGTGTTCATGTGTGTTGCTTATGTGTGATCATTTATTCTGTTATTACTGAACATGGTTACTATTTATATGGTTAATGAAGTACTAATGCACTGATTAAAGATCAACATATGATGAATTAACTGAATCATAAGTTTGTTGGATATAAGTTGGTTTCTTTAAAGACAGTTGTGTGTACAAGCGAGTTACCTTCATTGAAGTAGAATATATAAACTTGAGCACGAAAAGAAAAAGCTATTGATTTGATAAAGAAAGATTCACCCCCCCTCTCAGTATTATTTCCAACACCAAGTGTCAGGTTGCCACTGGGTCCCACATATCACATATCGGGAAAAAGAAAGAGGCGCAGGTTAAGAATCGGCCCCCGCAAATTGCACCAAACTCATTGTTGTTATGTTGTTACCACTAGTAAAGTTGTAATTTCAATAATACTATCACACGTGATAATTTTATTTGGTTTAGTTTAATGTCCTGATGGGTCCGTCATATGACATTGGTTATTTACCCACAGCCGATTTCCGATTGCGATAAGACCCAGACACAAGAATTTTATATATCATAGTTTAATACCCCAGTTGGTCCGCAATAACACAATCGCAGTGTTCCCATGTTAACAAGACCTTTGACTGTTGAACTTCACTAATTGCGATGAGCAAGAGGTTTCAGATGCAAGATTATATATGTTACAGTTAATTACCCCCAACGGGTCTGCAATAACCCAATCACAACATTATGCTATGTTGGGAGACCACATAACTTTCTGATTGCGATTTGGATACAACCGACAGGATAGAGCCCGTTGAGTGACAGATTTCTTGCTCCATTAGTGGATTTCGGAGTAGAAATGGGGTTTTTGGTTGTTTTTGGAGCATTTTGTGGAACAAATAGTGGAAGAACTGGGAGAAGTCATAACTTCTTCAATTCTTATCCAAATTGGATGAAAAAAGAGGCTAAATAGACATTTTTACTATTCTGAACTCATTGAGATAGGTTTCAGAGAAATTTGAGTATTGTAAACACGCTTTTGTTGTAATTTGAGCATAATAGAGAGGCCCAAACCATTGGACGCTGGACCAAGGAGACGTAATCGAGGAGGGGTGAACTCCTTTATCATGTGCTTGTTGTGTGTTGTATTTTGATTTTCTTTGATGTTATTTTGCTATTGTTCAACATATATTTTTATGTTAAATTGTTTTATAACATTTACATAAGAAATTCTCATGGGAATTAGTTAATTAAGAAAAAGTATTGAATCCTTAACCACTTGATAAGAAATGATAATCATCTTGGGTTTTATTTTGAATGGGGAGTTAGTAGAGCATTACTAATCTACTCCATTTCAGGTCAAGTTGGTATCAGAGCCCTGGTTTTTGCTTACTATATTTTCTTTAATTGTTTGCAATTTTATGTCATTCTTACAAGGTTAAAACTCAAAAGAGGAGAAGGGAAGCTGGTTGAAGGCCCTATAGTTGTCTCAAGGGGAATAAGAGAAATATTGAGAAAGACTTCTACATAAGTACATCCTTAAGTTGCAGAAGTTGCAGTTGAGTCTAAAGAGATCAAGTCTCATGCAAGAGAACCTATTATGCCAGAAGATTAGAAGACCTTCAGAAAGGCTTTCTTTGATATGACATAGATGGCTAAGGTCCTCTATGAAGAGAGGAATAGAAGGTTGCAAGGAGAAATTTCCAAGCCTCCCAATGGAGAAGGCTCTTCAGGAGGAGGTAATGGAAAAGAAGATAAAGGAAAAGGAGGTAATGGGAATGGAGGAAAACCTCCACAATCCCCACCATCTTCTTCATCTTCTTCTTTGAAGGCGTCTTCAACTTCTTCCAATACTAAAACTCATACTCATACTCATCATAATTCTTCGAAAGGAATCGATAAATCACCTTTTCTAAAGCTTGATATTAAATTTGAGTTGCCTATGTACAATGGTGAAGTTAATGCAAAGAAACTGGATAACTGGATTCGTCAGTTGGAGGTGTATTGTAGAATTCAGAACCTTCAAGAGTATGATATCAAAATTTATTTGACTTCATTGAGAATGGAGGGAGCAATACTTCTATGGTGGGAATCAAGGACTCAAGACGAGATCAAAAAACATCGTAAGATCTCTATTTCTTGGAATGATTTCATTTCTGCTATAAGAAGATAGTTCTACCCTTTGTTGTCGCTCCCAGAGACATCCTTGGATTGCTTACAAGACCAGTGCCTGGGTACATCTAAATCGGTGTGCCTCAAATGATTCTCAAGTAAGAGGAGACATCACTTGTATTCTATACATATATATCAGAGAGTTGGTTCTTTCATCCAAAGATACAATCCATATGTTTCAGCATTTATACACACACATAGTTCCCAGAAATATAACATAAATAGTGGAGGCTAAGGACTTCAAATATTACAGTTTCAATCAGCTATATAAGATAAATGAGAGAAGTCAAAGAAATGGACAACTCAGGATATAGAGCTCAGAGTACCAATAATTTTATAGATAAAATATAGAGCTTGAAACCATAAGATTTACTATAACTACTGAGTTAGAGGAAGATGTAATGGACATAAAAGAAGTTAAGTGATATGCTTCATGCAATACAACTTGAAAATATGATTTCAACCCCTCACACAGGCATATGCATTAACACTTTAACGCAAATGAATATGTAGACAAGTCTGAAATATCAGAGTATATATTATTGCATGAATTCAAAAGAGGAAAACATACAAGATGAATGAAATAGGGAAATAACACATTGTAATACTTCAGAGGAGGAATCACCACCAATCCTGTAATATTCTGCAAGATCTATGTGACTAAGTGATACAGTTTTCACAAAAATAATAGAATTTCTTTTCAGATTTCGGAACCATTTTTCAGTGTTGCGACCCCCTATTTATAAGAAGAGGGGGTGCTTTCAATCATGGTTTCATACATAAAATCCTGGGCCGAGTTTTCAGCTGTCAAGTCAGCTCTCTCTCTCTTGGTTAGGGGAGGTTTTGTATCCAAAAACATTAAGAACAATAATAATGGCCTCACGGAGGAAAGCACATCACAGAATCGCGGAACAAGTGAGAAATTAATTTCAAAATCCTCATCTCCCCATCCCTATAATCACTTTTGTTTCATGGATGAATTTAGTTCACAACATATGCTCCTGCATTGTTCAACTAACTCTCGTCATTCTGTCTTAAAAATATTCAGTGCAGACCTTGAGCACGAGTTACGAAGGGCCACTTATGGGGGGTGCCCATACTTGGTTTTGAATTCTCCTTCCCCTGATTCACTACCACATCTGCCTCTAGGACCAACTCTGTCACTTCGGCCTTAAATATTCTACTGAATCCCTTGGCGCTCTGTTATGCCCAGCCTTAAAGGCTTGATCTCTTATATCTTCTTTTGTAGCTACTTTCAGTGCTGACCTTGTCGATTTCTAGCATAAAAACCTTCTGAGCACAGTCAACGCCCTAATCTGGCTTGGGGTGCATTCTCAATTTAATTATAGAAGTCTCAAGGGGCATGAGAATTCATATCTTCATATAGGAGAGAGGGCACAAGTTTATACCTATGGAACGAGAGAAAGGGAGCCTTTGGGTTCCCCCCTTAGGTCCACTTTATTATGTCCCTTTTGTAGTGCTTTGCATATGACCAGGGGATGCGACCAAGGGCTTTGTGCTTTGGTGCTTAGGCTCTCAATAACTACGTAGGGGGATTTTTCTTTATATTGCAAAAGCCCCTCATCATCTTATTTCTTGACCCGAATTCTTTCTAAATCACAACTCATAAATTATCACATCCGCGGGAGGAGTCTCGCATATCACAATCACGTTGTGCCAATGTCTTAAACTTTTCTTTCTCCATAGCGTGGGCCGATAGTCTAGATGTGAGATCCTTATAGATCGTGGCATAATACTTGATCGCTTGTAGGGTTTCCCGCATATCGCAGTCACTAGCTCCATCAGCTTTAGCCTTTCCCCTTAACTATTGCGATCATCGATCTATGGGGTGAAATCATCACTACCACGTGTCACCCTATGAGTGGTGACATGTGGCACCGAGAAATGGGCCCATGTCACCCTAGAAAAAAATGAAACCGGGTGACAAATGTCCTCTGCTATGTCATCACCCGTACTTCCACGTCACTGTTGATGTCAGCTGCTCTGTCGGTTCTGAAGACCAATAGCATGCTGCCACATGACCTTCGGGAGGAGAGAGAGAGTCGCTCGCCTGTTCCTGGTTTTTTCGGCCTTTCCTTTATAAATTGTTTTCTTGACCCCCTAGCAATATTACACAGAAATCACAAATTGGTGGTTTGCAACTCTATAAAGTTTTATAACCCCTTGATATGTCGAACTTGTGGGACTGTTGTGATGCGAGGTCACCAAGATGTGGGATTGCGCCATGTGAAGGAGAGAGAAAAGGGGAGGCCCGACCCCTGTTTTTCCATAATTTTATTTGTTAACACTTTTTAGCCCTTCCCCAACAGTGCAACACTATATCACAATATCAGCCCCACAAGTTTTGGAGTATGTTGTAACTGAGGGACTGCTAGATCTGGGGGATGCGATATACGATATCGGCATTTGGGACTGTGATATGTCAACAACCTTAGTTGTGTTCCCTGGGATCCTGCCGATGGATGATTGCAATAAATGCTTCGCCCAGACCTGCCAACTACCGATATGAAATATCGGCGATCGGTGGATCAATGTTTTTCATTAGGTTAGTGCTCCATACCCGTCTGACCGTCGACATGTGATATGCGATGAACCTCCTTGTTAGGTCCCTATACTACTAGTGTAACCCCTCATTTTTATTATTGCAACCCCCTTATTATACTTTTGTGCCCATGTAGTACCCATGTTGTTATTAATAAGCCCCATAGAATCCCGCTATTGTTATTGTTGTTCCCTTACATTATTGTTGTTATGTCGACTCTAATTATATTATGACCCCTTAGACTCTTATATATAGAAAGGAGGTCTTGTCATTTGTATCATCCAAGAATTGTTCATTTTTGTAATGTAAAGGAGGTTGTCCCCTCAAAGAGGCTTATTTCTAAGGCGTTGATCTATCTTTTCTATCTTTTGTGAGCTGGTTTCATAACATTTGGTATCAGAGCTATGGATTCTAGGGTTTCGTTGCTCCAAATAGGTCATCGTGGAGTTGTTGCTATAACTTTAGTTCTGTGCCATTTCAGAAGATGAAACAAAAACCCATTTGAGCCTAAATCTCACTGAACCTTGGGTCCAAATTTTAGATCTTGTGTCCCTATATTTTCGGAGATATGATCTAAGGAAGTTAGGATTTTTAAAAGCTCCAGTATTCCATATCAAATAGGTCATCATGGAATTTTTGCTATAATTTGTTTTCTACAAAGGTTAAAACTATGAAATCAAAACCCATTTGAGAAGAAATATTGATGCTCGAGCCCAAATTTCAAATACTATTTCACTATATTTTCGGAGATACAGTCCAATACATTTAGGGTTTCTGCAGGCTCCCGAATTACATCACAAATAGGTCTAAAGGTTGAAACAGTGACACGTGGCACTTCGTACAAGTTTTCTCTACTAAAAAAGTGTATGATCAGGTCATCGTAGAAGATTTTGCATAACTCTTTCTTGAAGAATCCAATATTGATCAGACTGGTAGGGTTAGAAAGAGGACTCAGAGAGATACCACAAGACACAATTACAGAACTTGGAGATCCGAAAGTATAGAGTTACAGTCATTTCAAGATCGAGCTCCTGAAATCAAGAAAGGAAATACGAGGAAGTTTGATGGAAAGGTTCCAGTAAATTGGATACTAGAGATGGAACAATATTTTGATCTACATGATGTACAACTGTTAAAAAAGGTACATATTGCATCTTTATATCGAATCAATTTTTACGGTATAAAGGGCTTTGTTCTCGTAAACCACTTGTCACTTGGTTAATTTTCCCATAGGAAATGATAGCACATTATGAGGATACAAAGAGCAACACCTTCTTTATCCAACTGATAAATCTCAAACAAAAGGGTTCAATGGCAGAGCACATTGAGGACTTCCAAAAATTGAATATAAGGGTAAATGGTATTCTAGAGAAGCAAATGATTGATGTCTTCATAGGGAATTTAAAGGATAACATTCAACATGAGTTTCATGTGTGGGAACCTGATTCATTGGAGAAGGCATTTAGGTTGGCAAGAAAAAATGAAATTGGAATTATGGAAACAAGGAATCCTACCACTCACAACTATAAATATGGAAGTGTTTTTTCTCCTAGACTTCCACAACCTACAAGGTTTACACCACAACAATTGGAAGAAAAAAGAGAAAAAGGGCTTTGTTGCATTTGTGATAGCGAATACACTAAAGGTCATAAGTGTGCTGAGAAGAAATTATTTTACATAGATTGTGAAGAGGAGGAAGAACATGTTCAAGAAACATCAAAAGAAGATGATATAAACCAAGAACCAACCCCAAATAAAGAAGAAATGAATCCAATCATATCTTGTAAAGAATTGGCAAGAATTACCACTCCTCACACACTCAAGATAGAAGGACATATCAAGAAGAATGAGGTTCAAGTAGTGAAATATCAGGAAGAAAAGGATCAAGAAATGTCAAAAGAAAAAAGTACTCACCAGGAACCAAACCTAGAGAAGAAATGAATCTGACCATATCTTGTAATGAATTGGTAGGAATTACCACTCCTCAACCTCTCAAGATAGAAGGACATATCAAGAATAAAAAGGTTCAAGTAGTGAAAGATCACATCGAGCATTAACAACAAGTTCTCCAACTTTTAAAGGATAACCTCACTTTGGCGTAGAATCGAATGAAACAACAAGCATATCAATATCACAGCAAAAGAAGTTTTGATGTAGGTGACTGGGTATTTCTATGACTACAACCATACAAACAAATGTCCCTAAAGAAAGCTAAGAAGGATAATAAATTATCACCAAAGTATCATGGGCCATACAAGGTGTTACAAAAGATTGGTACTATAGAATACAAATTGGAGTTTCTTGCATCTTCCTGAGTGCACCCACTTTTCCATGTTTCATTATTAAATAAGGTTATAGGGGAGAATCTTTAAGTTTAAACAATATTTCAAAAACTTGACGAGGAAGGAAAAATCATATTGGAACCAGAAGCAGTCACAAAAACAAGAAATTGATAGCTATGGAATCAATCAATTTTAGAGTATCTCATCAAGTGGAAGAACTTACTCGCTAAAGATTCCACAAGGGAGGATGAGAATTTTATACATAAGCATCCAAAACTACTCAAGAATTGAGGACAACACTTTTTGAAGGAGAGGGGCATGTTAGATCCTTATACTACTAGTGTAACCCATTATTTTTATTAGTTCAACCCCCTTATTATATTGGTGTGCCCATGTAGTACCCATATTGTTATTATTGTGCCCCATAGAAGCCCACTATTGTTATTGTTGTTCCCTTACATTATTATTGTTATGTCAGCTCTAATTATATTATGACCCCTTAGACTCCTATATATAGAAAGGATGCCTTCTCATTTGTATCATCCAAGAATTGTTCATTTATGTAATGTAAAGGAGGTTTCCCCCTCGAACAGGCTTATTTCGAAGGTGTTGATCTATCTTTTGTGAGTTGGTTTCATGAAACTCCTCGGTCCCGATTGCGATTTTTTCTACACACTTAGCCATTTTCCTCAATCAATTGGACTTTTTAGGGGCAATCTTCTACAGGCTCTAACGTTTGGTCTAGAAACCCTTTTTTTGACTTCTATATAACCCCGAAAAGATTTTCTCGATAATTATACAAGAGAGAGGGTCTCATCAAGCTCTGATAACTTCTGTGGCTTAGAAAATGGCTTCAACTTCACTGTTCTCATGCATCATGGACCACTGATCATTTACAAAGTAGTGAGTGAATAGTAAATGACAACACCCTTTATCTCATATGCAAAAATCTATCATGAATTGGAAAAAATTCAGACAGTTAAAAGGTCAAAATGTGCAAGAGTATACTCAAGAGTTTAAGAAAAGAGCTCGTATGCTAGGAGTAGACTTATAGTCACAAGATACTTTACTAAAATACATAGGAGGGTTGCATAGCTATCTTTGACATACCATTCTTATGTTTAGTCCCACAAATCTTGATGAGGTCTGTGTTCAAGCTAAACACCTCAAATAAAGAGGGAAAAATGTATAAGAAAAAGGTAAGAAGAAGCCATTTCAGAGTGGTGAAAAAGGGAAGAAATTTAAAGGAACTATGAAGAAAAATGCTTCTGTTAAGAAAGAAGGGGAGAAACCCATGTGAAAGAATTGTTCCAAGGAGGGTCATGATGAAGTGCATTGTTGGAATCTTAATCCATAATTAAGACTGAAGAAATTTAGCAATAAAGGGAAATAGAGGACAAACGATGTTGCACAATAAGGCTTGGGTTCTGACTTAGGAGATGAAACCAAGATTGCAACCACAGTCACTAAGGGAAAATTTGTGGCAAAAGCAAGCAAAAAGGAATCCATGGAAAGCACCAGCATAACAAATAACTCTAATAATGCTTCAAATGAGGAAAATAGAATAGAGTTGTTCCATATTATAGTTATTTCCAAACACACCAAGATTGACACACTATTTGACAGTGGATCTCATGCAAATTTAATTTTTGCGGATTTGGTTAAGAAATTGAATCTGGAAACTGTGCCTCATCATAAATCATATATGTTGGGTTGGCTAACCAAGGATTCCAATTTTCAAGTCACACGGAAATGAGTTTTCAGGTTTGCAATCACTACCAATTTCATTGATGAAGTTGAATTAGACGTTGTGCCATTGGATATTTACGGGATTATGTTGGGAAGCCTATATATGTATGACAGGAAAGTCGTTTTCCACCGCTTTGAGAAAAAATATCATTTGTTCAAAGACAAAGTGGAGTATATTGTGAGATCCCATCGCAAAAAGCTTAGTCTGTCTTTAGCAAGTGTAGGGTAAATGAAGAGACTGGTCAATTCCAGCAAGAGTCTTGTGCTCCTTATGATAAAGCAGAAGAATGACATAGAGTAGGAATCCTCTGTAGCATGTGATATGAAGCTGAAAGCTGAATTGATTGATATGGTCAATCAATATGGAGACATGTTTCAAGAACCAAAAGGATTGCCACTAAAAGGAGGAATTCAGTACAAAATTCAACTACAATAGGACTATCCACTCCCAAACATCGGTATGTATCGAATGCCAATTCTGGAAAGTATAGAAATTAAGAAACATGTCCAAGAATTGTTGGACAAAGGTGTAATTCGTCCCTCGACTTCGCCATGTGGTTCACCAATTATATTGGTACCCAAGAAAGATGGAACCTGGTGCATTTGTGTATATTATCGAGCTTTGAATAAGATTATAATAAAGAATTGATACCCAATACCCAGAATAGATGATTTTCTAGATCAGTTGAAAAATGCACAATATCTCACTAAATTAGACTTGAGAAGTGGATATCATCAAGTAAGAATAACTGAGGAGGATATTTGGAAGACTTCTTATAAAACCAAACAAGGATTGTGTGAGTGGCTGGTTATGGCTTTCAATCTTTGCAATGCTCCTGCTACATTCATGAGAGTTATGAATGATGTTTTAAGATCATTTCTTGATGAGTTTGTTATTGTATATTTAGATGACACTTGGATATTCAACAAATCAATAGAAGAGCATATCAAGCATGTAAGGAAAGTTTTGGATATCATGAGAAAAGAACAATTATTTCTGAATATGTCTAAATGTGAATTCAGGAAAACTTCTTTAGTGTATTTGGGCCACATAGTTGGAGGAGGTGAGTTGAGGATTGACCCCTCTAAATTTTCGATCATTGTGAATTGGCAAATACCCAAATAATTCACAGAACTAAGGAGTTGTTTGGGAGAAACATAGTACTGGAAGAAGTTTATTGCTAACTTCTATTCTATAGCAGCTCCACTACATGCTTTGACCAATGTGAAGGTTGTCTTCCAGTGGGGAGGCAAACAAAAAAAAAGAATTTGATGCTTTGAAACAAAAGATCAATTCAGGCCTAGTTTAGCATTGTCGAACTTGAAACGACCATTTCAAATACAAACAGATGCAAGTGACTATGCCATGGATGCAATTCTTTTACAGCATGGTAAGCCCATTTCATTTCTTTCTGATATTTTTAATGGTGTTGTTATTAATTATCCTATGTATGATAAAGATCTTTATGCATTGTTACAAAGTGTGAAGAAATGGAAGCATTAATTGATGGGAAAAGAAACCATTATTCGCACTGATCATCAGCCTCTGCAATATCTATAATCTCATAATAAATTGCAGCAATCAAGGCACTTTCATTGGATGGGATTTTTACAGCAATTCCACTTGTTAATAGGTACAAGAAAGGTATTTATAATAAATTTGTTGATATGCTATCTAGACCAGTTATTAATGTAGCCATTCTACTCAAGAACTGTTATGCCTTAAAGTTATGTTGAACAATACGCACAGGATGTTGACTTTCAAAAGGTATATTTAAAATTGAGTCAAGGCCACCAAGTTGAGGAATTAGACTACCATGTACATAATAATCTGTTGTATCATTTGGGAAAACTTTGTGTTCCACAAGGAGAGAGAGTAAATGTCACAAGGGAAGCACACACTTCTCTTATTGCTGGACATTTTGGTGTAAGTAAAATAGTGGCAAATCTTCATAGGTATTTTTATTGACCTCATATGCTTGAAAGTGTGTCACGTTTTATCATAGGTTGTTCATTGTGTGCAGTAAGTAAACCTAGTAATAGGATATTATGATTGTACACACCACTTCCAGTGCCTTCACGACCATGGGAAAGTGTTTTTATGGATTTTGTAGGAGGTCTTCCTTTATCAAGGAAAAGTCATGATTATTTGTATGTAGTTGTGGATAGGTTCAGCAAGATGTGCATATCAATGCCTTGTAAAAAGAAAATTAAAGTTGAGCAAACAACACAACTTTTATTTCAAAACTTATGGGTTCATTTTGGATTTCCTACTTCTATTGTAAGTGATCGTGATTCTCGATTTGTTGGGAATTTTTGGTCAAGTTTATGGAACTTGATGGACACCAAGTTGAATAAAAGTACATCCTTTAATATGCAAACAGATGGTCAAACTGAAGTGGTTAACAAGAAATTTATTCATTTGCTAAGAGGATATTGCAGCAAACATCCTAAGTTGTGGGATGAACAGTTGCATTATATTCAACATGCTTACAACTGATCAAAACACTCTTCTAGTCTAACTTCTCCTTTTGAAGCATGTCTTGGTTATTTGCATAAATCGCCTTTGGATTTCATGTTTGAGAAATATGTAGATGTAGATGGACATAGTGACATAGGCATAGCAAAGAAATTCATTGGGAAAATTCAGTTGATTCACCAAATAGTTCAAGAACAAGTAGAAAAGATTCAAGGCAAGTATAAGGCAAGGCATGATAAGCATCATGTGGATCATCATTTTCAAGTAGGTGATGAAGTTTGAAGGAAAGGCTTCAAGGTGAAGGTAAAAAGCTGAAACCAATTCGTTATGGTCCATTTAAAATTCTGGAAAAGATTGGTAATACTGTTTTCAAGCTTTATTTGTCTTCATATATGCAAATCTATTCGGTTGTTAATGTTGAAAATTTGAGATTGTATGAACCTCCTTTTATTGAAGAGAAATGAGAGAATGTGCAAATTCCATCTATTGAAGCATTTTCTCCAGAATTTCTTGATGTTCTTCAACAAGACACTATACTTGATAGAAGGACAAGGACAACTAAAAGGGGAAGTATTGATTATCTTCGGGTGGGTCTAAAAGGTACACATCCATCAAAGGCCAAATGGACTAAAGTGGGGAAGGTGAGGGAACAGTACCCTCATCTGCTCAATAACTGAATATAAATATTTTGGGGTCCAAAAGGCTTCTAGTGTGGAGGTGTGATCAGGTGCTCAAAATTATGCTAAAAAATAAAAGTGTTAGAATCTTGTCAAAATTGCCTTCAGATTGAAGGGCTCGTCATTCTAAATCCAATGGTGTGAATGACACTCAAATTTGAGTTTTTATGCAGAAGATAAAGCAAGTCAAATTTCAAGTTTGACTTGTCTATGTGGCCAGATTGGATGACATGGCAAGGATCCCAGCGAATGGGGAAGTTCCAAGTGGCAGGTTGCCACTGGGTCCCGCATATCGCATATTGGGAAAAAAAAGAGGCACAAGTTAAGAATAAGCCCCGCAAATCGCACCAAACACCATGTTGTTATGATGTTACCACCAGTAAAGTTCCGATTGCGATAATACTACTGGACACTATACTTTTATCTGTTACAGCTTAATGTTTCGGTGGGTTCGTCATATCATGCTAGTTATGTACCCACAGCCAATTACTATAAGACCCGAACGAAGGAATTTTATATATCACATTTTAATGCCCCGACAGGTCTGCAATACCGCAATCACAATGTTCCCATGTTTACAAGACCTTTGGTCATTGAACTTCACCGATTGCGATGAGCAGGAGGTTCCAAATGTGGGATTATATATGTTGCAATTAATTATCCCCAGTTGGTCCGCAATACGGCAATTGCAACATTTTTCTTTGTTGGGAGCCCATAGAACTTGCCGATTGCGATTTGGATACGGTCAACAGGATATAACCTGTTGAATGATGAAATTCTCACTCCATTAGTGGATTTTGGAACAGAAATGGGGTCTTTGGTCAGTTTTGGAGCATTTTGTGGAAAAAATAGTGGAAGAACTGGGAGAAGTCATAACTTCTTTAGTTCTTATCCAAATTGGATGCAAAAAGAGGCTAGATAGCCATTTTTGAGTATTATGAACTCATTGAGATAGATTTAATAGGAATTTTAGGATTGTAAACATACTTTTGTTGTAATTTGAGCATAATAGAGAGGCCCAAACCATTGGAAGCTGGACCAAGGAGACGTAGCCCAGGAGGGGTGAACTCCTTTATCATGTGCTTGTTGTGTGTTGTATTTTGATGTTCTTTGCTATTATTTTGTTGTTGTTCGGCATATATTTTTATGTTAAATTATTTTATAACATTTACATAAGAAACTCTCATGCTAATCAGTTAATCAATAATAAGTATTGAATCCTTAAGCACTTGATAAGAAATGATAAGCATCTTGGGTTTTATTCTGAATGGGGAATTAACACATCATTACTAATCTTATCCATTTCAAATCAGTGATTTTGGGTCTTTAGGACCATTCTTCCTAATTTCAGTCAACATATTTGGCACAGGAAGAATGATCGTCCTCTATTACACCATTATCCCTAATTCCAATCATACTTGAGACAGGGAGAATGCATGTACCTAATGCTATCATATCAATACTCTAGACAATTCTCCCTAATCTTGGTCAACCTGACCTAAGGAGAATGATTGTCCTTGATGTTGCAATTTTATCATTGCATCTTGGTGAGAGAGACATGCTCAATCACTCCAAGATCATCCTATAAGTATTTATACTTCATCCTAGAATATAGGCTTTCTCAAAAATCTACTTGACTGAAGAATAGTACTAGAGCCATACTACTTCCTTATGTACCATGTATTAGTACTAGATCTCACTGCGCTTCGACTTGTCATCATGGGCATCACGTACACTTGATCAGACAATCCTACAAGCAATTTATGAAGACATACAACTTCCCAACTAATTTGCAATATACTTGGCCTATACAGTACTGAGTGTGATAGATGTATGTTTCCTGCTCATCCAAGAAATCATAACAGAGCTCAAACTGAAATGATATTTTGATAAGTTATTTATTCCTTTTGCACTCTCTTCCAAATATGAATATTTGTATCTATTTAGTTGTACTGCATTGTTTTAGGCATATCTCAAACCATATCTAATTGTGCCATGATCAACTATACCATATTGGTACTACAACACATGTTGATCCATATGCCTTGGCTCACCCATAAATCTATTGACTTCCTTCTTTGGGTCAACTATGATGCCTACTTTCCAGTTGCCCTAATTAGGTTCTCTTTCTAAAACAAATTCTCTTATGGCAATCCTAACAATCCATCATCTCAAGCTAACAGGTCAACTCCCTCTGAAGCTAAAACAAGGCTTCCTAATTGCTCCCTCTATTACAAAACCAAATCTTTCTACCACAACTTCTCCCTCTCACACATGAGTCCTTTTGCTTCCATTAAAAAAAAAGTTACATAGGATCAATCTTGATCCATCAATCCATATCATAGGTGAAATATTATATTTGAAAGCAGGAGTCTTCTTCGTGACCCTCAAATCGTTGGGGTTATTTCATGAACACTTCTTCCTCAAATGCTTCATGGAGAAAAATGACCTCTAGATCCATTTGACGTAATTCCATAACAAAGGTGACAATAATTCTAATATAAGTGTACGTTTCAATTGGCGCAAATATCTCCCTCTTTCTGAGAGAACATTCTAGTCTCAAATCTCACTTTGCACTTGTCTATGTCACCATTTTTTACACACTAGATCTGATGAATCCTTTTGGAATTCATCATTGACCTATTTTCATCAAAATGAAGGTATACTTCAATGTTGTTGATCCACCTGCTCCATCTGAGCTCAAAGCTCATCAAGTATAATATCTCAACACAAATCATTGATTCTAGGAAATTCGTTTTGTCACAAGCTTTGCTTCGTTGCTCCACTGCTTCCATCTACCACTAGAACCTTGGAAACCTTCAATATGTTACAGCAATCCTCGCTAGGAGGCAATGAAAGAATGATTACAAACCAAGAAAATAAACAAAGACAAGAGGCTAACTAAAAGACAACAACAACAATAATAATTATGGAAGAGAGATATAAAGTACTTATCTTTTGAGGATCATAGGGAAATGTTAGCTCCCTTTTGATGTTGTAATTCTCGCATCCATATTGTAAACTTATTAAACTCATCCTTATTATTAGCACAATTTCATTCCTTCCTTGAGTGAGCTAGGGTTTCTTTTTCGGCGGAAACATTGATCTAGGTCCAGCCCTAGTTCTTTCACATATAAGACTTCTAGACTTCTAAGATTTACAAATCCTAGAATTACAAGACCAACAAAATTTATTATATGTTGATTCTTTTCTCCATAAATAACCATTGAGTTTTTTGTGATGTCATCAATCAAGGATGTATAAATATAGAAAGGGACAAGCATGGCATTATGTAGCACTTTACTTGCTCCACATACCAACTCTTAATAGGTTTGGGAATTCTTTATGAGAGAGGTATCAACAAGTGTAGACACTCATTTGATGCAAAATTAAATTCCACATCCAATGAGTACCCATTATGTATACTTTTGAGAAGACCCACATTGACAAAAAAAAAATGAAGATACATTAAAAAAACATGTTAACAAACTTTTTTAATGTATCTTCATTTTTTATCAATGAGTCTTCTCAAAAGTATGCATAATGGGTGCTTATTGGATGCGCAATTTAATTCTGCATCCAACAGATGAATACACTTGAAATTTAAGTAAACCTATAAGGATATAAACAAAAAATATAATTAAAAAAAAGTAGTTTTTCTTCTTTTTCCCTCCAAAATATTTACATGTACCTCTTTTTAAATTTAAATGATTTTGATTGGTTTACATATTATGACATGGAAATTATATATAAATTTCATGGGCACTTTTAGGTTAAAATTTCCTCTAATGCAGACTTGTTTAATCTCTCTACCAAAACTTGCATTTTTTGGTTCTAGCTCGCACAATTATCAATGGATTGATTTTGTCATGACATACAAGCACTACACACATTGGCTTGATTTATGGTTATATGGTACTCACTCTATAGCACAAGGGCTTCACTGGGGGAGAAATACCATACCACGTGCATTCATATTGGGGGATATATATTGAGGAAAAAATGACATAATATATTGGGGGATATATAGGGGTTAAAGAGTTTTTATATTGGTAGGTAAAAAAAATGGAGCTCAAAGTTAATGAAAAATATAAAGGGGTGTCAAAAATGTTAATGAAAAAATAGATACCCACAATGTGTAGTGAAAGTAAGGATCTTTTAATTGGGAAGGTCTATTGGGTTCATATTGTTAGGGGGTTAAATAATGTGATTTTTAGAGGTATTCTCCAATATTTAGTCAAATTACGGGTATTGTTTAGTATGCCATGAATGCATGTGACATGTCAGAGGTTGACTGAGTGAAAGCCTCGTGCTCTATAGTGTCACTTTACAACCAAGCTTGTGATGGTTTGTTGTATCTCCAAGACACAAGCTCTATGGAACTCCTTGGAATAAGAAAATTCGTATTACCTCTGTGCATGCAAACTACAAGATTTAATGTATTCCTCAGTGGTTCCTTTGTGATTTCATGACCAAATATTTAGTGGCAATTTGTGTGAATACATAACTGTATTTGAGTGTAGTTTCGTAGATCATATTATCAATCTACATCACAGTGATTGGTTGAGCATAAAAGAAGTTTTTTTGGAATTCACTTACTTGAAATACCTGTTGTAACCTAAGTAATATGAGCCTCCACCAGTTTCAATAAACATATGAATACCTATGTGATAAACAATGGGAACATACCTATGCAGGGAAGTTGTTTTGATCAACCTCATTTAAGTCATATCATAATTCACGGGAAGTGTACAACCTTTCTATATAAACCTCACTGTCGTGACATTTGGATTGATGTGCTAAAGGCTCTGCATCATAAGATCTAAAAGCAGTAAATGATGGTACAATATTTCCTTGTGAACTACTGGAAAAGTTTGACAGTGCACATGATAGTCTTGGTATTTATGTAATGGTGTTGAAATGTGTAAGATTAAAGTATTTATTTGAAATTTCATTCTAAAGCTTTTCATATTTCTGTGGATTCACTATGTTCATAACAATGATTTTGTGCCTCTTATATATTCATGTAGATTCCCTTGACTTGTACAAAGAGTCTATTCTTGCATAACAATGAAATTTTTGCTGTGAATATTCATGTGTGATATTATACACTTGATGACAGTGACACTTTATGATTGAAACCTTGAAGATAATTTTTGATATCACATAAATATGATGGTAACCTTGCTAGCTAGAGTTTACAAAAAAATTAGAAACACAACCTGTTATTCTTCATTATGATATATGGTTATAGGTTGGGCAATAATGATTATACATATAATTATGATGAACCTTATGATGAAGAGAACATATTTGTAGCATTAATTCTACCTTGTTACCGTTTATGTATGCATTTGTTTAAGTAAGTGTGGCAATATTGTTTGGCTGAATTTGATATGGTGGTATCTTTGATGTATATAACTATGACCTTGTTGAAAATAATCTATATGACTATGAGACCATGATAAACTGATCTATAAGACAATGATCTTGTATGAGAAGTATAGACTTGTTGTTAGGGATCAATATGATGTATATACAGTATAAAAATGATATGACATTAGTGTATGACTAGCCTTCATGACAGTGATTACATGGAAGTGAACTTGGTATTGATACTCGATAGGATGACCATGTGTGGTATCAGTTTGAATAGTGGTACCAGTAAAAGTGGAAAGAAGTAGAAACTGTGAGCAGCAGTGGAAAGTAGAATAAACAACAGTGGAAACAATGACATTAGTAGAAACATATTAACAATAGTGGACAACAATGGATAGTGTTATAGTGGAAACAATGGAAGCAGTGGACATGGGAAAAAGTAGCAACAATAAAATAAGTAGAAAAAATCAATGGAAAGTGGTAGTAAAATAGCAATAGAATGAGTGGCAGTGGAGTGTAGAAATAAAGGTATCATCTTGTAGTAGTTGGTTCACTGTCCCTAAAACGAGAACCCAAAATGATTTTGGGATCATTAACTTCCTTCTAGCCTTTACTGGTAAAACCATTCAGGAGTCTTGTACTTCCTTCTAGCTCGACTGTTAAATGTGTATGTAAACCATACATAATGAACAAAGCTTGTTGAGAAAATCCCATGTGTACATTGGTCATGTTTCATGTTTTCTTTAATGCTCTGAATATTTAAGGATAATCTAACCAATTGTGTAAAAGAAGGGATATATTGATTCACCCCCCTCTTAATATTTCCAACAATTGGTATCAGATCCAATCCTTCTTTGAAGCTTAACCACTTGAAAGGTAGATCTGTAGCATTCATAGTTGATTGGTGGATACTGTAGTTGAAGATAAGATAGCCTCTAGTTTTTAAGAAGATGTTTATTCTCTTAAATAAAAACTTCAAAACGTGGAACAAGAGAGGGATTCAAACATATTTGTGTTTAATAAGCCTAGTGTGGAACATGAACAACTAAAGAAGGAGAATATGAATCATTATGATAACTAGAGATGGTCCATA
This sequence comes from Pinus tabuliformis, assembly GCA_031772625.1. Lineage (NCBI taxonomy): Eukaryota > Viridiplantae > Streptophyta > Pinopsida > Pinales > Pinaceae > Pinus > Pinus tabuliformis. Next base: position 289,503,275 of record CM062806.1, on the reverse strand, counting down.
GTTGAAATCACCAAACTTAAAGATCAAATTTAGAAACAAAAAACGTATGAAATGGATCATGAACTTGATGAAGCAAGGAAGGAGGTGGATCACCTCAAAATCATGTTGAAAGAGGAAAATAATAAGGAAATAGCTTTTACAAACTAGCTCAAGGAGAAGGAAAAGTCAAATAAGTGGAATAAGCGGGATAAATAACTTGACAAGCAAATCACTACCTTGAAGATGGAACTTGAAGAGGCCAAAAGGGTTGAGGAAGTCTTAAGAAGTCAAATGATGCAGAAGGAAGAGGATTACATAAAACATGAAGAAGAAATTGTCACCTTGAGAGAATAAGTGGACAATATGAATAAAAAATTGAGGAGCTCTTAGGTCTTGGATGAATTCTCAATTGTTAAAGATCACCAATTATTAAGATAGGTCTTGGATATGTTGGTGAGTCCTCATGCTGCAAGGATGAAGATTTCAAAGAGGAAGAGATGTCACATGAAAAATATGGAGAGAATCCTCATGCCAAATATGAAGAAAGGCCACATGGAAAAGAAGAAAATAAGCCTTATGCCAAAAATGAAGAGAATCGCAAAGCCAAAGTTTTTCACAAGTAAACCAACACCAGAAGTTGGAAGAAAAATGCCTCAAGAAGTAAAAATGATGCATTAAAGACACACAATCATAATAGATCATTCAGAAATGGAGAGAAACAAAGATATTCTGAAGGGCAAGACACCTTTAGGAGATCATCACCCTATACACCTAGGTATGCAGACACATTTTATGGTTATTGTTATGCATGATCTAACTATGGACATAGAGTAGGATAATGTAGGGAATATAGTAGCAGTAATGATATAGGGTTTTATCAAAGCCCAAGAATCATATTTATTAGATGGCAAGGGATAATCCCATATGCCTATGACAGAAAAAGTTGCAACACCTTGCTCCATTACTCAGACCAGATGTAGAGTGCTACCTTTGTCATAACTTTAGATATTTTTCACAAGATTATAGAAGAAACTTGATGTGGACCCCGTAGAACCAAGAAGGTAGGAAATTTACCAAGAAAGAAGACAATACCAACAGGCTCTGGCAAAGAAAAAATGTTTCACAATTAATTTTTACAATTGGAAGACATGATGCAACAAGAGAGCATAGAGTCAAGGGAAGCCTGTGTAATGAAATACATGATGAAGTGGGAAAACATTACTGTCAAGGGGAGCTTTTGTAATTAATAAATGATGTAGTAGGAAGGAACATTCTTAGGGGGATCCTATGTAATGAGAAAACCGATGCAACAAGAGAGTGCATTGTCAGGGAACAAATGATGCACATTATCAAGGGGAGAATGTAAAGAAACATATCGTCAAGTGGATTTATATCACATGGATATATCATCAAGGATACATCAGCCACTCTTTTCCATTGATGTCAAAGGAGGAGAGAATGTTTGAAAGAAACAAAGAGGAGAAGCATGAAGTCAAGGGGAGCTTATGTAGCATGCCAGATGATGGGGAGATTGTTGAGTATGTTTTCGTTGATGTAAAAGTGGGTGTAGAAGGTGCAGGATTCCATTATTGATGTCCTTGGTATGTAGGTTTTCATGGTTTATATGATGTAGTGATGAAACCATAGCTATAGGATTTGGATTCTATGGATGAGGTTCATATCCCACATTTGTTGGATTTTTTGAAGCAACAGATCAGGGAATTTTCCTTGGATATCCTTGAAATTATATTCCCCCTTCATGTTGATTTTGTTGATATACGGAAAATATCGCGAGCCTTGACAATTTTAGAAATATGCTTAGTCAAATATTGTGCACCCAGTCAATGATCAAAAACCCCAAAGCATGGATGATGTGGCAGTCAAGGAAACCCAAACTAGTTTATGATAGGGTTGTTTCTCAAATGACACAAGATCGAAGGGATTACATTCTTCCATTTAATATCTATGGAGGGTAAAATATTACTTTTTCCAAGATTCAAATCTTGGAGAAGGGAAAATTATTTCAAATCTTATTTGTCCTACATATTGGTGGGAGTTTTTTTTTTAATTTAAATTTATTTAAAAGGAGATTTTCCCTCCAAAACCTTATGTCCTTTATCCATCCAAAAAAATCATCAAGAACTATATAAATATGCATTCTATACCCATACTTTGGCATGTTTTGAAGTGATGGTGTTCTACATTCTCAGACCTAGCAGCGCGGGTTCCCATGATTATTGGCATATGTCTCTTATGGATTCGTTGGGGTTATTGCAAATATTTGTGCGTTGGATCTGAAGTGAAATTTTTTAAGGAGTAGGAACAATATCTAAAATCACCCGCTTACTCTAATCTAGTGATTCATTGAAGAAGATAGATTACAGTTTGGTTCACTGTTTATGTGTGCTCTCTTTTGCAGGTATTTTATAATTTGCAGTTTTGAAGGTGACCTGGTTTTTAAAACACATAAAATTTGAAAACTTATTTAATCTCTCTACCAAAGCTCACATTTTTTGGTTCTATCTTGCACAATTATCAATGGTTCGATTTTTTTTTGTGACATACACGCACTACACACACTAGCTCGTTTTATGGTTTTGTTATGCTCTCTCTACAGTCTCACTCTGTGGCCAAGCTTATGATGATTTGTTGTACCTCTAAGTCACAATATATGTGGCACACCTTAGCACAAGCAAAGTATTGTTACCATTGTGCATGTAAGCTACAAGCTTCAGTGTATACCTCTATGGTTCCTTTGTGATGTTGTGACCAAAATTTAGTGGCAATTTGTGTGAAGACCTAACTATATTTGAGTGTAGTTTCGTAGATTATACAAAGTTGATTTCTATGCTTATAAATCTACATCATAGTGGTTGTTTGAGAATAAAATAAGTTTCGATGGAATTCACATTACTTGAAATACTTGTTGTAGCCTAAGTAATATGAGGCTCCACCACTTTCAATAAACATGTGAATACCTATGTGATAAAGAACTAGAACATACCTGCACAAGGAAGTTGTTTTGATCAACCTCATCTAGGGCATATCATAATTCACAAGCAGTGTATAACCTTGCTATCTAAACCTCACTGTCATAATATTTGGCTTCATGTGATGAAGGCTTTGCATCATAAGATATAAAAGCAGTAAATGATGGTACAAGATTTCCTTGTGAATTACTGAAACAAGTTGACGGTATGCAAGAGACTCATGGTATTTATGTCACGGTGTTGGATTGCGTAGGGTTAGAGTATTTCGTTGACATTTATTTCTAAATCTTTTCAAATTTATGTGGATTCCCTTTGTTCATAACAGTGACTATGTTCCTCTTATATATTTCTATGGATTCGCTCTACTTGCACAAAGAGTCTATTTTTGCATAACAATAATTGGCTATAAGTATGCATGTGCGATAATCTACTATTGATGACAATGACACTTTATGACTAAAACCTCGACGAAAATTTTTGGTATGACATAAATATGATGGTAACCTTGCTAGTTAGGGTTTACAGAAAAATTTTCAACAGATCATGTTATTCTTGATTATGATATATGTTTGTAAGTTGGGAAAGATGAGTATACATCTAAATGTGATGAACATTATGATGAAGAGAACACAATTGTAGCATTAATTCTACCTTGTTATTGTTTATGTTTACATTTGGTTAAGGAAGTGTAGTTGTATTGTTTGGCTGAATTTGATATGGTAGTATATTTTATGTATATAAGTGTGACCTTGATGGAAGATAGTGACCTTGTTGATAGTGAAACTGTGACCTTTTTGACAGTGATCTATATGACAGTGAGACCATGAGAAAGTGACATATAAGACAATGATCTTGTATGATAAGTACACGGGGGATTCACTGGGGGAGCAATACCATACCACATGGGTTCATATTGGGGGATATATATTGAGGGAAAAATGAAATAATATATTGGGGGATATATAGGGGGTAAAGGGTTTTTATATTGGCGGGTATAAAAAATGGAGCTCAAATTTAATGAAAAAATATAAAAGGTTATAAAAAATGTTAATGAAAAAATTGATACGTACAATATCTAGCGAAAGTAGGGGTTTTTTAAATTGGGAAGATGTATAGGGTTTATATTAGTAGGAGGTTAAATTATGTGATTTTCGGGGGTATTTTCCAATATGTAATCAAATTAGGGGCATCGTTTAGTATGCCACGAATGCACGTGATATGTCAGAGGTTCATTGAGTGAAGCCCCTGTGGATAAGTATAATAATGTTGTTAGGGCTACATATGATGTTGTACAATATTGCAGTGATATGACGGTGGTGTATGACTAGCCTTCATGACAGTGATTACATGGTAGTGAAATTGGTAGTGATACTCTATAGGATGACTGTGTGTGGCAGTAGTCTAAATAGTGTTAGGAGTAAAAGTGGAAACAATTAGCAGCAATGAGCAGCAACAGTTAGAAATGGCAACAATAGCAGCATAGTAGCAACAATGGACAACAATGAATAGTGGTACAATGGAAACAGTGGTAGCAGTGGACATTGGCAGAAGTAGAAACAATAGAAGTAGTGGACAGAAGTAGTGGATAGTGGTAGTACAAAAATAGTAGAAGGAGTGGCAGTGGAGTGTAGCAGCAAAGGTAGAAGATTGTTGTAGTTTTGTTCATTGTCCCTAGTACAGGATCCTAAACTCATTCGGGGATGATTATATTCCTTCTAGAAGTTTCTAGTAAAACCCTTGGGGAGTCATGTACTTCCTTCTAATTCAACTAGTAAATGTGTATGCAAACCATACATAATGAACAAATCTTATTGAAAAAATATCTTTTACTTTGACCGTGTTTCATGTTTGTTTTAATGCTTTGAATGTTTAAGGATAATCTAACCAAATTTGTAAAATAACGGAAATACTGATTCACTCCCCTCTTAGTATTTCCAATACTTCCCTTGTTATCTCTGACTATATATAGTTTCATAAGATCCAAAACCCTAACTACTTGTGGTCCCTTGCATAATGTGGTTTAACCACTTCATTTATTAACTATGGCTCATTTATTCATCATCCTTAACTAAACTAACTAATCGTGGTCCATTTTTTAGAATGAAGGTCAACCACTTACAATCATAATTAATGAAAATAACTGATTATGGGTTTTATTTACAAGACTAACGTATCATGACTCTTATGGGGGCCTTTAGGCCTATTAAATTAATAAAGGTGTTATGATCAGACCCTAACATGACCTCCCCCTTCAAAAGCATCCTTTTCGTTAATGCTGGAGTTGCGGAAATTGTTGGATAATAGTTGTTGGTTCCCATGCCACGTCTTCTGGAAAGGTGTATTTACACTGGATGAGTACTTTCTTAATAGTGTAGTCGCGAAGATGCCTTTCCTATGAATCAAACACCAATTTAGGGTGTAACGAAAGAGAACCTTCCTCATCCAATTCAGGCAGTATGGTATAAACCTTGCAATTGTGCCCCATTACTTTCTTTAGGCAAGAGACATGGAAGACTAGGTCGATTTTTGAAGTGGTGAGCAAGGCATGTTTGTAAGTGACATTTTCAATACGTTGAATCACCTGATAAGCCTGACAGATTTTGGAGCTAATTTCTCAGAATTTTTTTTTTTATAAATGTATGTTTATAAGGCTCAAGTCGAAGAAACACTTGGTCACCCACTTGAAAATGCCTTTCTGAGAGATATTGGTAGACATGTTGCTTCATCCTGTTTTGAGATTGATGGAGATTATCCTTCAAAAGAGAGGGTGTGGCGACATGGTTTTGAAGTAGCTTAACATTTTTTTGCACTTTGGAATATATTGGGATACAAGAAGTTAGTGAAGGGGGGATTTGGCCATACACACCTCATATGGTGTCATCTTGGTTGCTTCATTATAATTAGCATTATACCATTAGCCCGCTAAAAGTAACCACTGCGCCTATTGATGTTGTTTGCCTTAAAAAAGCACCACAAGTAGGTATCCAAACATTTGTTTACCACTTATGTTTGACCGTCTGTGTGGGGATGATATGCTATACTCCTTTGGAGTTGTATTCCATGGATCTTGAATAGATCCTACCATAAATTGCTCGTGAAAGTGGGATCTTGATCAAACACAATAGAAGTAGCATGCCACACAGTTTGAAATATTATCAATGAACACTTAAGCCACCAAGGATGGAGTGGATGGGTGTGGTAAGGCACAAAAATGGGTGTATTTGGAGAGTCAGTTAACTACCACCATGATGACTAACTTGTTTCCAAATTTAGGAAGACCTGTAATGATGTCCATGGAGACATTCGTCCAGATAGAGATAGGCAGTGGTAAGGGTTGTAAGGTTCCAGGTGTCTTCATTATTTTTCCCTTTGTTGCGTTGGTAGACGTCACATTCAGATACAAATGTAAGAATGTCTTGTTTCATCCCGACCCCAAAAGGAGTGGCATGCACAAGCATAATTATTCTCTAACATCAAATTCCCAGCAATTGGATTGCAACTTCACTAAGATACAGGGTTTGAGTGTATCGATATAGGAGAGCACCACATGATCCTTATATAGAATAATATCTTCCTACCAAGTATAACCCACTAGGGGGTTTAGGATCCTCTTATAGCCTTTTAATTATTTGTGATATGGAGGGATGGGTAAACCATTACTTACGTGCATCCTTAATCCAAGTTGGTAGGGAAAAATATAGGGAAAAGAGAGTGCCCTCATCCTTGAATTATCTAGACAAGGCATCTGCTACGACATTGTCTTGCCCCTTCTTATAGACTATCTCGCAGCCATAGCCCAACATTTTGGTGAGCCATTTATTTTGTTGCAAGGAGGATAAAAATTGCTCCAAGAAATACTTTAGACTATGATTATTAGTTATGATATGGAAGCATCGCTCAAGCAAGTATGGTCGCTAAGTGTCCACTGCATGTAGGATGGCTATCATCTCCTTCTATATGTAGATTGATCCAAATTCCTTCCACTTATTTGTTAGCTTGTGAATGGTAGTGTTCAACTGCTTCGATGCCAGTTCTTGAGGCATCACATTCGAGAACAAATGGTTTTGTGAAATATGTGAGAGCTAACATAGGGGTGGTGCACATGGCTTGTTTGACTTATAAGAAGTCTTGTTGAGTTTCTTGTGTCCAAAGGAATGCATTTTTATTGAGAATAATTGTTAAGGGTTTGGAAACGTGTCCATAATTTAGGAAAACTTTCTAGTAGTAGTATGTTAGACCCAAAAATCTCCTTAGACTCTTCAAGGTCATGGGTTACGGCTAGTCTTGCATTACCTAAATCTTATTAGGATCCACCTGTACACCTTCTTGACCCACAATGTGGCCTAGGTACTCCACCTCCTCCATCCCAAAAGAAAATTTGGACAATTTAAAAAATAATTTATTATCCTTCAAAAGTTGTAATATTTCATCAATATGTTGAAGGTGTGTGTCCCATGTTTTATTGTATATGATTATATCATAAAAAAAAACCAAGACAAACTTTTGGAGATATGGATTGAGAAGACGATTCATGAGACTCTGAAAGGTGTACAATGCATTACAAATACCAAAGGGCATAACCAAAAATTTATAGTGTCCCTCATGGGTTATGAAATGTTTCTTAGGAATGTTTGGTTCCTTCATTCTAATTTGGTGATACCCTGAACGAAGATTCAACTTGGTAATAATTTGGTGCCACGGATTTCATCAAGGAGATCATCAACTATTATAATGGAAATGTATCCTTTATGGTGAACTTGTTGAGAACCTTAAAGTCGGGATACACGCACCACTATCCATTTTGTTTAAGACCATGACTATTGGTGATGGATAAGGGTTTGTGTTAGGATGAATAATGTTTGCTTCTAATAGATCCTAAATAATATTTTCAATGACATTATTTTATCCAAATGGATACCTATAGGGGTGAACATTTGGTGGTTAGATACTAGGAATCAAAGGAATGATCACATCCTCCCATTTAAATGGAAAACATGTGGGTTTTAATGTGATAGTCCCCCGTCTAGAGCTTTATGTTATTACAACTTACTTCTCATTTCATGGTCCCCCCATCAGCTATGAGTATCTAAACATTGAATACTTCCCTCCCAAAATAATGAACAACATCAAAAACCTATTTATTTACAAAATCGTGTGTGTTTCCATTGTCAATCAACACCACCACTAGTCAATGCTTAATCAATCCTCTGATTTTAAGTGTTTGTGGAGAGGAAATGTATGTTAATGCATGGAGTGAGATAATCAGTTGACCTGATGTTGTTGTAGTATTTTTTTGTAGTATCTTGAGGTTCTACTTCATCCTTCCTGGGAACTTTAGTGGGAAGGCCTCATAAGTTAGGCTATTTTCACATGCATCAATATGAAAGAAATTTTCTTATTTGTGGTTTTGGCGTGGTGAATATTTTTCATCACAATAGTAACATAGTCCTTGTCTACTCCTTTCATCATTTTTCACTAGTGACAACTTTTGCACCTTACGGGTTTGGGGGGTCCACTAGTAGGGGTTGGGTGTGCCTATGATTGAAATGGCAGATGATTGGATTGGGCATTAATGGTGGCATCTACATCTAAATCTTTTTGGCAAGCTTCCAACCAAGTAGTGGGTTGATTCATTCAAACATGAGCCCAGATGGCTTCCTTAAGACCACTAATGGGACATTCCATATAAAAGGTAATCCCTAGGCCCTCGGTCATGATTACTACTTATTCAAATGAAGTAATAAAGTCTTATACTATACTATTTTGTTTGAGCTTAGTGAGGTGACCCAAAAAAGTGAGAGTCCCTTTCAAAATGGGCACAAATGGATTTAGATAACATTTTCCATGTTGAATTTCCTGCGTAGCATTTCTAATTCCATTACTCCCACCTCCATTGTTCTTGGTATAAATAAATATCTCCCACATGTAGTTTGGTTTCATCATCCCATAAATTATTGAGTAAAAAATATTGTTCCGTTTGTGCCACCCACATTGTCAGGTTAGAACCATCAAATTTGTGCATGTCAAGCTTGGGTGCCTTACTGCTAGAATATTGATGACATCCTTGGAAATAATGATACCGTTCATATCAAGGGTGGATGGATTCTCCTTCTAGGTTGGAATCTACACGGTTCCCCTCCTGTTACACAACATTTTGTCACTGTCTGTGCACTCCCTATCCACGATCTTGGAGGACCTCTACAGTGAACCTGACATGCTTTCCCATCATGAAGAAACTCCTAATATGTCCCTCTTCATGAGAACAATAATTCCCCTTTGCATCATTTCCCATGACTCTTCGTTTTATCCAATTTTACAAGACTGGTGCTACTTACTAGTTTCCTCCTTGCAGAGATTAAAACTATCCCTTGCACCGTATGGACGACTAAGCTCTTTTCTAATCACGCTAATCCTCTTTTAGAAGGTTTTTTAAATATGGAGTCAAAGCTTCGATGTCTAGAAGCTTCGTAACAGAAGTTTGGTAGATGGTTGGGCTGGATGGAGCTGAGGAAGTTAGTTTGGGCTCCTTTCCCCTATTAGAATGGAACAAAATCAAGAGATAAGACCTTCTCCCATGATGAGAGGAACCATCTCCCATTCATCCAATCTATATAAACCTATCTTTTCCCAATCTAAACTAGTTTTGGAGTCAGTCTAAATGATCAGCAAGTCATCTATAGTTTGTAGCTTTCTAGTGTATGTTTGAGGGAGAATAATGTGTTTTTGGTTTGGCTTGAGACTAGAGGGAAAGAGGCCTTAAAACTTCCTTTGTTGGGGCTATCCATGAAGTGCTAATAGAAGTGTGGGAACCTAGATACGTCGGAGGAGACTAGCAATGTCAAGGCACCGGTTGTAATCTCTTTTTGATTTATATAAATGCAACTATTGATTGATTTCCTACATGAAGTGTCATTTTACATATTTATGGCTTAATGTTCCTTAACCAATTAAGTAGGATGAATACAATACTATATGCTATCACATTTGTTGTTGTTTTTGCTTGCTTGTTTCAGGTATTCGAAGGAAGGAAATAGAAGATAGCAGGAGTGAGGAAGCAGGATCATCATCAAGCATAATAGTGTTCTAAGAGGTAGGCCCTCTTAATTGATTCTAGCTTAAGGATATTTTCCATAGATTGTTTGATTGTGGCTAGACTCACTCTCTCGGGCTAGAGGAATTGTTTGTGCCTGCACTGAGAATTTACCTGCACCACAAATTGGCGACTCCAATGGGGAACCAATCCTTCTGTTTGATTGATTGTCATTTTATGGTTTTGTGTGAACTTTTATACTATCAACATTTCCCTTTAGTGTTCTCTGTTGTGCCTGGTTTATTGCTTCGAGTATAAAATTTATAGTGGCAAGTCTGGTTTTAGCCTTTGAAATTTTATTTTTTTCTTGAATCCCTCGATCAACTCTCTTTTTTGCCAAGCACTCATGCCGATCAGGCCTATCAGTGCTTGTTGTCAGTTAGGCAGTGGCTCTAGTCGTGCTGATCAGTTCTTGTTGTCAGTTAGGTAGTCACTCTAGTTGTGTCGACCAGTGCTTGTTATCAATTAGGTAGTCGCTTCAATCATGTCGATCAGCGCAAGTTTCTAAAAAATAGTCTCGCCGATTCCTATAGGTGAAAAACAAGTTTTCCCCTAGATCATAACCATTGTGTCTTTCCCTTCTGATTTCTGCCTCTTAGCTTTTTTTGATTGTGTTCTCCCTGACTGGAAAGTCCTATTAGCTTGGCTTATATGCTTGTTTTGTTTTCCTTTTCTTCACTTGGTTTCTTGAGTTCTTGGATGATTTTTAACCTTAGGGCATCTAGGTCGTCATCCATTCACCTGTTTGTGTGCTCAACAAGTCAAGTCAATAGTCAAGTTGCTCCTTTCATTTCATTTGTTAGTCCTTTTTTTGCTTTGATTTCCATTTAACAAGTTTGAAAAGTTTCATTTTTTGAATGAGCATCTCTTTTACGGCATAGATCACATTTCTCATCTTGTTTTTGGTTGGGTCTTTGCATCATTAGTTTGGAAGGAATTATCTTTTGTGCTTTGAATTTTCTTGAGGTTGATTGTATTGGAAATGTTTCATTGAAGTGTTTGTGAAAGATTTGTTTTCTCATTTCATTGAAAAATACATAATTCTAGTTTGCTAAATCAATATGTTATGTTAGTTAGCATCATTAAAGGCTAGAGTTGCATCATCACTTGCATTGGAAAAGAAATTAATTCTCTTTACTAGTGAAAGGACTAGTTGAAGTGCATTCGATAGGAAGATTCAGTGCATTTAGGATATTTATTAGTGAAAGATTTCATTCTTCAATTGTTGCATTAATTTTGTATTCGCTATCTATCAATTAGTGATAACTTTTATTAAAGACAAGGTCTCTTTTCTCATATAGCTGCATGTAGGAGTTTTTCGAGATGACGACAATAGGGCCTTGTAATTGAAACCTAATTCAAGATCAACAATTAGTATCTATTCAATTTACCTAAGGAATCATTTAAACTTAACGCTTACATTTAGAAGCCTATGCTAGAGACGTGTTCTGGCATCTTTAAACCTAGTAGTTGTATTTCGCTTCAGCACTAGACAACACCAGTATGGACTTGTGCTCCCCATACCGTCGTGTATATAAAGGGAGACCTCACTAGGTTTGCAATCCTTTATCCATAGGGAGCTGAGTCTGCTGCCTTGTAAACGTGATACACCGAACACAACATTCAGGGAGATTTCCTGCCTGTACTTCTCGGTTTGTCAGGTGGTATTCTGTAGTTCACGGTTACCTGGTAATCCTTTTTCCTAGATTATCCTGAGCAGTCATTTTGGTCTTTTTTACTCTTTAAATTTAAAATATCATCGAGCATTTGTCCTTTTGAGCTCATTAACTCTAAAAGTGACTAGAGTCATCTTTCATCCTTTTCTTGACTCTTTAAACATGAAAAGGCAAAGTCTTGTTTCAATGTTTTAAAATTAACTTCCCATGAAATATTCCTAGTAAAAGTTATCTTCCTTAGTAATTCTTTAGGGTCGATTCCAATGGAAAAATTTCCAGAGTCCACCAGTCAAGTATCCCCCTCAGATGGGAATCCTCGTCCTTTTCCTTCTTTTGGAAACACTGGTGCTCCTTATATGGCGACATTGTCTCTTCTTGGGTTAACCATTGGTTTACCTATCTGGTTGTTTTCGACCTCGGCGATCCTGAGCGTCCTGACTCCTGTCCAAACAACTCCTTCATTCGAATCACGTCACGATGATTCTAATTTTTACCCCTCACCTTCTTCCCCCATTTCTTCACCCTCCTCTTCTACTTTTCCTGGTGAAAGTTTCAAATCTAGTAACCAAGAAGCTAAGAAGAAGAAGAAGAAGAAGAAGAAGAAGACAAAGAAGAAGAAGTTAGATAAGTGAGACGCAAACTGTGCAACTATTGCTCTAAATACACTTCCTATCAACAAAGCTTCACATCCTCCACAAAAGGTAAAATTCCCTTGCAGGCTATGTAAGGGTGACCATCTCGTTCGATATTGTCCTGGTATTCCCAGAGTCTTAGAGGTATGGTCTCAAAATCTAGATAAACCATCCCCATCGACCTCTAGAGATCATGATCTCCAAAGGGAAGGTTAAATTTCCTTATAATTTATGTGAAGGAGAGCATCTACTTCACCTTTGTCATCCTATGGATAAAGCTTCCAAAGTTTTGGACAACCTTGCAGATCCTCACGACCAACCCCCTATTGGTTATAAGAGACTTTCTTCCGACCCTCTCCTTGTTGGTAAAGAGATTGACTTGGATTCATCTCTTGCCCATCCTACTCTTACTAAGCATGACTCTCTTATGTCTGTTCCCAACCAACCATTCGTTGAAAGGAGTGTCGACTTGGCTCCACCTTCAATTGTTCACTTTGTTCTTGAATAGAGTAGTGATCATACTGCTCATCTTCTTCTTGTCTCCTCAGATTCTCATGAATCGAGGAGTGACCCTCCCATCCCGGTGGTTCAGGAGCATCCCTCTCCTTTTCCTGCAGAGCATGGGGGAAATCATATGATACCCCCACCATGTAGTTCTTTCGTTTCTTTTGATTGGAGTCAATTGACTGCTTTCCGCCTCCTGTCTTATGTTCCTTTCTAGATCAAATTACAAGCCGATAATATGGTAGTACACGACACTATATTAGATGCATATGCATCTGTTAGCATCATGTCTTCTACTACTTGGAAAGCTTTGGGTTCCCCATAGCTTGTGCCTGTCACCCAGAATCTATTGGCCTTCAACGGAGGAACCAGTCAACCCTTAGGGATCCTTTCAAATTTCCCTATCACTTTGGGAGGAAAGACCGTCTATATAGATGTGATGGTAGTCCAAGGTACCTTATATTTCAATCTTCTCCTTAGACGCGACTATTTCTATGTCATGGGAGCTCGTGTTTCTTCGCTTTTCCATGTGGTTTGTTTTCCACACGAAAGGAGAATAGTGACCATTGATCAATTGTCGTTCATTGGTCACCAAGTGCCTCTTATGCAACCATGACCTATTGGTTCTTGTTTGCAAGAAGTACCTTCTCCACCATAGGTCAATTATGTGGCTACCTGTGGCTAATGATCGCACATATGGTATAGTACATTATGTACTGGGGGCATTGGAACCTAATCTGTCATTTTTACCAGTTGACATGTGTTCCTCCCAGAGCGTAGTTCCCCTGTCTAGTGAGGACCTCTTCAGAGCCATGTTCTTATATGGTCCATGATCGGTTATGCCGAGGATAGTTTTTTCCTGTGTCAACCTTGTTAAAAAATGAATCAAGGAGTGTGAGCATAGTTCCTTGTCTTGTGTCAAGATCGTTAAAAAGTGAAACAAGGGTCATGAGGATAGTTCCCAGTGTTGTGTCAACCTCGTTAGAAAATGAAACAAAGTGTGTGAGCATAGTTCCTTGTCTTGTGTCAAGCTCATTAAAAAATGAAACAAGGGTCATGAGGATAGTTCCTGGTCTTGTGTCAAGCTCGTTAAAAAATGAAACAAAAGGTGTGAGCATAGTTCTCTGTCTTGTGTCCAACTCGTTAAAAAATGAAACAAGGGTCTCAAGGATAGTTCCTTTAATGTGTCAACCTGATTAAAAAAGGAAGCAACTCCCTCTTCCAAATAGAGTCTTTGATTAAGATCTCATAAAATCCCAGTCGAATCTTTCCAAGATCTCGAAAGTGAACCTTCACTCCATCCACCTAGTTGACTGAAATGAAGCTTGGGGGGCATGTACCTCAATTGAGTCATTATGGTGGGGGCATGAAAATTTATAACAAGCATAGTTTTTCATTTCAATCTTGTGTAAACATGAAACCAAATCCAAGCGTAGTTATCCATGGTTAAATCTTGTGTAAAAATGAACCCATGCCCAATTTACATCTCATGATTGCCATATTTATCAGCTAATTTTGGGTAGATGAGCCTTGGTTGTTTCGTTCCATCACCACCATCTCTTTGGCCGATCATGTGCTTTCACTTGGTTGTTTTTCCTTTCCTGAGGGACCACAGCAATAAGTGTTTTTATTATCTAGATTCTTGATCATTACATGTTTTGAGCAGTTCCTCCATTGCTGGAACAAGTTGCTACCCTTTATACCACTCGTTCCTTGAGGACGAGTCACCTTTAAGCTCTTTTCTGACTCATAAAAGATGAAAATATTGTTGAGTATTGTTTCCCTTTTTCGACTCATTAAAGAAAATAAAAATGGTGGGTCCACTTCCAAGCTCTTTTCCGACTCTTCAAACATGAAAAGATTACCGAGCTCTTGTCATTTTGAACTTATTAAAGGTTGCGAAAGGCCTTTCACCCAATATACATTTACCCCTTTTTCAGGTTGGGATGAATTATTTATAAAAAAGGTACTCCTTGACTGAAATGGTCAAGCGGTTATCTCAAGTAACATCTTCTACCTTTTTAGGATCACGAGATGCAAATGTACGAAAGGGGGCCACGTGGAGTTTCCTTTTCCATGTCTTTTTCAAAATCTCTAAACATGAAAAAGATATCGAGTTACACCTTTGTTGGACTTGTTAAAACATTAAACGACATTGGATTTGTCGCCATGACAATCATGAGATTCTCCTTCTTAGGGCTCATTAAACTTACTAGGTCGGATTCGCCTGAAGCATGAACTTATAGTGTAAGCACATTTTATCCCCTTCAAGCTTGCGATAAAAAATAATTGGGGTATTTGCCAAAAATGGTGGGGGGAAATTGGAAATTCTATCAGTGGAGTCGGCATCTCACTCTTTAACATGACACTTTTTGCTTTGTGTCAATTTCGGATATCCTCCTTTTAATCGTTGACGTTACTAGGTTGGGCTGTTCATTTTTTCCTTCCATTTGATCTCTGCGATGTCATGACAACCACCAATCCTATGGATCCAAAAGCTGCTAGACTCTAGAATCATGTCACTGATATGTTCAAGCATTAGTCCTTCTGTAGTTACACTTACTCCTGATTCTTTGTATCATCTGGAATCATTTGCAATCTCTTTGTCTCATCTTGATGATGTGGGATACATCATTGCCCTCTTTCGACACAGTCGCTTCCTGTCGACTTCAGATCATCATCGAGGAAGCTGGCCGAGTAACTCCCTTCCAGTACCTTAGAGCTTACATGCCCTAATGGCATGTTCTTCACACCCGACAATAAGCTCATATCATTGGCTTTCTATCGGGTGATTTCACGGGTGTTTGACGTCATTTCCTTTATTCACATTCTGTGAACTATGTTGTTGGTACCTTGAGAGGCATTGTCATTATTGGTGGTTTCTCTCGCACTTGTTAATGGTTCACATCATTGACCAGTAATCAAGCGAATTTATAGCATGTTCGACTTCAATACATTCATTCACATGTTAGGATTTGTACTTTGATCAGGTCATTTGAAGCCAAAGACCCTGGGCTCAGATTACACAAGTCCAGGTTGCGAGGCGAGTGACATGATCATGTTAATATACATGTCTCTTTCAGATGGATGGATGCGACCATACCATGAATTGTTATATGTGACCCTTCTCATTATTGGATGGCTGCGACCATACCTTGGTTTCGGTATGATCCTTTCTATTGGATGGCTGTGCCCATGCCTTGGATCCGTTTACATGATCATTCTCTGGGTGGCTGCGTCCATACCACGATTCATGTATCATTATTTGGATTTTTCAGTGATGTATATGTATCTATGCTTTCTTGTTGGTTTTCCGACAACGGACTATGGTTCCCTGCATCCACTTGTAAAGCATTTCACCCCTCACTCTATTTCGGCCTTCATGCTTTAGGGGGCATCTGTTACACAACATTTTTTCATTGTCCCTACACTCCCTATCCATGATCCTGGAGGACCTCTATAGTGAACCCGACATGCTTTCCCATCATGAAGAAACTCCCAATATGTCCCTATTCATGAGTAGAATAATTTCCCTTTGCATCATTTCCCAAGAATATTCCTTTTATCCCAGTTTACAAGACCGGCGCTACTTACCAGTTTCCTCCTCACACCGATTTATAGAGATTAAAATTATCCCTCATGTCGTATGGAGAGAATAAGCCCTTTTCCAATCATGTGGATCCTCTTTTGGAAGGTTTTTTAAATATGGAGCTGAATCTTCCATGTCCAGAAGCTTCGTAACAGAAGTACGCTAAATGGTTGCGTCAAATGAGGTCGAGGAAATCAGTTTGGGCTCCTTTCCCCTATTAGGATGGAACAAACTCAAGATATAAGACCTTCTCCCATGATGAGAGAAACCATCTCCCATCCATCCAAGCTATATAAACCTCTCTTTTCCCAAGCTAAACTGGTTTTGGAGTGAGTTTGAATGATCAACAAGTCATCTATAGTTTGTAGCTTTATAGTGTATGTTTGAAGGAGAATAGTATATTTTTGGTTTGGTTTGATACTAGAGGGAAAGAGGCCCTAAAACTTCCATTGTTAGGGCTATCCATGAAGTGCTAGAAGAAGTGTGGGAACCCTGATACGTCGGATGAGACCAGCAACGTCAAGGCACCGGTTGTAATATCTTTCTGATTTATATAAAAGCAACTATGGATTGATTTCCTACATGAAGTTTCATTTTACATCCTTATGGCTTAATGTTCCTCGACCTACTAAGTAGGATGAATACAATATTGTATGCTATCACATTTGTTTTTTTTGTTGCTTTCTTGTTTCAGGTATTCAATGGAAGGAAACATAAGATAGTTGGAGTGAGGAAGAAGGAGCATCACTAAGCGGAATATTGTTCTATGAGGTAGGCCCTCTTAATTGATTATAGCTTAAGGAGATTTTCCATAGATTGTTTGTTTGTGGCTAGACCCTCTCTCTTGAGCTAGAGGAATTGTTTGTGTCCGCACTGAGTGTGGCTAGACCCTCTCTCTTGGGCTAGAGGAATTGTTTGTGTCCGCACTGAGAATTTACCTGCACCAAACCTCCCCCATTGGGTTTTTATCCTTGAGGTTCTAGTCTTCTATGGCCTTATAACTGAATTTTAAGTTGTGTTTGTGAGTGTTTCCTCCAAATTTTTCACTATTTTCTCAAGGTTTTCCATATTTTGAGCCTGCATACCTACCATACAATTTCCTAGGTTAAAATTTTATCTTACTTAAGATTAGTATGGTTGGAATTGGTGTGCTACAAATAATCTCTTAATGTAGGTCACTTGAAAGCACTTCTGAAAAAAATTGGGACGGCTTGAAAAACAGAGGCTTATTGGAAAAAGGTATCATTGTGACCATCTTGTCATCCTAAATCCTGTGGGATAGGTCTCTTGCAAGTGGTGTGTTTGGACCACCAAGAAAAAAAATTAAACTCTGAGAGGACTATTATTCCTAGTCAATCAATACTATGGTGGTAGACATACCAAATTCTTGATATGGTAAAATGTGTAGGAATTTGATAGTCCCATTGATCTGTACCGTGACGGTAGAAACCTTGACTTGTGGATATTGCAAAATGTATAGGAATTGGACAAAAAAATAGAAAGAACTGAGGTAAATATGGTATTAAGGAGTGTCAGGTGCTACAGATCATGATATTTGTAGGGTTCTAACAACAGTACTCAACCCAATATTTCAAAGCACTAAATATCGTTCCCTTAGCCATACTACTTGACTACCCTTGGTACGTGTGAATAATATCCCCCATTTCTATTCTCACTGTACTGTAGAAGAAATATGACCGAAAAATTATCTAAGGTTTGTTTTAGGGTAACCTTGGGGGACTTATGATATACTAGAGGAATGTGGAAGAACAATTTGTGTATAGGTGTTGTCTGATGTGCCACTACTTGAAGGGTAACCAATAGGGGTTACAAGGGAGTCTAAAAAACGTGACAACATCTTGTATTTCTAGCATGTATGCTTTCCCAACTGTAGGTTGACACATGTAATGACAAATATTTTTAGTTTAAATACGCCAAAACATGTTTCTAATATCGTGTCTCTGATACCACTTGCAGTATGCTTAACCTACAAAAAATATCAGAAGTGTGAAATATTCCAAAGATACCATAGAAAATAAATCAATGTGATGATAGAAAATGGATATGTTATATGAATATCTACAACAATATGGTTCACTTGCCTCTTCGAGGGGAAATCTCTTGTAGATCAGAGGTCCATTACACAACACAAGATAAAACTTCCCTTGTTATCTCTGACTATATATAGTTTCATAAAATCCAAAACCATAACTACTTGTGGTCCCTTGCATTATGCGGGTTAACCACTTTATTTATTAGTTATGTATCGTTTATTCATCATCCTCAACTAAACTAACTAATCATGGTCCCTTTTTAGGAATGAGGGTCAACCACTTACAATCATCATTAATGCATATCGTGAATTTTATGAGGCCCCTTAGGCCTATTACATTAATAAAGGGGTTAGGTTCAGACCCTAACAAAATTAGTACATCATTAAAAGATAAATATTTACGATTTCAAAGCTCCACTTATACAATATCATCAAATTTAAACTAGCTTCTACAATATCATGCTTATGCTTCTTTCTTAAATCAGTTTCCTCATCCTAAATATGCATGGTCTATCCCTCTTAACCATCCAGATGGACATAACATTTTATTATAGTTTCACAAGACTAATGAAGATCACAAGTAGGTGAAGGGACTCTTTATACGTAATTGTCCTCAATGGTTTCTTCAAGGATAACTTTAGATAATGCATATCTTTTGTAAGGAAACATTTTTAAAATATTGACACAATACTCTCATCTTAATAAATAGTAGTTCATAGTGTGGTTTAGTCTTTCATTATGCATTTTGCACAAATAAATTTTGAGGCATACTGAGATCAACCTTGCTTCATCAATCTAGATATAAATAGCTACAAAGAAAAGTATTAATGCAGACTTTTCAATTAGGCCTAAACTTGGTGTTCATTTTTCAAGAGATCATAATTAAGAGAACTTTGATTTCAAACAAAATCTTTGAGAGAAATAATACATATCTTGAAATGCAAGTAGATTTTAGTAGACACTTTTAACTGAAGACTCTTTTGTTGCCTTTATGACTGATTGAGGCATCTCGAACTACTTTGGATTACCTCCTAAGAATGGGTCTTTATATATTTCATATGAGGCCTTCACACATCTCAATCGTATCCTTTTATAATTTCTCATCACACAAGGCAGTATTCAAAATAGAGAAAACATTCCAGAACACTACTCATTTAAAAAAAATGTTTCCTCCTCAATTTTTGTAATATTTGTTCCATATTCACAGTATCTGGTCACATACTACCATACTCAAGTTAGATACATCAAATATGAAATACAAGTGCACCTTGATGGAAAATCTTCTATCAGTCTTTTCTCAAAGCATGATTTCAAAGAGAACTAAGTAGAGTAATACAGGAGGGGAAAGTTGCTGGTTTTCTTGGATATCTTCATGTTATTGTTTGAGATTCCTAGGATTTCTTGGTCCATAGCAACAATCTCTAAGGCCTTGATGATTTTAAAACCCATTGCAATAGACAAGCCTTTTTTCCTTTTTGAGGTCATTCTGAGGCATTCGTTGCCTTTCTAAGCCTACCTAAGGTAATATGGTCTTTTATTTCAGGGCTAAAGTATTCTCCTACAATCTTCCTTAGTTAGAATTCAGCCTAGTTCAGTCTTGCACTTAGGGATTCGCTCCTCATAATTAACCTTATTTTCAAGTATATATTTGGATAAGGACTTCTTCAAAGTGCTCCTTTTGAACCAAGCTCTAATTCCATGTCGATTTTTCATAACATCTTCTAACTTCTAATTACTTCTTATGATTTCTTACTTTAATATTTTCTTTCATCCAAATTCATCATAAATCAATTACATTGAAGATCTCAACAGTAGAAAAAATGTCACTAGTATCATAAAGAGACTAACAATCAGGAACGCAAGAATTTACCCTAGGAAAACCCACATGGGGGGAAACCAACAACCTTTTCCTTAAAGAAATTATTTAGTTCAAAAAGAGACACACCTAGATATTCTTGTTAATAACAAGGTCAAACTGACCAACAAATTAGACTTGGTCAAATAGTCCAATGACCTCCTAGTCAAGTCAAAAAATTTCCCAAGAACCTTAACCTAATCTGGTTTGCTAAGGTATAAATTTTGCCTATTTATGCACCTAATAATTTCAGTCCTACTACTTTGGTATGCTTAAAGACTCTACCTTTTATTTTTACTTTATCTGGCTCAGATTCATCTTATTATCTTGCCTCATATTTTTCTTCTCTCCCTAATATTTGACTTTTTTTTGCCTCAAATTCAACTTCTTGTTGGCCTCAGAAAGTTTGAGTTGCTAACTTGAGAGAAGGATGAAATGACTATATATAGTCATCTTGTGATGTGTTGTACTATGAAACAACCCCCCCATTTATGAATAACAATAGCTAAGGTTATAGATATAAATGGGGACCCTTTTTAAATTTTTAGTCTTAGAATAATAAAACCTAACTCTAAGAAATTGCCTTGAAAAATCTTGCAAAACAACCCAAGGATGTGATCCTCGTCGCAAATCACAAATCGTGCTTTTCCATGTCATGATCATAAAACACCTTTAAAAAATTGTGATGCACGATCAAACCTCCCGCTACGATATCCCCATCAAGGCACCTTGTTATTTCGCAAATTGCACTTCGCAAAAATCGCAAGTAATTAAGATATGCCACTACGACATCCATTAAAGATTTTCGAAACGTGATATTTGTAACAATCACAATTGCATTTCGCCTTATAGAGCATGCAACGTTATATTGCATCCTTTTAAAGATTGTGGTGTGCGAATAAGAGCAGTAAGCATGTGAAATAATTGTGTTTTAATATAAAAACGAACGAATGATAGGTTAATAAATGTTTAGCGCCTTGAGGAGAGGTAATGATTTTCCAAGTTATGGGTAGTTAACATTGAGTATCTCATTAAACCTTTCTCACAATCCAAAGTCATTTCAAAAAATCTTTCAATCTTAATTGCCTGATAATGTCTGCACTGATATATATTGTCCATTTCAAGCAAGCTACAAAAGACATGTCATTGAGGAAGGTGATGCAGAAAAAGAAAAAGCAGAGTATTGTAGAGTTCGAGTTTACAGAGATGGCTCCTGTATTCTCTAATACAATCTGCAATGTTGATGAAGGATCAACATCTTGGGAGGTCATATACAATAGGCTTGAGGACGAGCGTCCCAAGATTACTGTCACAAGAGAAACAACTGACTCAACAAGACCTTCGGAACTTCAATTCAAGGATGTTGCATGTTCTTTCCTTCATATGATAGGAGAGAGAGCTAAAATCCTCCCATACACTGATATGATCAGGTGGGTGGTGGAAAACCTCACCATTGAAGGTAGGCAATTCAGGAATTCAAGAATGGAACTCATGGGGTCATTCAAAGTAGAGGACCTGAAGAAAATGTACCATATATTTGACCCTCAAGATATATATGACGAGACATACATGGCCAACTTCACAAAGAAGAACCAAGACCCCTTCAAGTTGATTCAGGGCTAGAGAGTATTGGAGAAAAAATTCAAATTTGAGAAATTGGGTATGTATGCTATAGCCTCCTTGGAAAGCCCCTACAACAATTTCTAT
Source organism: Pinus tabuliformis (assembly GCA_031772625.1). NCBI lineage: Eukaryota > Viridiplantae > Streptophyta > Pinopsida > Pinales > Pinaceae > Pinus > Pinus tabuliformis. Next base: position 289,481,200 of record CM062806.1, on the reverse strand, counting down.
GTTATGTAGACTATATGGGTTACCTAATAATACTAAGTTTTCTATAGAATGGATTCCTCTGGCTGATGCCTGCATTAATTCCCTCATTATTAATTGGACCACCATCCTATATAATAACCTAGCCACCATCATTACTGAATATCGATAGAAGAGATCCTCCTCTCAAGATAACCTTCCTTCGTTCTATTTTAGTGCCTACATTATGGACACCATTTGTTTCTGCACTAATTTTCTGACCATGGGTTGAAAATGGACCTTACAGGAACCCTACCCTATCCATCTTAGTGATAAGAAAATATGGGAATCCCATTATATACCCCATTTCTATAAAACATGTCATGTTGTTATTTTGCCACTACATCAAATAATTTTCAATAAGAAAGCCCCCAGGTTTTCCCAAGAAGCCGGTACAAACCTTCTAGTTGTCGGAAAACATTTTATTAAAGAATGGTTCACCTATATTAGAGTTTTTGTTAGCACAACCAACCCACATGTCCTCCCTTTTTATGTTTCTGATAAATTGTTAGCAAGGGAAATCACCCACTAGACTACGGGAAAAGATCTAACTAAAGTTCTCAAAGAAAGTAAGAAGTTATTATGGGTGTCTTTTCCTGTCAAGTGCGGTTCTTTTTCTTTAACAAATTTTAATCATGTGATTGAGTCAGTAAGCATGGAAGCCCTCAGGCTTCATACTTTTCAGAAAAGGCAATTTGATCTACACAAGGTAGCATATAACATCTCTACTGTGGTAAATCTCAAGTCATACAACCATGAGGATAACGATTTTGAAGACCTGTTACAGTCGGCTGAATCCTTCAAACAATCGTTCAAATGGGCTAAAGCGAACCTGAGTCCTGAAGAGTTTGAAAAAATTTGGGAATTCAGAAATGAAAGGATCGAATTAATCCCAATGCACTTGTTGAAGATTGAAGATAAGCCTACACCCAGCGTGACTGTTAACAGAAGGACCTAGTTCTGGCATAGAATCTCAGGTGAATACTGAGAAAACACTAGATACAGGGAAGGCCCAAGACACAGATAATATAACAGAGTCCAGCAGGAAGTCAGCCAAGAAACAAGTTATGAGCACCCCATCTAAAGAAATCAATTCAAAGGTCAAAAGTAGTAGTTTGGAGCAGGATTGGGATCAGGTTAATTAGAAACTGCAAGACACTCCCAAAATGAGAGATACCTAAGAAACAATGGAGTGTCAAACTCCTCTACGTATTCAGGAGAATACAAATTCCAAGTCTATGGATGAGCAGTCCAAATCCATGGATGAGCAGTCCAAATCCATGGATGAGCAGTCCAAGCTTGTGGATGAGCAAGCGACAACATCCCAGCAGACTGAGATTATCCCTGCTCTACCCACATCAGAAATCATCTTGAGAGTGACTGAAATCCATCCACTTGATGTGTTATACAACCCGCTCCACAAGGTTGTAGTAAGAAGACAGAGGAAAAGGAAAAGGGTAGAAACACCCAAGCTCCCACCTAGAAATGAGCCAATGGACATAGTTTGGAGGGACATTCCTTTCAACCCAACTAAGAACTTGACTAGATTGTCACAGTTCACAGGAGCATATGCAATGACCACCATGGAAAAAGCTACTAAAGTATCTACTTTATTGAGAGAAAAGGAGGAGAGGATTGCACAGCTTGAGCAGCAGCTCGAATCAAAGAAGGGAAGTGTGAACAGAAAAGCAACTGAGTATCTTGCCCAATTGGAAAAGAGAATGGAGGTCCTGAAGATAAGCCATGAAACTGATATATCAGCCAAAAACATGCAACTCCAAGAATTGCAGCAAGCTATACAAAGATATAAGGATGTTCCTACTACCGAGGAATTCGTTAAAGAGGAACTGGAGCTAAATTCCCTCCTGATGAAATAACAAGAGCACTTCTGCCAAAATATGTCACACATTACTCCTTAAATGATCACTAGTGACCAGCTAATAGATAAGTCAATTGACCAGAGAACCAAGTTTACTGATCTGAACACCAGAATCTCAGAGTTCATCAAATGGCAAGAAACAGAAGACAAAAGGAAAGCCAATCTGCCTGAGATTGAGGAGACACACAAAGACATTCTTTTCACGGATTCAACACAAGAATCAAGCAAGCTAAGCTAGCAATGGCAAGAGCAGTTGGGGTATCAAAGAATATAATCAAGGCAGTGAACCACACTCTATTTGTCACCAACCTGGTAAAGGAAGGAAATCTAAAAGAAATTCCTGATTTAGGTGCTTTGCATAAAAGCTGGCAGGAAAAGGCAGAGACTCAAAGGGAAGCAATCACAAAATTGACCAAGACCGACTGGGATTCGTATTGGTAATACCTTGTTAAGCCACATAGCCAAATCATGACCCTTAACTGCTCACTTCATTCAACTCAGCGGATGCTGCCACCTCCCACTGATGTGATTTTTGCAGGACAGCTCAAAATACACTTTGGGGCACCTCCTCAAGTCAAACCAATGATCAATATATGAGATTTGAAGGAAAAGCTGGCAGAAAACAAATCATCATCTTAGCCTCTTCCCATCAAGCCACTGTTTATTTTTAGAGTTAGTTAACTAGTTAGGAGGAAGGTTGTTTCAAACCTCCTCAAATTTTTGTATAATCTATTTTTGCACATTAGTTAGAATAGTATTTATACCGTTCTCATGCATTTAGAGAAGGGTCCAAAATTTTATCAAAAACATTTGCAAAGAATGCACTTTTGTAAGTTTGTGAATGCTTTGGTGAAATTATGGAACATGATTATTCTTTTAAATATTATACTACTTTCCTTTGATGATGCACTATTGTATTCTTGTGAGATAGTTTGATTTGAAGAAAGGAGTTGATCCATGTCATTAGTCAAATGATCAGAACTTTGTACATATGGTACTATTATCTTGTATGATTGATTTTGTTTTTGTTTAATTAGTGACAAAACTTTACTTTTATGAATTGTATGTGAGATTTATTCTTTCTGTTAAGCGTTAATTGCACTATTGTATGATCCCTAGCTGAAATTATTGATTTTCATATATAACTCATCATATATGCGATATATTTTATAAATTTCTTTAACTAACTATTTAGTCAAATAAATTATCTTTATACGTTATCATCTCTATTTATGTGTGATTGATCTTTATTATCACATGTTAAGCAGATATCTTTGTAGATTGCATAGCACACATAAATACCTGGGTTTATATTAGACTAAGTTAATTAGAGATTTGCATGATAGAATAGGTCATTTAGATTATCATTATTCTATTGAACCACCCACTCTCATCTTAAAAACCACACTAGGAAATTGATCCAATTATCCCTAGTCGGAGCCACCACTTTAAACGGAAAAGGAGTTGTCTTAAGGTCCAGACTGGGTGGTTATCCCCCATGTTGGGGTAGATGCAATTTGTGGCTGCAACATGATGTTGAATGGGTGCCTCTTTGACTGGGGGTGACTTTACAAGGAGTGGGGCCAACTTGGCTTGTTTGGAGCCAAAATTTCAAACATCAAAATTCATTTTTTCTCTTTTGAAAAGAATATGAAAACATGCCTTAAAATTTCTCTTTTGACAAAAACATGAAGAACATACATTATATTGATAATTACAAAAACATCAAGGGCTAAAATATTAATTATGAATACTAGCCATAGCTACAAAATTAAAAATCAAAGCTTATGCACAGACAACTATCCAAGCTACAATTTTAATACTCCATCTTAGAAAGGAAAGTGTTCTCACCACCATCAACTTGTCCCTAATGAAGACAAAGTTTCCTTTCATTAATGCCTTCATGAGGATGTTTGCAACCTACTCAGCTATTGGTACATATTGCAGCTTCACATTACCATTCTACACATAGACCTAGATGAAGTGATACCTGATCTCCATATTTTTTGACCTATAATGAAACATTGTATTTTGTGAGAGATTGATGTGGCTCTGATTGTCGCAATGTATGTGGCTCTAATCAAATAGCCCCACGAGTAACGTCTAAAGCCAAATGGCCTCACATGATGCCAAACGTGTTTCGACCTACTCAAACTCAGCAAAACTCAGGGAAATTGATTTATGTTTCTTGTTGAACCAAGAAAGAACTCTAGACCCCAATTTGAAACAATGGCCTAAAGTAATTTTTCTATCAACTACAATGTTGGCCTAGTTAGCATGTGAATAACTCAATAGTTTCACTCCATTTCCTTAGATATAACTCAACCCATACTCCACCATATCACATTGATACCTAAGTATGTGTTTCACTTCCACTTAGTGAACTCACTTTGGGTCAACCATAAATTAACTAAGTGTATTAACAAAAAAACACATATCTAGTCTGGTGTTGACTAGATACATAAGAGAGTCAAATAAATGCCTGTATAAAATGGGGTCCATAGCCTCTGACTTGAAAGCATTAATTTTCTTTCAATTGGTCACCATTGGCACGGTCATAGGCCTGTAATCCTACATCCAAAATTGATTTCAGATCTCCACAATGTACTTCTCCTATCCAAGGAAATTTTTCCCATCTTTCTACCACACCTATAGCCACAAAAAGTAGTGCATCAAACCCATATACTCCAACTCAAACTACGAAGTGAGCTTCTCAAAATCTATAAGAAACAAGTTATCTACATGTAACACAAGAATGAAGGGTTCTTCCTGTTGAAAATAATACTGAGAGGGGGGGGGGTGAATCAGTATTATTAAGTCAATAAAACTTTTCCATTTCCATACTTAGATACATATATGCTACTTCAGTTAATAGAACCCGCAAGTATACGCAACTGTGTCTAATGAAACTAGCGTATATCCAGAATACTTATGATTTAGTTACTCCATTAAATGTTGATCTTTAGTTAGTGCATCAGAACTTAATTAACCATATGAACAGTGAGCAGGTGCAGTAAAAACAGAACAAATCATCACACACAAGAAGCACACATGAACACCATGATATAAGGTGGAAATCCAATGTGGGTGAAAACCACCTGCTGCAAGTCGTCTCTATCTTCTTTTAATAAGAAACTTCATTTTACAATATTTTTGTACTGGTGCAGTCTTATACCAGTACACAGGCTTCTACCTGCAGAAGGCTACAACCTTCTCTCGTTCTCCAGACTCTCCTGGAAGGGAGCTACAACCCCCTTAGATCTTGTACTAGCCGATCCATTTACTAGTACGTAGGTGCCGGCCTACTGAAATGCTCCAACCTTTACTCATTCTCCAGCTGCTACTGGAAGGGAGCTACCACCCCCTTTGCTCTTGTACTAGCTGATGTACTAGTACATAGGTGCCGACCTACAGAAGGTTACAACCTTCTCTTTCTTCCTCCAGGTACCACGTTTCATAAATTTTCAGACTGGATACTCCTAAAGCACAACATTGTAATCTGAAGGCCACGTTTCATCCAATTTTCATACTGGACCCATCAATATCATTGAAGCACAAAATCAATCAATACTAGCATCATCAATCTCTGAATCATTGAAACACTGAAACCCTATCAGTAACACAGTCACCAGAACACAGAGCAGACAACAGAACTTTGCAATAACAATCAGACCCAACTGCAACTTCAAATATCATACTTCATAATGTATATGCTACTATGACGAACCAAACCCGCGTGCATATGCGCTTTCACCGAAGTCAACCCACGTACATATCTACAAATATTTTCTCATAACTTTGCAGATGTTCCAGACATCAGTCATACCCTTAACATTTACAGAACATTACATGTGTCAGTATACGGATCTAAATTAAACAAGATCAAACCGTATAGAGATGATTCATTCCAAGCCATTAGATCCTGATCTATCCTTAGATCTCGTTCTCCATCAACTGCTGAGATTATTCCTTAGCAAAACATCATGAACCCATAATCTGCATACAAGATCTCACACTTCATCAGATATTCAATCCTTGCACCCCTCCTCCTTGGCCTAATGATCTTCTCCTTATATAGGTTTAGGCTTCTCTCAATACCATGGTCCAAAACCATGAATAATCAATACCTAGGACCAAATGCCTGGGATCAATACTTTAGACGAGATACGATGGTCCAAAACCATAGGACTAAATACCATGGACCAAAACCCAATGTACGCACCTTCTCTTGCATGAAAGTGCGTGTATACGCATACGCGTCTTTTGATCAGTAATCCCGTGTGTATATGTGCTTTCATAATAATGAACCTGCGTATATACTTTTCTTTCTTCATTCTTGTGGTTTGATCATCAATTCCTTGCTACTGACCTGCTGCACTATGCTCTGTCATCTGTGTGAGTTGCCATCAAGGACAACACTTGTCTCATAATGCCAACAATCTCCCCCTTTAGACTTGATGGCAAAGCTAACTTGTCATACTGAGATCTGTCATCTGATTCCTTTGAGTTGTCCTGCACCCCATGTATTCTGTCACATATGATATCTATTCTGTAGATTCATATGTAAGAGAGTTGTTCTTCTATGAGTGGGTTGCCATCAAGTACAACCCATGCATCATAATGCCAACAATCTCCCCCTTTGACATCAAGGGCAAAGGGCAGACCAAGATATTCTCTTTCTTGATATGCATTCTGCTATCCATACTCCCCCTTAATGAGCTCCCCCTTTGGATATGCCAAGTTGTACCAATCTATCCATGCTCCTTCTGAGTACATGCTAAAATCTCTGCACTGCTGAAGTGTTTTGTTCATGCTCGCCCTGACTGAAAGCAAGGTCTGCAAAAAGATGATTTACAAGAAGAACATGACTCGACCTTCCTATCACCAAGGACTCATACATACATCCATCTCAAATCAAGGTGGGGATATACCAAAAGTTTATACATGATAATACAAGAGTATAACATCATTCATCCGAGGCATAGTGGGGAAACCAACATAGTCTGTTATATGACCTTGATAAAAGAAATACATGACTGAAATATTTCATCATCCTTCTTATGCATAGAGGGGTTACAAATTACATCATGTGACCAGAAGAGATTTCATCAAATGACTACAATAGATAGAGACACATTATTATATCATGAGTCTTGATATGAACCTTACATGAGACCAAACATCTAAATCAGACCATGATAGTCATTAGCAACTATCATACACAATGTATGATCTGCTCCATAAGCATCTGTCAACAACATGTAGACCAGCAAGCATGTTCTCCCTCTATACCTGTTCCATCTGTGCCAGATGGTCTCTGTCAGCCCCATATCAGACTCTTCTCACCCTGAGTTTGGCCCACTAATTTCCTTCAAATTAACATATACGTGATTGTATCCATAGAAACAAGCGTATATACGCAGATCCTCCTCATGAAACTCGCGTACAACAACTTCCAGATCAGCAACCTATATCATCAACAAGATGATCTTATATATCATCCATGTATCATCACTTGGGAATATCTGCATCAATCAACATATGTAAGTATCAACCTATCATCATATAGGTAAGAACTCATCATCATCATGTCTCCAACAATGCAACTTTGAGTAATCATCCATGTATCCAGCATAGCACTGTGTATCTTGATATCATCAACAGCATCAATCCTCATCCACATGAGCGCCAAGAACTATAGGAATCCTGCAACATAACTGTATTACATGATCTTTATGCATATGACGTCAGCAGCATAGGAGTGACTCATCATCAAGTAATGAAGATGTATACTCAAGATTTGTACTTCTCCTTATCCTTATGAAGATCACCATGTAAGCACCATATATGCATCATCAGAGAATCAACCACAAATCTGATCTGAACATCAACTATGTAGCCCCAAGAATCATATGAGATTTTGTCATGGACAACTCATAACCATATCATAGCAAAATGTATCATTTAGCCATATAAGCATCATTACCAAGGACTACTAACCATAATGCCAACAATGCATTATTCAAAATATAAACTCCCCCTGAACCTGTGCCATCTGTTTACCGTCAGATCTGATCATGCATATATCAGCAATAAGTATCACGACATCATCATCATCAAGTTAGGATCAAAAAAACTTCTAAACATCTTATGAGTATCAAGACATTTCCACACATAATTAGAATATTGTAACCATTATCAAACAGAGAAAATCATATCAGACCCCTTTTCTCAGCCTGTCCCTACTTCTTTTCCTCATACTGACATATACGCGACTTTGCAGTGTCTAACTCACGTATATACGCGACTTCCCTTTATGAAACTTGCGTATTAGATTTAGGACACTGAATTTTTACACTTTCAGTTCCCCCTGAGTCTGTAATGTCTGTGTTGTGCTGTGTCTGAGTATATTGTGCGGTGCCACATCTTTCTGACTGAACTTCCTTCTTCTTCCATATCTTCAAGTGTGGTGATGTTTTCTCCTTTTGGTGTGGTTCCCGTACCTTGTTCCTGCATTCCTTTGTTATATGTCCAAGCTTGTTGTATGCATAACATCTTACATGTTTCATATTCCTTTTGTAGCAATCAACAGCTTTGTGACCGAACATATTGCAAGAAAAACAATATCCATTAAAGTACCTGGACCGTGATGATCTTTCTAGGTGATGATCTTGAACCATTCTTCTTCTGCATCTGGCTACAACATGTCCAAGATTATGACATACATAACATTCAACATTATTCATTGGAGGAGTAAAAGATTTTCTTTGAATAATTTCTTTCCTTGGTTGTTGATGGGGTTGACCTTTCATCTCCTTGTTTATTATTTTAGATTTTACATTAGAATTCCTTGCCTCTCCTTGTGAGCTAGATTCATCTTCAACAGATTCATAAAAACCAAGGCCAGTTTTGATAGCAGGAGACCTTTGACTACTAAGAATATCATCCAAGATCTTAGTACTAACTTGAAATCATAAGAGCTTATCCTTTTCTTCTAAGTTATCTTTAAGAATATTTACCTCAATCTGATGTTGCTCCTCCTTTTCATGATACTGCTTCTTTATGTTTTCTTCAGCTTTTCTTCCTTCTTCCAACTGATGTCTTAGTTCAAGAACTTCATTTTCTTGTTTTTCATGAGCTTGGAGTAGTTCTTTATTCTGCCTTTTTGATTCTTCAAGATCTTCCTTTAGCGAAAGGATCGTAGCTTCAAGCCTTTCATAGTAACTAGATCTATCTCTGAGTTTCTTGATTGTTGTGCTTCTTTCATTTACTTCATTTCTTAATGATGTCACTTCATCCTGCAACTTTTGATATTTTTCCTTGAATAGCTTCCTTACCTTCTTACCTTCCTCTAGTTGAGCCTTTAGTTTGGTAGCTACTTCCTTGAAGGCACATTCCCTTTTGTTCAATAGATTTTGTTGATCTCTAATTTTGTCTGTTAGCCTTTTAAATTTTGCCTCTATTTGATATCTTTCTTTCTCACCCATAACAACAAATTCAGTTGTTTCGCTATCGCTTTCATCGTCTTCAAATGGATAAAAAGATGTATCACCAGAGGATAACAAATTCATACCTAATAGATCTTCATCTTGAAGTGATTTTGAATGTGAATTGTTTCTTCCACATATTCCCAAATCAATGCTCCCATTGTCATAGTCTTCCTAAGATGTCTTCTTCTTCTTAGGTGCTTTCTTCTTAAGCTTCTTTCCCATTGTTCCACGGATCTCCTTCAAGCAATCAAGCTTCTACCAAAGGACCTGCTCTGATACCAATTGTTGGAAATAATACTGAGAGGGGGGGGTGAATCAGTATTATTAAATCAATAAAACTTTTCCATTTCCATACTTAGATACATATACGCTACTTCAATTAATAGAACCCGCGTGTATACGCAACTGTGTCTAATGCAACTAGTGTATATCTAGAATACTTATGATTCAGTTACTCCATTAAATTTTGATCTTTAGTTAGTGCATCAAAACTTAATTAACCATATGAAAAGTTAGCAGGTGCAGTAAAAACAGAATAGATCATCACACACAAGAAGCACACATGAACACCATGATATAAGGCGGAAACCCAATGTGGGTGAAAACCACCTGCTGCAAGTCGTCTCTAGCTTCTTTTAATAAGAAACTTCATTTTACAATATTTTTGTACTGGTGCAGTCTTATACCAATACACAGGCTTCTACCTGCAGAAGGCTACAACCTTCTCTCGTTCTCCAAACTCTCCTGGAAGGGAGCTACAACCCCCTTAGCTCTTGTACTAGCCAATCCATTTACTAGTACATAGGTGCCGACCTACTGAAATGCTCCAACCTTTACTCGTTCTCCAGCTGCTACTGGAAGGGAGCTACCACCCCCTTTGCTCTTGTACTAGATGATGTACTAGTACGTAGGTGCCAACCTACAGAAGGCTACAACCTTCTCTTTCTTCCTCCAGGTACCACGTTTCATAAATTTTCATACTGGATACTCCTGAAGCACAACATTATAATCTGAAGGCCACGTCTCATCCAATTTTCATACTGGACCCATCAATATCATTGAAGCACAAAATCAATCAATACTAGCATCATCAATCTTTGAATCATTGAAACACTGAAACCCTGTCAACAACACAGTCACCAAAACACAGAGCAGACAACAGACTCTGCAATAACAATCAAACCCAACTGCAACTTCAAATATCATACTTCATAATGTATACGCTACTATGATAAACCAAACCCACGTACATACGCGCTTTCACCGAAGCCACCCACGTACAGATCTACAAATATTTTCTCATAACTTTGCAGCTATTCTAGACATCAGTCATATCCTTAACATTTACAAAACATTATATGCATCAGTATACAGATCTAAAGTAAACAAGATCAAACCGTATAGATATGATTCATTCGAAGCCATTAGATCCCGATCTATCCTTAGATCTTGTTCTCCATCAATTGTTGAGATTCTTCCTTAGCAAAACATCATGAACCCATAATCTGCATACTAGATCTCACACTTCATCAGATATTCAATCCTTGCACCACTCCTCCTTGGCCTAATGATCTTCTCCTTATATAGGTTTAGGCTCCTCTCAATACCATGGATAATCAATACCTAGGACCAAATGCCTGGGATCAATACTTTAGACGAGATACCATGGTCCAAAACCATAGGTCTAAATACCATGGACCAAAACCCAATGTACGTGCCTTCCCTTGCATGAAAGTGTGTGTATACGCATAAGCATATTTTGATCAGTAATCTCGCGTGTATACGCGCTTTCATAATAATGAACCTGCGTATATACTTTTCTTTCTTCATTCTTGTGGTCTGATCATCAATTCCTTGCTACTGACCTGCTACACTATGCTCTGTCATCTGTGTGAGTTGCCATCAAGGACAACACTTGTCTCATAATGCCAACAATCTCCCCCTTTGGACTTGATGGCGAAGCTAACTTGTCATACTGAGATCTTTCATCTGATTCCTTTGAGTTGTCCTGCACCCCATGTATTCTGTCACATCTGATATCTCTTCTGTAGATTCATATGTAAGAGAGTTGTTCTTCTACGAGTGGGTTGCCTTCAAGTACAACCCATGCATCATAATGCCAACACTTCCTTGGCCAATATGTAGCACATGTTTGAGTCATGATCACTCTTGGTGAAGCCCATCCTCAATAGATAGTTGTATATCTTGGAATACCATGCACATGGTGCTTGATTGAGTTCGTACAATTCTTTCTTCAAATTGAAAACATGATAATCTCTCCCATACAGTTCAAATCCGAATTTCAGAGATTTTTGCGCTATATTTGTGGAGATATGATCTGAGGAAGTTGGTCTTTTTGCAAACTCCTGAATTACATTCCAAACATGTGACCTGGGGAAAATCATCATAACTTTCTCTCTGAGCATCGAATTGAAATTTTGTAAGAAGTACAGAAAGAGGATGGACTATAGATTCTTGTATATATTTTTCAAAGCAAAAGGTCGAAACAGTGACACGTGGCACTTCATACAAGTTCGCTCTTCTGGAAAGGTCTATAATCAGGTCATCTTGGGAGATTGTACATAACTCTTCCTTGGAGAATCCAATTTGGATTAGACTAGTGGCATTGGAAAGAGGACATAGAGGGCTACTAAAGATCGCAGTTTCAGAACTGGATGATCCAAAATTACAGAGATACATCAGATTTAATATCAAGCTCCTACAAAGTGACAAAAGGTGTGTAGTTTTTTGTTTAAATTTTTGCATAAGCTTGGTTTGAAAAATTAGTTTGAACGAATTCAAAGGGCATAGTAAAGCATTATTATTGGTAATTGATGCCCCGAGGAAAGAAAATGCAAACACCTAGTAAGCAACCTGAAATCTCTAGCATGACTCATGGAAAAGAGGAAGAAATGCAACATGATATATCAAAATTACGAGACCAAGTGCAACAAGTGTCACTTGCACAAAAAGGTGTAGAAGCTAAGATGGATGGTTTAAAGAAATACATGGAAGCTAAGATGAATGGCATGGATGCTAAAATGGATGGCATGGATGATAAGATGGAAGAATTGAAGATAAAATTGAATGAGTTGTTACAAGAAATGGTCATTAATGGTGAAAGGGTAGTAAAGGAAACTTATGATGAGAACAAAAGAAATGTTAATCATGATTCCATAGACTCTAACGTTGGATCGAAGACCCACCATATTCCAAAAATCGATATGAGGAAGTTTGATGGCAAGGATCCCGCAACATGGATATTACAAATGGAGCAATTTTTCGATCTCAATAATGTGCAAAACACACAAAAGGTACGTATTGCAACTTTAAATTTGGAACCAAATCAGTTTGTATGGTATCAATGGCTTTTCTCTCGTAAACAAATTATCACTTGAGCAATTTTTATGGAAGAATTGACAGCACATTATGAGGATATAAAAAGCAACACTTTTTTTAGCCAATTGATAAGTCTCAAACAAAAGGGTTCATTAATGGAGCACATTGAGGAGTTCCAAAAATTGAACATAAGGGTAAAAAATATTCTAGAAGAGCATAGGATTGATGTGTTCATAGGGACTTTAAAGGATAATATCCAACATGATGTTCGCCTTTGGGAACCTGATTCATTAGAGAAGGCATTCAGGTTAGCAAGAAAAATGGAAAGCAAAATTATGGCAACCAGGAAGCATACCACTCACAAATATAAATATGGAAGTTTTGTTTCCCCTAGCCTTCCACAACCTATAAGGTTGACACCAAAATAATTGGAAGAAAAAAGAGAAAAAGGGCTTTGCTACAGTTGTGATAGCAAATACACTAAAGGTCATAAGTGTGCTGAGAAGAAATTATTCTACATAGATTGTGAAGAGGAAGAAGAAAAGGAGCAAGAAAGGTCAAAAGAAGAGGATATACTCCAGGACAAAGCCTAGATAAATAAGAAATGAATCTGACCATATCTTGTAATGCATTGGCTAGAATTACCACTCCTCAAAACATCAAGATAGAAGGACAAATCAAGAATAAAAAGGTAATAGTGTTGATTGATTCAGGAAGTACCCACAATTTTATTCATTGTAAGATAGCAAAAGAATTGAATTGCTTCCTATATCCAGCACCAGAGTGTCAAGTGATGGCTACAAATGGAGGAACGATAAATTGCTCTAGAAAGTGCCATAATATCAAGCTATCCATGGGAGAATATGTATTGAAAGGCCCAATGCTTTCCATTCCAATGGGAGGTGTTGATGTTGTACTAGGAGTCCAATGGCTACAATCTTTGGGTACAATAGCTTTTAACTTTCAAGAAATTTTCATGAAATTTTATGCGGAAGGAAAGGAAGTTGAATAAAGGGGTATTGCAGGGAAACTGAGAAAGATAATAAGCTCTAACGGTATGACAAAACCTCTAAAAAAGGAACAATGAGGTGTAATTGCACAATTATGTTCACTAGATGTTTCCACATTGAAATCATCTATTTCTCCAGATCTCCAAAAAGTCTTGGACAATCATTCCAAGGTATTTGAGACTCCCAAAGGTCTCCCACCTATTCTTGATCATGATCATGCTATTCATTTGATTCCAGGAAGTGTTCCTCCAAACATCAAGCCATACAAATATCCCTATGCCCAAAAGAGTGAAATTGAACGTATGGTTATAGAAATGCTTGAGGCTGGTATAATTCAACCTAGCCAAAGTTCTTTCTCTACTCCAGTAGTATTGGATCATGGTGCATGTGCTCGAATTATAGGGAGCTCAACAAGCTCACTATTAAAGATAAGTTTCCCATTCCTGTCATTGATGAATTATTGGATGAATTGCATGGATCAATTTACTTCAATAAGTTAGATCTTCATTCAGGATATCATCAAATCAGAATGAAGACTCAAAACATTCCAAAAACAACATTTAGAACTCATGAGGGTCACTATGAGTTTTTGGTCATGCCTTTTGGCCTTACTAATGCACCTTCTACATTTCAAGGTTTGATGAATTCCATTTTCAAACCCTTCCTTATAAAATTTGTGTTAGTATTTTTTGATGATATACTAATCTGCAGCAAGTCTTGGAAGGATCATGTTGAACACGTTGACAGGGTGCTACAACTATTGGAGGAGAAACAATTATATGCAAAAAGATCCAAATGTTTCTTTTGAGCACAAGGGGTGGAATATCTGGGTCATATTGTATGTCATGAAGGAGTTAAGGTAGACCCTAGCAAAATTAAAGCCATTAATGGGAAATCCCCACATCCATAAAACATTTGCGATGATTTCTCGGGTTGACAGGGTATTATCGCAAGTTTGTTAAGAATTATGGGAAAATAGCAGCACCTCTAACAACATTGTTGAAGAAAGATGCATTTTCATGGACTCCGGAAGCAACAAAGGCCTTTGAATATCTTAAAGAGGCAATTTGCCAAGCACCAGTCTTAGCTACACCAAACTTCACAAAAAACTTCATTATGGAATGTGATCCTTCCGGAAATGGAATTGGTGTTGTTTTAATGCAAGATGAAAGACCCATTGCTTCGAAAGTCGTCCAATCAAGGGAAAGTATTTACACAAAGCTATTTATGAGAAGGAAATGTTGGCAATACTACATGCACTTAAGAAATGGCGACCCTACCTAATGGGAAGACACTTCAAGGTAAAAATAGATCATGATAGCCTTAAATACTTTTTAGAACAAAGATTATCCTCTGAAGAACAACAAAAATGGGTCACAAAAATGTTGGGTTATGACTTTAAAATCATATACAAAAAATGGAAGCAAAATGTTGTGGCAGATGCACTCTCAAGAAAGGATGAGGATGTGGAAGCATTGTTGTGTCCAACGAAATTGGATAAATGAAGCAAGGGAGGAATGGAAGAATGACAAAGAAGTGTATGAACTTATTCGAAAGTTACAACAAGATTCCAGTACATTTGATACATTTAGCTAGAAAAATGATTCGTTATGGTACAAAGATCGCTTATACCTCTGTAAGAATTCCCAAATCAAACAAAATATTATTCTGGAATTGCACACTTCACCCTTAGGAGGGCACTCAGGATTTTTAAAAACTTACCACGGGGTTAAGAATGAATTTTTTTTGGGATGGCCTTAAATCGGATATTCAAAAGTTTGTGGCGGAATGTTTGGTATGCCAACAAAATAAAGCTAAAACAATTAAGACACCAGGTCTATTACAACCTTTATCCATTCCAAGCCAACATTGGGAGGAGGTTTCAATGGATTTTATCACAGGTTTACCCAAGTCTGAGGGAAAGAGTGTCATCATGGTGGTAGTTGACAGACTTACCAAGTATGCAAAATTTTGTGCATTATCACATCCATTTAAAGCCAATATAGTTTCTACGGAATTGGAAACAATTCAAAAGCTACATGGAAACCCAAAGATTATTGTAAGTGATAGAGATCCCATTTTTACAGGAAATTTTTGGACAAAATTATTTTCTTATGTTGGTACTCAGTTAGATCATACCTCATCTTATCATCCGCAAATCTGATGGGCAAACGGAGATAGTAAAAAAATGTTTGGAAGGATATCTTCGTTGCTTTGTCTCTGATAAACAGACACAATGGGTCAAATGGTTGCCTCTGGCTAAATGGTGGTATAACACTTCCTTCCATACTGCAACAAAAATGACCCCATTTATGGCACTTTATGGATATCAGCCACCATCCATCACATCATATTTAAGAGAAAATTCTAAGGTTCAAGAAGTGGAACATCACATCGAGCATCAACAACAAGTTCTCCAACTATTAAAGGATAACCTCGTGTTGGTGCAGAATAGAATGAAACAACAGGTAGATTAACATCGCAGTGAAAGAAGTTTTGATGTAGGTGATTGGGTATTGATATAGCTACAACCATATAAACAAATGTCCCTCAAGCAAGCTAAGAAGGATAACAAATTGTCACCAAAGTATTATGGTTCGTACAAGGTGTTGCAAAACATTGGTACTATGGCATACAAATTGGAGCTTCCTGCAGCTTCTTGAGTGCACCCAGTTTTCCATGTTTCGTGTTTAAAGAAGATTATAGAAGACAAGCCCCCAGTTCAAACAATATTGCCAGAACTTGACGAGGAAGGAAAAATTATATTGGAACCGGAAGTAGTCATAGAAACAAGAACTCGACAACTATGAAATCGATCTATTTCAGAGTATCTCATCAAGTGGAAGAACTTATCCGCTGAAGATTCCACATGGGAGGATGAGAATTTTATACAGAAGCATCCAGAACTAATCAAGCATTGAGGACAACACTATTACCTCTGGCTAGTTATCACAAGTTCATTTTTGAGAAAAGCCCAAATTCCAAAGAACCTAGGTTTTGAAGTTGCATCTGGGGTCGGGCCCACTAATTAATGGGGTTATTGGCACAAGGTCGTATAACCCATGGAGGTGAAATTTCATATGGGGTGGAGCCTTCTTGGAGGATTATTTGCGTGAGGTTGAATAACCTATGGGAGTGGAGTTGCATCTAGGGTTGGACATGCTTGGAGGATTTTTGGTGCAAGGCCAGATGATCCATAAGAGTTGAAATACATCTAGGGGATTGAGAGTTGTGCCAATGTGACTTTTAGTGAGCACTTGTCGTCCCTTAGCCTAGATATAATGAGGAATTATGGAGATACATGGCGCAGTAGACCTAGTGGGTCTCATTTGTGTGAGACGAGGTGGTAGGTGCCATGGTAACTTGATGTGGCCATGTGGGTGCCACACTAAACCACAGGAAACATGGAAGATCCGTTTGGGCAACACGTTGGACCACAATCACCACAAAAAAGTCATGTCAAAGCCATGTGGGACACATGTGAGTGTCACATGGCAGTGCCTTGCTAACGTGGAAAGGTCTAATGAGATAAGTTTTAGATGGGAATAACATTCAAAGTAGGATTCAAATTGAGATAAAATTTATATCTTTGGAAACATCTCGACATGCCAAACACGATGGTGGAAATGGTTTTGAGTTTTAGCAAAGTTTGAAAAAGAGTATTTTGTAACCCCATCTTCACAATAAACCTTGGAGAGTGGGTTCATTTTAAAATAACACCTCCTACAACCCAAGAATAATCCAAGGTGGTGGGAGGGAGTGTCAAATCATGTTCAACTAAATCTATTTTCATAAACATCATAATAGAGAATTAAAATCATAATTCTTGAAATCTCTTCTCATAATCATATTTTGTTTTGCTGCACAAAAATACAACTAGGCACACAATTTTTCATGCTCCACATAACAACAACTAGGGAAAATAACCACTTGAATGCAACTATCTACTCCCCATTGAGCACACACTAAGCATAGAGACTAAAAACACATTTGCATTGAACAAGTACATTTTCCTCTTTCTTCTAAAAGGTATGATGTGAGACTCTCTACTTACACTGATTTGACTTAACAACCTTACCAACCCACAAAGTGGAGTGGGCCTATCTGGTGCATACGGCCTTAATATCATATATTAAAACTATATTAAATATAATAAGTATAGAATAAGGGACAATTCTCACTTAAAAACTATAGGAGCTCACCATTTCTTTGTTTGTAATGTGGTATGTGTTTTCAAAACTATAGTGAGTTATCATGAGAAATAGGGCACGTAGGAAACCAATAGTCACCTTTCCGAAATTGAAGTCTAACAACTTTGTCTTGAAGTAGAATGGTTATTCTTGTAGATCGGAGTGAGGGGATAAACCATAAGTTAATTTTGACTATGGGAATATGAGATTTCTGATTGGAATCCTCTATCCTTTAGCTTCGGCTCTCACTATTTAGTGATAACAACTTGTGAGATACCTTCTTTAACTTGTAACTTTCCCCAGGATTTTTGGATGGTGTTACATTCTATACTAGTACACTTGAATATTGATGACCAAGGATGAGGGGAAGGTTAGTTGACATCTATAATTATGGCATTGGCTTAGATCTCAAGAGATTATGATAGTTTATAACCACAGACACATAATGCCAAATTCAACAAAAAATTGGCTATGATTAGATTAAAAATAACCACTTATACTTTTCTTAGACTATAAGAATATTAGTATTTTATTGATGGTACACCAACTACACCAAAAACATACATTCCAATACCACCAACAACATACTTTGTTGATTCAATGGGTGAAGCACCAAATCTACTAGCACTAACAATGAAGGCATAGACAAGAGTAGAGACAGATGAAAAGATAGTGTACTAAGATCCAAGGCTAGAAGCCTCCTTGCATTAAAGCACTAAGGTCAAACTTTGAACCCTACCAGTTCGGGGAACAAATAGGTGATAAGTGATTGAACCTACCAAATTTCCATTTTGACGACTCTACACATGCCACCTAGTGATGCTTCAACATGTGCTTCAAATAGCTCTTATCTAGCTACTTCCTCTATTGGTTCTTAATCTATAGGATGTATTGAATCAACAACAATTGAATTTGTTTAGTAAACTAAACAATGGCTAAAACTTCTGCCTATGAATATCACCCCTCGCACTCTTATTCTTGGCATTCCCTCTGTTCCTATTCTTTAGTCTTTCCTTCTTTCCCCTATTCTCAATTTGTTGTCTGCGCCCCACCCCCCACCTCCCATGGCCCCTAAGTGCAGCTCTAGCTCGACTCCCAGTCAGGGGTGCAAGCGAGGCAGTGCGACTTCTTGATGGAATTCCATAGGTTCTCCTCCCATCACCCACATTGAGTCCTCTACGAGGTGAGCAACTCTAAATTACACTATGGTGGTGAACCCTGGAACCCAAGAGAGAATTGCTAGCCTAGAAGTTCAAGCCAGAGCTCTTCATAGAGGCTTTCCATCGAAGGAAGTGGATGTCGACTTTGCTTGGATACCCGACCACACTCTCACGAGAGCTAGAGAAAATATCTATGCACGCTCCACTGATATCTGGTGGTGGATGAAGACCATACTGGCCATGGCTCTGCGAGAGAAGGCTAAATGCTCCAACGTGGTTGAAAATAAAATCGGCAACCTTACTAATAAATTTGTGGTTTTCGTTGAAGCGGTTCATCACCGCCACTTCATAACCCAAGAATCTTCGCAATACATAGTATTAAATAAGAAGTCCACGGCCAAGGCCCATTCGCCTATCGACTGTTCTCCAAGTATCAAGAAAGAAATGGCAGGTGCCTCCTCTAGCCACTTATCTGCCTCAGCGCCATAGGAGGGGATCACTCAGGATTAGCCGATTAGTCTGGATGACCACCTGGTTAATGCAAATCCGGAATGACTGCTGTAAGTACCTTTTTGTGCAACATCCCTCGTGGATGCAAGGCTGCGATAGAGAATGCAGATACAAAAGCGGCACAGAGAATAAAGGCCCTCAGCATTGTCTATCCATGCGCAACTCAGTCCTCTGGTCTCTTTTTGGAGTCTACTGTAAATCGGGTTTTTGTTGGTTTTCCATGTACTGATCTTTGTATTTCTCAAAGTAAACAAAACCCAAATTTTGTAAAGTTGCAATGTATCTTGGTCAAGTTAATAGTTAGAACAAACAATGTAGTTGGCTCTTGTGATGGAGACACTGTCTCGCACAATCCAACCTTTGTAAATACTTCCTTTTTAGAGTAATATACCCTATCTTATTTATATAAAAAAAACCAATGGATAAAAATTATTTTGAGCCTATGGAGGGAGATCTTATTCCCCCATAGAGTGGATTAACTAGGAAAATAAATGGGAATGGTTTAAAACTAGGCACACCTAGGAGGTGGTAGTGACTCTTGTCCTGTCCAGGCACACCTTGGAGGTGATAGTGACTATTTCCTTGTCCAAGCACAATGAGGAGGTGGTGGCAACCTTTGCTCAAGTTAAAAGATCTACAATTTATTATATGTGTGTGTATATATATATATATATATATATATATATATAACTAAATGTACATCATGCATCATGGTGGATGGTATTACAAAAACTTCGTGAGAATATGTGCCTGACAGAATTCAAGAGCACCATGCTTTTTTGCAATTGGTGCTTCACACGTATCGACCCACCTTGGTCATGAAAAATTTAAAATGATGTCATCAGTTTTTGGAATTTTCGACTTCTTTTTTCAATTGGTCACCATGTATATTCCATCCCATCAAGTCACGTTACCCTCATTTTATGTGGTTCCCTTGAACCTTGCTTATAACTAGAACATCATGCTCTTGGAATATGTTTGTTATAGTCTTCCACATAAATAAAGAACTATTGCATCTTGAACTTATTTCGATTACATATTTCAATATCCTAGAATTTGACGTTTATGAGAGAGGTCAAACAATTGACCTCTCTCCTAACTGTCATATTTTGGGATATTTCCAGAATTTGCAATCAACATAAGGATGCCTATTACTGCGTGAGCTTACTCAAATGTCTTATTGGATAGAGTGCCTTCTTTAGATCGAGAGGAAATATCTAAACCCATACTAAGCCCATTTAACAAGCCCACACCAAACCTGTGTAGGGTTTCATCCCACCTTGATGATTTTGCTTTCGCCAAATTTCTCCTATTCAATCTTACTTGTGAATCAATGTGGGCTCATAAGTGTGGGTTGTGAAAACAAGGAAAGTTGTGTCTTAACGATAATGTTTGCATGCAATGCCCATCATATTATGACACATATAACATGGATGAGAAACTAATGCACCTACCCTTAAGCACACTCCACCTTACTCAATGACAAAGGCCCATTCACTAAAATCCTTGTTCAAGGTTGCGGTGCTTGCACTATTGCAAGAATTAGCTTCTATTATATTGTTCAAGTGCAAATCATGGGTGAACTACATGGTACAAATTTATAAGTCACTAGTCCCTTTATATTAAAGTAATTATTTAGTTATAGTTAAATAAATTAAAGAGATGTCATATGTGCATCATTTATTAAAATTTAGTATTATAAACCAACAAAAAAAATTGCGGATTGAATTACATTCAAATTGACAAATCTACTTACAATTCTTCAATCCTTCATCTTCCATTCTTCCTACTATAGTCACAATGTGAATTTCGTAGTTCCTTTTTCTAAGAATAGATCAATGTGAATTTCGTAGTTCCTTTTTCTAAGAATAGATCAAATTAGGTATTATTGCTCCCATGGGCAATCTCAAACAAGAAACTTTTATACTAACTAATGCATAGTGTTACCATTATGGAACGACGCATCAACACCATCACTCAACCAGGACTCATCACAAACATCTATCTTATCTATGGAACGACGCATCAACACCATCACTCAACCAGGAGAAACAATTATATGCAAAAAGATCCAAATGTTTCTTTGGAGCATAAGGGGTGGAATATCTGGGTCATATTGTATCTCATGAAGGAGTTAAGGTAGACCCTAGCAAAATTAAAGCCATTAAATGGGAAATCCCCACATCCATAAAGCATTTGCGATGATTTCTCAGGTTGACAGGGTATTATCGCAAGTTTGTTAAGAATTATGGGAAAACAGCAGCACCTCTAACAACATTGTTGAAGAAATATGCATTTTCATGGACTCCGGAAGCAACAAAGGCCTTTGAATATCTTAAAGAGGCAATGTGCCAAGCACCAGTCTTAGCTGCACCAAACTTCACAAAAACCTTCATTTTGGAATGTGATCCTTCCGGAAATGGAATTGGTGTTGTTTTAATGCAAGATGAAAGACCCATTTCTTTCGAAAGTCGTCCAATCAAGGGAAAGTATTTACACAAAGCTATTTATGAGAAGGAAATGTTGGCAATACTACATGCACTTAAGAAATGGCAACCCTACCTAATGGGAAGACACTTCAAGGTAAAAATAGATCATGATAGCCTTAAATACTTTCTAGAACAAAGATTATCCTCTGAAGAACAACAAAAATGGGTCACAAAAATGTTGGGTTATGACTTTGAAATCATATACCAAAAAGGGAAGAAAAATGTTGTGGCAGATGCACTCTCAAGAAAGGATGAGGATGTGGAAGCATTGTTGTGTCCAACCAGATTGGATAAATGAAGCAAGGGAGGAATGGAAGAATGACAAAGAAGTGTGCGAACTTATTCGAAAGTTACAACAAGATTCCAGTACATTTGATACATTTAGCTGGAAAAATGATTCGTTATGGTACAAAGATCGCTTATACCTTTGTAAGAATTCCTAGCTCAAACAAAATATTCTTCTGGAATTGCATACTTCTCCCTTAGGAGGGCACTCGGGATTTTTAAAAACTTACCACAGGGTTAAGAATGAATTTCTTTTGGGATGGCCTTAAATCAGATATTCAAAAGCTTGTGGCGGAATGTTTGGTATGCCAACAAAATAAAGCTAAAACAATTAAGACACCAGGTCTATTACAACCTTTATCCATTCCAAGCCAACATTGGGAGGAGGTTTCAATGGATTTTATCACAGGTTTGCCCAAGTCTGAGGGAAAGAGTTTCATCATGGTGGTAGTTGACAGACTTACCAAGTATGCAAACTTTTGTGCATTATTACATCCATTTAAAGCCAATACAGTTTCTACGGCATTTATGGAAACAATTCAAAAGCTACATGGAAACCCAAAGATTATTGTAAGTGATAGAGATCCCATTTTTACAGGAAATTTTTGGACAAAATTATTTTCTTATGTTGGTACTCAGTTAGCTCATAGCTCATCTTATCATCCGCAATCTGATGGGCAAACAGAGATAGTAAACAAATGTTTGGACGGATATCTTCGTTGCTTTGTCTCTGATAAACAGACACAATGGGTCAAATGGTTGCCTCTAGCTAAATGGTGGTATAACACTTCCTTCCATACTGCAACAAAAATGACCCCATTTATGGCACTTTGTGGATATCAACCACCATCCATCACATCATATTTAAGAGAAAATTCTAAGGTTCAAGCAGTGGAACATCACATCGAGCATCAACAACAAGTACTCCAACTATTAAAGGATAACCTCGTGTTGGCGCAGAATAGAATGAAACAACAGGTAGATCAAAATCGCAGTGAAAGAAGTTTTGATGTAGGTGATTGGGTATTCATATAACTACAATCATATAAACAAATGTCCCTCAAGCAAGCTAAGAAGGATAACAAATTGTCACCAAAGTGTTATGGTTCGTACAAGGTGTTGCAAAAGATTGGTACTATGGCATACAAATTGGAGCTTCCTGCAACTTCTCGAGTGCACCCAGTTTTCCATGTTTCATGTTTAAAGAAGATTATAGGAGACAAGTCCCCAGTTCAAACAATATTGCCAGAACTTGACGAGGAAGGAAAAAATATATTGGAACCGGAAGCAGTCATAGAAACAAGAACTCGACAACTACGAAATCGATCCATTTCAAAGTATCTCATCAAGTGGAAGAACATATCCGCTGAAGATTCCACATGGGAGGATGAAAATTTTATACAGAAGCATCCAGAACTAATCAAGCATTGAGGACAACTCTATTACCTCTGGCTAGTTATCACAAGTTCATTTTTGAGAAAAGCCCAAATCCCAAAGAACCTAGGTTTTGAAGTTGCATCTGGGGTCGGGCCCACTAATTAATGGGGTTATTGGCACAAGGCCGGATAACCCATGGAGGTGAAATTTCATATGGGGTGGAGCCTTCTTGGAGGATTATTTGCATGAGGTTGAATAACCTATGGGAGTGGAGTTGCATCTAGGGTTGGACATGCTTGGAGGATTTTTGGTGCAAGGCCAGATGATCCATAAGAGTTGAAATACATCTAGGGGATTGAGAGTTATGCCAATGTGACTTTTAGTGAGCACTTGTATCGTCCCTTAGCCTATATATAATGAGGAATTATGGAGATACATGGCGCAGTAGACCTAGTGGATCGCATTTGTGTGAGACGAGGTGGTAGGTGCCATGGTAACTTGATGTGGCCATGTGGGTGCCACACTAAACCACAGGAAACATGGAAGATCCATTTGGGCACCACGTTGGACCACAATCACCACAACAGAGTCATGTCACGGCCATGTGGGACACATGTGAGTGTCACATGGCAGTGCCTTGCTAACGTGGAAAGGTCTAATGAGATAAGTTTTAGATGGGAATAACATTCAAAGTAGGATTCAAATTGAGATAAAATTTATATCTTTGGAAACATCTCAACATGCCAAACACGATGGTGGAAATGGTTTTGAGTTTTAGCAAAGTTTGAAAAAGAGTATTTTGTAACCCCATCTTCACAATAAACCTTGGAGAGTGGGTTCATTTTAAAATAACACCTCCTACAACCCAAGAATAATCCAAGGTTGTGGGAGGGAGTGTCAAATCATGTTCAACTAAATCTATTTTCATAGACATCATAATAGAGAATTAAAATCATAATTCTTGAAATCTCTTCTCATACTCATATTTTGTTTTACTGCACAAAAATACAACTAGGCACACAATTTTTCATGCTCCACATAACAACAACTAGGGAAAATAACCACTTGAATGCAAATATCTACGCCCCATTGAGCACACACTAAGAATAGAGACTAAAAACACATTTGCATTGAACAAGTACATTTTCCTCTTTCTTCTAAAAGGTATGATGTGAGACTCTCTACTTACACTGATTTGACTTAACAGCCTTACCAACCCACAAAGTGGAGTGGGCCTATCTAGTGCATACGGCCTTAATATCATATATTAAAGCTATATTAAATATAATAAGTATAGAATAAGGGACAATTCTCACTTCAAAACTGTAGGAGCTCACCATTTCTTTGTTTGTAGTGTGGTATGTGTTTTCAAAACTATAGTGAGTTATCATGAGAAAGAGGGTACGTAGGAAACCAATAGTCACCTTTCCAAAATTGAAGTCTAACAACTTTGTCTTGAAGTAGAATGGTTATTCTTGTAGATCGAAGTGAGGGGATAAACCATAAGTTAATTTTGACTATGGGAATATGAGATTTCTGATTGGAATCCTCTATCCTTTAGCTTCGGCTCTCACTATTTAGTGATAACAACTTTTGAGATACCTTCTTTAACTTGTAACTTTCCCCGGGATTTTTGGATGGTGTTACATTCTATACTAGTACACTTGAATATTGATGACCAAGGATGAGGGGAAGGTCAGTTGACATATATAATTATGGCATTGGCTTAGATCTCAAGAGATTATGATAGTTTATAACCACAAACACATAATGCCAAATTAAACAAAAAATTGGCTATGATTAGATTAATAATAACCACTTATACTTTTCTTAGACTATAAGAATATTAGTATTTTATTGATGGTACACCAACTACACCAAAAACATACATTCCAATACCACCAACAACATACTTTGTTGATTCAATGGGTGAAGCACCAAATCTACTAGCACTAACAACGAAGGCATAGACAAGAGTAGAGACAGATGAAAAGATAGTGTACTAAGATCCAAGGCTAGAAGCCTACTTGCATTAAAGCACTAAGGTCAAACTTTGAACCCTACCAGTTCGGGGAACAAATAGGTGATAAGTGATTGAACCTACCAAATTTCCATTTTGATGACTCTACACATGCCACCTAGTGATGCTTCAACATGTGCTTCAAATAGCTCTTATCTAGCTACTTCCTCTATTGGTTTTTAATCTATAGGATGTATTGAATCAAAAACAATTGAATTTGTTTAGTAAACTAAACAATGGCTAAAACTTATGCCCCTATGAATATCACCCCTCGCACTCTTATTCTTGGCATTCCCTCTGTTCCTATTCTTTGGTCTTTCCTTCTTTCCCCTATTCTCAATTTGTTGTCTGCGCCCCCCCCCCCCCCCCCTCTCCCATGGCCCCTAAGTGCAGCTCCAGCTCGACTCCCAGTAAGGGGTGCAAGCGAGGCAGTGCGACTTCTTGATGGAATTCCATAGGTTATCCTCCCATCACCCACATTGAGTCCTCTACGAGGTGAGCAACTCTGAATTACACTATGGTGGTGAACCCTGGAACCCAAGAGAGAATTGCTAGCCTAGAAGTTCAAGCCAAAGCTCTTCGTAGAGGCTTTCCATTGAAGGAAGTGGATGTCGACTTTGCTTGGATACCCGACCACACTCTCACGAGAGCTAGAGAAAATATCTATGCATGCTCCACTAATATCTGGTGGTGGATGAAGACCACACTGGCCGTGGCTCTGCGGGAGCAGGCTAAATGCTCCAACGTGGTTGAAAATAAAATCGACAACCTTACTAATAAATTTGTGGTTTTCGTTGAAGCGCTTCATCACTGCCACTTCATAACCCAAATCTTCGCAATACATAGTATTAAAGAAGAAGTCCACGGCCAAGGCCCATTCGCCTATCGACTGTTCTCCAAGTATCAAGAAAGAAATGGCAGGTGCCTCCTCTAGCCACTTATTTGCCTTAGCGCCATAGGAGGGGATCACTTAGGATTAGCCGATTAGTCTGGATGACCACCTGGTTAATGCAAATCCGGAATGACTGCTGCAAGTACCTTTTTGTTCAACATCCCTCGTGGATGCAAGGCTGCGATAGAGAATGCAGATACAAAAGCGACACAGAGAATAAAGGCCCTTGGCATTGTCTATCCATGCGCGATTCAGCCCTCTGGTCTCTTTTTGGAGTCTACTGTAATCGGGTTTTTGTTGGTTTTCCATGTACTGATCTCTGTATTTCTCAAAGTAAACAAAACCCAAATTTTGTAAAGTTGCAATGTATCTTGGTCAAGTTAATAGTTAGAACAAACAATGTAGTTGGCTCTTGTGATGGAGACACTGTCTCGCACAATCCAACCTTTGTAAATACTTCCTTTTTAGAGTAATATACCCTATCTTATTTATATAAAAAAAAAACAATGGATAAAATTTATTTTGAGCCTATGGAGGGAGATCTTATTCCCCCATAGAGTGGATTAACTAGGAAAATAAATGGGAATTGTTTAAAACTAGGCACACCTAGGAGGTGGTAGTGACTCTTGTCCTGTCCAGGCACACCCTGGAGGTGATAGTGACTATTTCCTTGTCCAAGCACAATGAGGAGGTGGTGGCAACCTTTGCTCAAGTTAAAAGATCTACAATTTATTATATATATATATATATATATATATATATATATATATAACCAAATGTACATCATGCATCATGGTGGATGGTATTACACAAACTTCGTGAGAATATGTGCCTGACGGAATTCAAGAGCACCATGCTTTTTTGCAATTCGTGCTTCACACGTATCGACCCACCTTGGTCATGAAAAATTCAAAATGATGTCATCATTTTTTGGAATTTTCGACTTCTTTTTTCAATTGGTCACCATGTATATTCCATCCCATCAAGTCATGTTACCCTCATTTTATGTGGTTCCCTTGAACCTTGCTTCTAACTAGAACATCGTGCTCTTGGAATATGTTTGTTATAGTCTTCCACATAAATAAAGAACTATTGCATCTTGAACTTATTTCGATTACATATTTCAATATCCTGGAATTTGACGTTTATGAGAGAGGTCAAACAATTGACCTCTCTCCTAACTGTCATATTTTGGGATATTTCCAGAATTTGCAATCAACGTAAGGATGCCTATTACTGCGTGAGCTTACTCAAATGCCTTATTGGATAGAGTGCCTTCTTTAGATTGAGAGGAAATATCTAAACCCATACTAAGCCCATTTAACAAGCCCACACCAAACCTGTGTAGGGTTTCATCCCACCTTGATGATTTTGCTTTTGCCAATTTCTCCTATTCAATCTTACTTGTGAATCAATGTGGGCTCATAAGTGTGGGTTGCGAAAACAAGGAAAGTTGTGTCTTAACGATAATGTTTGCATGCAATGCCCATCATATTATGACACATATAACATGGATGAGAAACTAATGCACCTACCCTTAACACACTCCACCTTACTCAATGGCAAAGGCCCATTCACTAAAATCCTTGTTCAAGGTTGCGGTGCTTGCACTATTGCAAGAATTAGCTTCTATTATATTGTTCAAGTGCAAATCATAGGTGAACTGCATGGTACAAATTTATAAGTCACTAGTCCCTTTATATTAAAGTAATTATTTAGTTATAGTTAAATAAATTAAAGAGATGTCATATATGCATCATTTATTAAAATTTAGTATTATAAACCAAAAAAAAATTATTTATGGATTGAATTACATTCAAATTGACAAATCTACTTACAATTCTTCAATCTTTCATCTTTAATTCTTCCTACTATAGTCACAATGTGAATTTCGTAGTTCCTTTTTCTAAGAATAGATCAAATTAGGTATTATTGCTCCCATGGGCAATCTCAAACAAGAAACTTTTATACTAACTAATGCATAGTGTTACAATTATGGAACGACGCATCAACACCATCCAATATGCACACAACCACGACTCATCAGAAACATCTATCTTACCTCCCTACTCTAAGGAATCCCCGATTTGTAGCTCCACTCATTATCATTATAATTTCTCTAAAATATTATAATGATATCTATTTTATCTCCTTCTTTTCTTCATTTTACTATTTTGTTATTATAGAGTTTTGTTCGTGTGACCCACCAAGTTTTATTTAAAATTTACTATTTTGTATAGCTATTTACTAGGCTTTATTATTTTGTTATAAAGTTGTCATTATAATGACATGGATTAGTTCATGATTCTTACTTTAACTTTTACTATGAATAACAAGTTAAATTCACTATACACTATTTTATATTATAATTTGGTTTTGGCTTTTATTTAAATATGGAAATTTGAGTGTTACATTCCCTTTTTTTTAAGTTTAAGATACAAAATTGTTACCTTCATTTTGCAAATGTTATCGTATTTTATAGATTATAAATCAATGTAGATCCCTAAAAACGTAAATGTAATCCAATCAATGAAGTATTACAAGTTTGAAAAAAATATGCTTTACTAAGTGTTGGTAGCTTTTGAGAAGTGATTATTGCATTGAAATTTTATTAAGTTAAACCATTTTTGTGTTATCATGACTCTTTACTTTAGTTACTCATGCATATTTAGTACTTTAAAATGTTAATTGCTTTAATATTATTTTGAATATGTATAATTTTAAGTTGAAATGAAATGAAATATAGGGTTATAAAATTTAATTATAGATAATGTTTTTAAGATAATTAAAATTGTATTAGGCAAGAGGTTAGGAAGTGTTATATGGTTTTGAAGAAATTGAATATGTATAGTATTCAGGGGCTTAGGATGAATGACAAATAGTTAAGTTGAAGCATATACTCTTTATCGGGGGATTTAATTAGCCAAAGAAAAATAGGTAGCTTCTTTCATTGTTTTGGGAAACTCTTTCCTTCTTATTCAACATTTCGTGAAGGAATCTTCTCTAAGGGACAAAACATTAGAGAGTCTTATGAAAAGAATTAGGAAATCAAGAGAAAGGTTATCTTGAACATCATATTTCCATGTTCCCCATAGTCTCAATAAAGTTGTGGAGTTATGTGCTAATGAAGGGTGTAAATCAAGATTGGGGGATTTAAAAATCAATGGACAAATTAGACCTTTTCTTATTCCTTAGAGCTAAATGGATTGGCATTCCATAATTATAAAAAATTGCATTATCAATCAGTAATAGTATGACATTTAAATTTTTTGTTGTCTAGTTTGGAGTCCCTGTGGAAAAAATTGTTGTTTTAGTTTTTCTAGATAAGAAGGCTCAAGATTTTTTTAAAATATAACTATAAAAAATTAGAGAAATTTTGAGGTAAAAAATGAGCCTCAAAACAAAAATGTACAACAAAAATCAACTTTATAAGAACAAATAGTATTGAATATGATGATGTCAACCATGGGGATGATTCACCATTTTTGGAGTAAAAAGGTAAAAAGAAAAAAAATAAAAATAAAAATAGAAAACTATTTTTTTTTAACTCATATTTTCAACTTATCTCCCTATGATTTTACTCAAACTTTTTGGATGCAGAATTTAATCTTGCATCCAAAGAGTACCCATGTTGCATACTTTCAATGGACCCTACTACATGAAAAATGTGAAATACCTGAAAAAAAACGTGATTGCAATCACATTTTTTCAGGGATTTCATATTTTTCATGTAGTAGGGTCCATTGAAAGTAGGCAAAATGGGTACTCCTTGGATGTAAAATTAAATTTTTCATCCAACGAGTGCTCTTGTTTGAAATTTGAGTAAAATTATAAGGAGATAAATTGAAAACATGAGTTGAAAAAAGTCATTTTTACTTTTTTTCCTCCCAAACTTATGAGATAATCTAATTTTATTTTATTATTTCCACTATTACAAAAAATTTCCTTAGGAGGCTTATTTTAGACCTCAAAATTTCTCTATACTATCTAATCTATTTGTTGTTATGCAAGATCAAACTTACATATAAATACAAAATTCGTGTGTGTGTGTGTGTGTATGTATCAGAGGCTGGAAAACTTATTATGAGCTTGAAAACAATGGTAAGGCAATCGCTATTTGTATTTGGAGTTAAAAAAGGTTCCTTTTTTAGACCCTCGTCACCCCTGTTGTCTTATACAGATGTGAAGTTTGGGTTGCAGTATATCCAAAGAGTCATAGAGAAGGATTGAGATGATTCAAAAGAAATTCATAACATACAATCTCAAGATCAAGGGAAATACCCCTTATCCTATCCTCCTTATCAAAGCTGACCTCTCCTCCATTGAAATCATGGCTATGTTTAAGTATCTGATGTATCAGAAGAAGCTTTACAACATGGAATCCAAGAGACTTCCTAAAATTACTTCTAACTTTAGCCAAAAACCCCACCTCCGCCTCAAGCGTGAGTGGCATAAGGATGCCTAGTCTTGGCTCAACCATTGGGGGATAAATGATTAAATCATCCGAGGAAGCAAGGATAGTGTCAAAGATACTATCACCTCGAAATTTAAGGATAAGCTATGGGATGATAAGGAGTTGGAGGGTAAAAGGAAGCTAAGATATTATAAGGAGGTGATAAATCTCACCTTTGATAACCAAAATTATCTTTCTGTTATGACCATCTCTAATAAAAAAATGAGCATCACTAAGATAAGAACTAATTCTCATGAGCTTCCAAGTGACACCGTGTGGGGGTCTACTCCCAAGACTCCCTGAGACAATAGAATTTGTCATCATTGTGATACAAAGAGGTTGGAAGATGAAAAGCAATTTCTTTTAGATTATCCAACTCTTACTCACATGCGTTCTCATTTCCCTAACATATGTCACACTTCCAATCTTCTTGACTTGTTAAGTCATCCCAACTATAGTGATCTTGGAGAGCGTATTTCCCTTCTTTCTTATCATAGAAATAAGATTTTGAAAAATTACAATTAAATTATTTTTCTTCTTAAGATCCGATAGACCACATTGGTCTTAGTGGACACTAATCATCATCATTATTATTATAAAAAATAAAAAAAATATTAAAATTGCATCATAAGGAATTCATAACTATTAAATAGCTATCCTTTTTCAAAATGGTTTAATTTTACAATTATAAAGTATATAAAGAATAATAACTTTATAAATAATAATAATTATTATGGTTCAAATTTAATTTTAAATTTATAAAATATATAAATTTTAGATTTATAAATGGTAAATATTTAATGTTTTTTTTTTTTGTTTTTTACGGGTGGTTTACAAGGTGGCTGCTAAATCCACTGAAAATCTAGGCAGATAAACCCCGAAGGGAATCTTTTGAATCCCATCATCCAGACTAGCAGGGACTAACCCTAAGGGTGATGAGGAGAATTGACCCTGTGACCTCCCGATTGGCAACGTACTTAACAACAGGGATTCGACCAGTTGAGCTAACCCTTGGGGCTATGGTATTAATTTAGTTCTTTTTTATTTTATTTTATTTATTAAATATTTTTATTTTAAATATATATTAAACTACATTTATCTTAAAATCAATTTATCGAGTAATGAAAGGATCAAATTTTTTAATGTGTAGCTTTTAAATTATTATGTCGAAAGGTGCTTTATAACCTAGTATGATAGTGATGTTGTGAAACATTATATAATGTAATGTTATTTTATGTTGACTCAGTCAATTTATTTAAAATAAAATTAAAAATAAAAATAATAATTATTATGATATGTTTGAGTCAGTCATTTGATGGGTTTACCAACTGTGGTTTCCAATTTCATGGTATTGCATAGCATGTGGTATTTTTCCATGGTATTTGTTATAATGAAACCTATTTTAAGGCTTCATGAAATCCATTATAGAATGTGAGAGTATTGGCTTAGATTCGTCTTTACTCTAAATTTGATCCCTGAATGTTTGATCTATATTTAAGATGGATCTAAATTGATCTCACACACACACACACACACATATATATATATATAATTTAATTTTTAATTTAATTTTTTGAAATATCTCACATTCACACACACATATATAGATATATATATAAAAGTCATTATTATTTTTAAAATTTTAATATAATTTTATGTTTTTTTAACATCAATCTCTTCTATATTAAATTTTAAAGAATAAGTTTAATCATTAGTAATCTTTTAATATAATTAAAATGGTTTGAACTTCCACTTTTATGAGAAACCCATAATTATTATTCTTCAAAATGATTCTAATCTAATATCAAATTTATGAACCATATAAATTGTATGTTTAAGTGTAAAACATTCAATATTTTTTTCATAGGTGGGAAAATCTATCATAACTCAGTTGTGAAACCAATAATTAGGACAACTATTTCTAGCTCTTATGTGTGAATACAAGTTGACTCATCAACGTTATTCAAGGAAAACCAAGCCACCTAGAATAACTTGCTCGTGGTCCATAAGGAGGTAGGCTTTCACTGCCAGATGCCTATGGGTCTTAGGCTGTAGTCAGAAGAAGACGAGCTCTTAACAAGCAAAAATAGTTTTAAGACATACTCCAGGCTCATAAAACATTCAATATTATTTACTATTTTATTTATTAAATATCTTATTATATATATATATATATTTATACATCTTTTAATATAATTAAAATTAATTGAACTCTCACTTTTATGAGAAACAGATAATTATTATTCTTCAAAATAGTTCTAACCTAATATCAAATTTATGAAGCATATAAATTGTATATTTAATTTTAAAACATTCAATGCTATTTATTGTTTTGTTTATTAAATACCTTATCTTATATATACCTCAATCTAGATCTTTCATATTAAATACTTTATTTTTCATATATATATAATAATTTATATTTATATAAACTCGAAATTATTTATTAAATAGCGAAATATCAATTTTTTAACATATAATTTTTAAAATCATTTAATTACATATCATATATAAATTCTTTTATATTAAACAATTAAAAAAATTACACACTTAATAAATATATATATATATAATCTCTTTCATATTATTCTGCAATGTATATCAACTAAAATGTAATAAAAAAATGGTTAAGTAGCTTAAATATGTTAAAATTTGAATCTTAATTTTTTTTTACATCATTAATGATTTAAATATAATAATATTATCAATTAAATCTAAAATATTTTTTATACAATTTAAATTTAAAATATTTTTTATATAATTATATTTTATATTTATTAAAAAAAATATTTTGAAACTTATTTTCTTAAGATTAAGACCTATATTTTTCTTTAATATCACTATCCCTCTATATACTCAATCCAATAGATTATTTAGAATTTTCTCAATACAATAAATTATTTAAATAAATCACAATAAATTACAGTTCAGTGAAGCTTAACAAAATACATTAAGAATTGCTATTTTATAATTTCAATTGATTAATCATAATAATTGTTAGTTAATGGTTTTTTTTTTTTTAAACCATGTGAGAATATTGTCACTTTCCTATGTGACTTGGATTTTAGAGAATTTTGCATACTTATATAGTTGGAGACGATTACTAATCACAGGAGACAAATACTGACCATTGCAATGCTTATCTACCTTCTTTATCTTAAGCTACTGCTTCGAATTATTTCGTGTTACATCTAAATGCATACATACTTTCACACGTGGCACGGAGCCACATGACCCTCGTGGCCATATATCCACAACATCGTAATGCGAAAAATAAAGCATCTTTTATATTTTAAAAAGATTTGCTTATATGTTTTTTTATTAATCCGACACGTGATGTTAACCCATAATTGATACGACAAGTACGTTTACCAACCTTAAATAATAAAGTTACCAATTTTAAAATGGTTTATAGCAACATCCCAAGAAAAAGGAGGACGACTTCGACTATTACAATATATATAAAAGTTGAGTTAGATAACACAATAATTGCCTCGACATTGAGGCCAACCAAGGAGACAAACCCTGGAAACAATGTGGACAAACATGTAAGAGGTGGAGTTCTATAATCAGCCCAAGCTCCTCACCAAGGTCGATTAGGAATATAACATATTTATAGACCTAAAGCACACACCTCTATATCAAACATATCGATTAGTAATTAATTAAAGTGCCACTGAAAATTTGGGTGCATAACATCATATGTGTTAGAAAGTGTCCATATGTTCTATTAGGTTTTATTAAATTTTAGTGATCCTAATATCATGATCCATTGTAGACAGCAAAGTCTAAGGTGGAGCGTTCTCAATAGTTTTCATGGAGGATATAGATAAATAAATTGAATTCATGTTTTTTTGTTTGGGAGTGATGATTATGGATCAATCGAACCTATATTAACCATAAATTACTATAATTGGATGATATTTAATTTGACAGTTGCTACTAATGAATGTTATTATAATTGGATCACATTTAATTTGAGAATCGTTATTAATGAATGTTATTGAAGGGTATTGTTTTAAATTTATAAAATGTTTATAACATTGGATAGGAGTAAGTTAATGGGTCGACAAAATACTTTTCGTGTTTCACACCATCTTATTGTCGACAAGGCCTCCTCCGGCAATCTCCTCTGCAACGTGGGCCCCTTGATCTTCTCCATCTCTAAACGAAGTTTCTCTGTCTCCAGCTCTCCATCAATGTCTTCATCCACTAAACCGTTGTCGTCACTATCCGCAGAGTTCCATTTGCACGCTCACCGGCTACGACACGACGACTCGTCTAACTCACGCAACAACACGTCAAATTAATGAGGATTATGTAATCATCTACTGAACCTCCGTTTTTGCCTTCTTTATCCTGAATTCCATTCGCTCCCTGATCATTTTGAAACCCTTGCACCCTCAGATGGAGAAAATTGAGATTCGTCGCAGTGTTTTCATTGATCGGATTGCAAAAAATTGCTCCAATGTTCAGGCTGAATTTTGTACTGATTTTGTAAAGAACATGCAAAAATCACTCCAATCGTTTATTTTGTACCCGGGACACATGCAACGAAGTTCGACATTGCTCCTATTGTATGTTCAAGATAGGAAATTTCTGTTTAGCTTTAAATTTCTTTAGTGGAGTTAAAATGGAAGCATGCTTATAAACCTATAGTTCCTTTCATGTCCTACCTATGCAAATCCATATCTGGTTATAAGCATACTGTTCTTTGTCTGCATGTCAAAATCCACGCAGATTCCTACCTACGTAGATTCCAGCTCTGTTTATAAGCATAATGTTTGCTTTTCTGTTGTTTTTTAAGGTGTTGGTCAAAACCTAATTTGTAAAACCCTTTATCCTCCACGTTGTTAAAACTCGATTTGTAAAACCCTTCATCCTCCACATTATTAAAACCCAATTTGTAAAACCCTCCATCCTCCACATTACTAATTTAGATTCCGCAAATAAATCTCAATTTATATCTCTGTGCTTATACTATTATGAAATTTATTAGCAGACTGTTATATTATTAGTAGACTATTATATAATTTATGCATACTATTGTATAAAGGAAATGTCGTTCTGGGTTTTTTACTTTATTTCTGCAATACTATATTGTTTGCTTGTCAAGGGTTAGGAGATCACCAAACTTGACTGCAAAAAATCCACTTATTCACTATTGCAGCAACAAACTGTTTCACCATTGTGGCAACTCGTTGGTTTTTTTTTGCAGCATCTCACTGGTTGACTAGTGCGGTAACTTGCTAGTTAACCCATTCCAGCAACTCGCTCGTTAACCATTGTGAAAACTCACTCGTTAACCCTTGCGAAACTCGTTGGTTAACCATTGCGGAAACTTGTTGGTTAATTGTTGCAGAAACTCATTGTTTGATCATTGCAGCAACTCACTGGTTGACCATTACAACAAATCACTAGTTTACTGTTGTAGCAATTGTTGATTGAGCATTGTGGCAACACGTTGGTTCAACTTTGCAACAACTCATTGGTTTACAATTGTGGAAACTCATTGGGTCACCATTGTGGCAACTCGCTAGGTCACAGTTGCAGCACTTCTTTGGGTTATCATTGGAGCAACTCCTCAGGTCACAAAATGGCAAAGCAAGTCAAATGGGAAAAAATCATTGCCCTTCCGGTGCAAGACCCTAAAGAAAAGATCATTTTTTCTAGAAAGGATTTAGATTGGTCTGAAGTACATGGAAAAAACATGGAGATTGATCAGATTGCAAAAATCCCTTCCAATGGAACTGGAGAATTTATTAGAGGAGAGGAAATGAACCCAGATGCTCCACGTTCTTTCACTCGGGTACAAAATAAACGCCCAAGCTCAAGGCTTACTGCTTCCTTGCGATATGAAGTGTAAGTTTTTTAGAGATGCATTGTTTAGATGTTGGTATTAATAGTGTTTGATCATTTTTCATATGTATTGACTTTTCAAACATTTTTATGCAGCTATGATTTTTTACATGGCCCCAAGGACAGAAGAGGACAAAATGAAATGAAGCGAAGATCCTCATTTGTGAAAAAGAGGGGTTTCCAATGCCATTTCATTGTAAAAGTTATGGTTCAAATCCCTGAGATAGCGATAATAACATATAACATGTATGAGCATGAAGATAGCCAAGGATGGGCTTGCATGGCCAACATGACACTTCGAGCGAATCTAGGTCCTTGCATCAACCAAAGTTATCAAGGGACAAGATTTCCTATGTAGAGAGTTGTTTCTTCTTGGAAGTGTCAATTGACTCGGTTTGCAAAATGCATGTTAAAAAATATGTTGACATGGATGCCACAACTCGAGATAGGGATTTCTTTTTGTGTAGGAAAGATGTTGTTAACATCTATAATCATCTAATGAAAGGAAAGTATCAGTTGCATAAGAAGGATGAAATGAGTGTGAACCTTTGGTATAGAAAACAACAAGATGTTTTTTTCTTTTATCAAAATCCCAATGGTGGAGAGATCCCTTTTATAGTTGGAATTCAGACGAAGTGGATGTTGGAGACCATGGTGAAGCTATCAAATAATAGCCTAATAGACATGGATTCAACATTCAATACAAATGATTGATCTAGTACAATAATTTGATTTGTAATGATTGATAATTATTAATGAGTTGAAGTTGACTTCATATGTTTTTTGAATGTGATAGTATCAGTTCTACACACTCATGGTGTTTGATGAGCAAAAAAGTGTGGTCCAGTTGCATGAGTGGTGGCATCACATAATACATCACAGGACATTTAACTATGGTTGGAGCACCTCATGCCAAGGTGTCACCAAGTTGATTATAGTTCGAAAGTTAATGCCTTTATGGTTGATGATGCATTGAATGAAATCCATGCTTTAAGGTAACTTCAATCTTCTTATTTTAAACTACAACTTGTATTAATTAAAAAATTAACATGCTTGAAATGAATTGAATGTGGCAGGAGAATCACAAGGTGCAATGTTATCTTGTGTGTTTGGCACGTACATCGAGCATGGATAAAAAATGTGAATGGATTGGCTAGTAGTCCAGAAATAGCAAAAGAGATGTTTAGTGATTTGGGTTTAATTATGAATTACTTTTCTAGTGCTGAAGTGAGAAATGAAATTAATTCTCTTCAACAAATTTTCTAATGATGAGAAGTTCCTAAACTATTTCTAAAAGAATTGGGTTGCTCATGACAAGATTTTTAAGTTGACAAACCCTTTCTTAGATTTCTCTTTTTGGTTTTCATAAAGATGAAATATCTTCATTAATCCAACTTTTCTGCAATTAGGGATGTGGGTAAAAGGTTGTCGGAATTTTCCCCATGCAAATCAAAAGACAAACAATGTTGTGGAATCATATCACTATTACCTAAAGACAAACTTTCTATCTGATAAACGAAATAAGTGCTTGTAGGATGGATTGGTTGATATATGTTCTTTTAAAAAATGTTGAACCATGTTATCAGTTCAAGGAAATTTTAAAAAAGGAGGGATTTTTAAATAATTACAGGAAAGAGAAATAGTTTGAATCATCAATGGAAAAATAAAAAATAATTCCAGATAGTGATTGCAGCCCTCATGAGAAAATGTCTCATGCTTTTTGGGTGAGGTGTCAATCTAAACCTAAGAAGCAATCTCTTGTCACTTATCATCGAATAATTTTCTTAATTTGTGATTTTCCATGGTCTATTCATGGCAACATTTGCAAGCATGCCATAAAGGTGGGTTGGTTGTATTCCCAAGGAGATCTAGGAGCCTTCAGTGGAGTTTGCGGCGTTTTTTCTGAGTGAGTTTTGCCTTTGTTGTCTTTTTTCTCTTTTTCTGTCGCTTTTTATCGTTTTCCTTATGTGAGTGTTATTTTTCTTGTTTCTTTTCATGTTTGTTGGTATTTTAAATTATGTTAGCTTGTACAAGTGTTGGTTCAGTCCATTGTTTGCCTTTTACAAGTGTCGCATCATTTTTCTTATTTTTTCCCATTAGTGGTCATCATTTTGGTAACTTTCCATGCATGTTTACTTTTCCTTTTTCATGTTGATCTTGTGCACCCGATTTTCACTAATCCATCTATCCTTATTCATAGCTTCACTTTAACTTGCTCCAACACTTACATCTTCTAGTTTCCCATACCCATTCCGGATAGATCTGGCCTTCCAGTGGCCAACAATTGCCTTCTCTAGTTGGCCATTATGCAATTCAAAGTATAAAGCTTGATGCTTGGCCTATGAGACTTTGCAATGTGCAGTACCTAGCCGTCCAAACTATGCATTATGTAGTTCTAGGGCTCAAGCCCATCCCTTGGCCACTGAGACTGCACAATGTGCAGTCTACACCCTAGTTTGCCCAAGCTGAACTGCACATTGCACGATCTATAGCCTCAATTTTCACCACTGGTTGCTGAGCCTACTAATATGAATTTGGAATATTAGATTTATGTGCTAAGATCCTCATCAGAATACAAAAATGTGCTTGAGGTTTGTACTAAAAAATAGCAAGTAAAAGCATGAGTTTTTATGTGTGCTTTCTTAAGTTAATTGCATGAAAAACTTTAAACATGAAATCAAAACACTAAATGGAAGCATGCATTGATCAGTAATACACCAGCCATTGCTAAAGGAATTTACCCCTATTGGGCTACATCTCCTTGGATTAGCTCAAATGGTATGACCCCTTCTCATTATGCTCAATGTCTAGAAAAAGAAGAGTACATAAAGTGCTGAAATGGAATGGTTAGTTTCTCCTTCAAAGAAACAACTTCTGTAAGAGTTCTCGCTCCATGCACATGTTAACCTATAATCAAACATGTAAAAATTTAGCAAACATAGGCATCTTGCACCAAGACCCCATACTACAACTTCAAAGAGCATCAAAAGTACCACAATCCACTTGAAGTACATAAACATGTCTCTTCTCCAAAACACATATAGAGAAAAGAGGAATAAAAGCTACAACAATGATGTAATAGTTGTTGCAGAAATCACATGGAGGCTAGAAAACCCCTGCAAGGTCATCTCCATCTTCGAACTCCTCCATGAATGGTATCAACACTCTAGTTGACCATGGCACCCATAGGCTTCAATATGAAAAAATCATATCTAGAGGTGCTCCTTTGATTCTGAAACCCTTTCCAGTGAGTACATAATGTCCAAAAATGACTATCTAGCCTCTTTTTTCACTCCATTTGGTTGAAAACTATAGAAGTTATGACCTAGTTTCTCCATTGTTCGCTCTACAAATTGCACAAAATTTGCCATCATCCTAGAAATTCACCCCATTTTATGCCAATGGAGCGAAAAAATCCCTAAATTTCGGGCGTATTTGTAGGACTATTAATTTTTCTGCGAAGTCCTTAAAACCAAAAGATTGGTCATATGGGAACCATGTGCCCAAGGGCTAACCCTCAGCGTTGGCCCCCTACCTCTGGCGGTCACAATTGTCGTTAGTGGTTATGAAGAAGCATTCACATAAGGACAGTTAGTCTGGCGGTTTAGGTGGCAACCTTTAGCAGTGGTGACCATCAGCGGTCACAATATATGTTGGCCGCACGTTCACATGGGGGGCGGTTAAGTCCGCTCGCCCCCCCAACCTTGGTGGTGTTAAACGTTAAATAAAACCTGCCACCCATTCACGTTAAGAAACACTTCTTGGGTGTGTTGGTGAGTTCTTTGGTTTGTGTTGTGGTAGGTCGCAAGGTCAAGCTCGTCCTCTGCCCTGTCCACCACACCAAAATTTTAAAGTGTCATTAGGAGGACACATGGTGGCCTCAAGCTTATCCATGTGTCGCCTCCTCATTGGCCTGAATCAAAAACACATGGAACAATAGGACAATGTCAACTCAATGGAATATTCTCAAAATATTTCAAGAATATTCCCTTTCCACCTAGGTAGTACGGATGCCCAGTCAACGTCCCTTGTCAGCCACTTGTAATTTTTTTACCTGTTTGACAAAGTGAATAGATCGTGCTTTTGGGAGCATAAGGTGTTCATTTTGGGTGAAACAAATTGCGCTAGATTTAGGATGATGAGGTCTACGCTATCATTTAGGTTCCACACCATTCCGAGAACTTTGAATTTTTAGTAAATTTTGAGCTCTTGATCACTCTTCCCCACTGAAAATTTTTGGTCTCCCAAAGTTCGCTTTCAATTGTTCAACATTTGAAGGTACGTTTCATTCATTTTTCCAAAATCAATCCAATTGATGATTGTAGTGCCTTGACTTGTACTTGTCTTTGTTCTTTCTCATGCTGAACTTGAAATATAACCTGACCAAAGAATTCAAGTTCAATGTTCTTCTCGACTTGTTCAAGTCGTTATGGCCATCCACAACGACATCCTCCCCAAGTAGAATTCCAAGGCACTCCTCTGCAAAATCCTTATCAAGGATAAAAATCCCAAAAATACATTGACAAATGAACCAAAACAAGTTTCACATAGTGAATACTTGTATAACTTGAGTGCTTAACACATTTGTAACATATTGAATGTGTTGCAACTACTCATACAACAATTTTAAAATGCTTTCTTAAACTACAAATAGAAATGCATTTTACAAGATGGAATATACTTGACTCTCAAATTTTCCATTCAAATTCACTATCAACAAGCCAAACTAGCATATTAATGCCCAAACAAAACCCCGTTACATATAAGTGATTTATTTATGAACACCACTTTTACAAATTACACAGCGATGGGGATATGCAACTAGTGCAAAACAAAGATTTACAAACTTCAGCCGGACAAATAGTCTGCCCATTTATTACCCAACCAGGTAAATGAACCCTCTATTTGAACTTTTTCTTCTTCTGAAGCTGCTTCAGGGATGGTCACATCTTGCGCCACTTTTTCTTTTGTCGCTTCCTATTCTAGTGCTTGCATATTTTTCTTTCCCTTGCCAGGATGAAGTTGTGGAAACAATTTCCAACACTTCTCGACCTAATGGCCATTGATATTGTAGTGTGTGAAAAAGTTCTTTTGAGCTTCTCTTTGCTCACATGTCTTTAACCTTGGATGATATTTTCTCTTTTCGGTCTCAATTCCATTACACATAAACATCTTCTTGATGATTGCTTTCCTTTTATTGCACTTATCTACACAATGATTAGATGAAAGGAAAAAGGTGCATGGAAACACATTCCTCAACAGGTTATTCAAATCAACATGTTGTTTTCCATTTTGAATTAACAGGATAATTATACCTCTTTTTTTTGTCCTTTGGCTTACACTTCTTACGTGAGGAACTTGCATGGCAAGAAGAACTCATTTATGTTTCTTCTTCAACTTGATCTAATGAGGAAGAACTTAGTTTTTTTTCTTCTTCAACTTGTTCATCTCTCCTTGGAGATGTTTTTCACTTCAAGTCCTCCTTGTTCTTAAGGAACCAAGTGGGTACCAATTCTGGATGGAAATCCCAACATCTTTCCTCCTCATGTCCTCTTTTATGGAAAAAGGAACACGATACCCATGAGTTGTCTCTAGAAGACCATACTTCTATTGCAACATAGCCTAAGCCTTCATATTTAGGCCTCTCCTTTGTGTCAATTGGATTTTTAAAGCCTTGATGGTTCACTCCAAGACCTCCTCCCTTGTAACCCATCTTGGTCAAGATCTTGGATCCAATGCCTTTACCATGTTTTTCAAAGGCTGCAAATGAATTTACATCAACACTTTCATGTA
Organism: Pinus tabuliformis; assembly: GCA_031772625.1. NCBI lineage: Eukaryota > Viridiplantae > Streptophyta > Pinopsida > Pinales > Pinaceae > Pinus > Pinus tabuliformis. The sequence goes on along the minus strand of CM062806.1, from coordinate 289,438,439 downwards.
AAGAAGAAGCATGTAAATTCTTAGCATTTGCCTCATCTTTTGATTGACATAAAAAGATGTTTTCAAACTCTCTTTTAATTTTGGATGTGTCCTCTTGGACTCTTTGGCTCTCTTCTTTTAGCTCCTTGAATTTGGGTGCTGATAGAACCTCATCCTCCACATCATGTGGAAAAAAGGTACAAACTTATTCGTCTACCTTCTCTGAGGGACTTTCTACACTAGCATCTTGTATAAGAGTTGTAGAAAAACATGAAGATTGTGGAGAAGATGGTGGTTTATCACCATTCTTCTTACCTTCTTCCCTTGGAGAACATTATCCTCTTGGAAGTCTAGAGCTTTCACATTGCAATTTTATATTCCTCTCTTCATAAAGGACTTTCACCATTTCTACCATGTCTAAGAAAGCATTTATAAAAGCCTTCACATCCTCTAACATTCTTGCAGCCTGTCCTCCTTGGGACATGCTTTGCTTGAAGCTTCCACTACAACTTGAGGTAGAGATTGTAACAGTCTTACTCTCCTTTCCAAAACCTTCTCCTCACTTGAGCTTCAAAACACATTCACTTGCAAACAACAGGCAATTCCTCCTTGCACAAAGAAAACCAATTCTCTGATGCCAACTTGATATGAATTTGGAATATTAGATTTCTATGCTAAGATCCTCATCAGAATACAAAATTGTGCTTGAGGTTTGTACTCCAAAATAGTGAGTAAAAACATGAGTTTTTATGTGTGTTTTCTTAAGTTAATTTCATGAAAAACTTTAAACATGAAATCAAAACATTGAATGGAAGCATGCATCAATCTGTAATACACTAGCCATTGTTAAAGGAGTTCACCCCTACTGGGTTACGTCTCCTTGGATCAACTTAAATGGTATGACCCCTTCTCATTATGCTCAATGTCTAGAAAACGAAGAGTACATAAAGTGTTGAAATGAAATGGTTAGTTTCTCCTTCAAAGAAACAACTTCTGAAAGAGTTCTCACTCCATACACAAGTTAACTTATAGTCAAACATGTAAACTTTCAACAAACATATGCATCTTACACCAAGACCACATACTCCAACTTCAAAGAGCACCAACAATACCACAATCCACTTGAAATACATGAGCAAGTCTCTTCTCCAAAACACATATAGAGAAAATAGGAATAAAAGCTACAACAAGGATGTAATAGCTATTGCAGAAAGCACGTGGAGGTTGGAAAACCCCTACAAGGTCATCTCCATCTTCATACTCCTCCATAAACTGTATACATACTTTGGTTGACCATGGCACCCATAAGCTTCAATCTGCAAAATTCCTATCTAGAAGTGCTACTTTGATTTTGAAACCTTCTCCAATGAGTCCATAATATCCAAAAATGGCTATCTAGCCTCTTTTTGCACTCCATTTGGTCGAAATCTGGAGAAGTTATGACCTCTCCTAGTTTCTTCACTATTCGCTCTACAAATTACACAAAATCTGGCATCATCCTACAAATTTTCCCTGCTAACAGAGTGACAAATCCCAAATTTAAGGAGTATTTGTAGGACCATTAGTTTTTCCACCGAGGCCTTATAACTAAAAGCTTGGTGATATGGGGACCATGCGCCCAAGGGCTAACCCCCAGCCCTCGCCCCCTACCTCTAGCGGTCACAGTTACCGTGTGGTTATGAAGAAGCGTTCACATAAGGATGGTTAGTCTGATGGTTTAGGTGGTGGAGATTATCGGTGGTGGTCACAATATATGTTGGTCATGCGTTCACATGGGGGGCGATTAAGTCTGCTCGCCCCCCAACCTTGGCAGCGTTAAATGTTAAATAAAACCCGCCACCCATTCATGTTAAGAATCACTACTTGGGGGCGTTGGTGAGTTCTTTGGTCTATGAGGTGGGAGGTCATGGGGTCAAGCCTGTCCTCCGCCCTATCTGCCATACCAAAATTTTAAAGTGCCATTAGGAAGACACGTGGTGGCCTCAAGCTTAGCCACGTGTCGCCTCCTCATTAGAGGGTTTTAATAATGTGAAGACTGGTTTATTAAATAATGAGATATTAAATTTTTTAATGCATAATATTTAAAATTATTTAATATAATATCATATATTAATTCCTTTATATTAAATAATTAAAAAAATACACATTTAATAATTAATAATTTATATATATATATATATATAATCACTTTCATATTTCTTGACAACCAATAAAATATTATATATCAACTAAAATGTAATACACAAAAAATTGTTAAGTAACTTAAAGATGTTAAAATTTGAATTTTAATTTTTTTTACTAATGATTTAAATATAATTAAATTATTAATTAAATCTAAAATATTTTCTATAAAATTTAAATTTAAAATATTTTTCATAAAATTTAAAAAGTCCATGTTTAAATTTTAAAAACTTTTAGACATTGAATAATTTAAAAGTGGATAAAATTATTAAAAAATAAAAGCAATTTATTTTTTATGGCAGGGATGGAATTTGAAGGACAAATTGCAGGGATGGAATTTGAAGGGCAAATTGCTAGTCACCAACAATTTGTTCATCAAATACAGTGAAAAAAATTGTAAAATCATCGAGATTTTTTGTTGAAACTGTGAAGACAGGTGGTGCATGGTCCTTAAAGATTTCTGATGGCGGGGAGTCCTATATCATTCAGGACTTTTGTATCCCGGGATTTTGATTTCTCTATTTTGGTTTCTTCTGTGCCTTTTTTGTCCTATCTCTTTTAAGATCTGTCCTGGCATATGTTTAAATCTGTTTATGTCTACAACTCTCTCCGTTTTTTGATCCCAACTGGTGCTGGGGATGTCTTGTGTCCAGGCTATCTGCTCTGTTGACTCATCCTATGGGTTATTTTTCATATGTCCTCATATATTGTATGAATGCTCTATTATACAGACTCAATATAATACAATTCAGCTTTTCTTTCTGAAAAAAGAAGACAGGTGGAGAGGTGTGAAGACCTCCAAATTTAACGAATAAATCTGTTTTGAAATTCCAACCTTTATCCAATTTTATAATTATATTTTATATTTATTAAAAATATATATTTTGAAAACTTATTTTCCTAAGATTAACACCTATATATTTCTTTTATAGCACTATTCCTCTATATACTCAATCCAATAGATTATTTAGAAATTTTCTCAATACAATAAATTATTTAAATAAATATTTCAATAAAGCTTAACAAAATACATTAAGAATTGCTATTTTATAATTTAAATTGATTAGTCATAATAATTGTTAGTTTAATGGTTTTCTTTAACGCATGTGAGAAGATTGTCACTTCCCTATGTGACTTGGATTTTAGAGAATTTTGCATACTTAATAGTTGGAGACGAATACTAATCACTAGAGACAAACACTGACCATTGCAATGCTTATCTACCTTCTTGATCTTAAGCTACTGCTTCGAATTATTTCGTCTTACATCTAAATGCATACATACTTTCACACGCATTGTTGGCACGGAGCCACATGCCCCTCGTGGCCATATATCCACAACATCGTAATGCGAAAAAATAAAGCATCTTTTATATTTTAAAAAGATTGGCTTATGTTTTTTTCATTAATCCGACACGTGAAGTTAACCAATAATTGATACGACAAGCACGTTTACCAACCTTAAATAATAAAGTTACCAATTTTAAAATGGTTTATAGCAACACCCCAAGAAAAAGGAGGACGACTTCGACTATTATAATATATATAAAAGTTGAGTTAGATAGCACAGTTATTGCCTCGACATTGAGGCCAACCAAGGAGACAAACCCTGGAAACAATGTAGACAAACATGCAAGAGGTGGAGTTCTATAATCAGCCCAAGCTCCTCACCAAGGTCGATTAGGAATATAACATACTTATAGACCTAAGGCACACACCTCTATATCAAACATATCGATTAGTAATTAATTAAAGTGCAACTCCTCTATATCAAACATATCGATTAATAATTAATTAAAGTGCCACTTCAAATTTGGGTGCATAACATCACATGTGTTAGAAAGTGTCCATATGCTCTATTAGGTTTAATTAAATCTTCGTGATCCTAATATCATGATCTGTTGTATATAGCAAAGTCTAAGGTGCAGTGTTCTAAATAGTTTTCATTGAAGATATAGATAAATAAATTGAATTCATGTTTTTTTTGGTTGGGGAGTGATGATTATGGATGAATGGAACTGGATATTAACAACAAATTATTATAATTGAATAATATTTATTTTGATAATCGTTATCGATGAATGTTATTGAAGGGTATTGCTTTAAATTTATAAAAATTTTATATCATTTGATAGGAGTAAGTTAACGGGTTGACGAAATACTTTTCATGTTTCGTGCTCTCTCGTCGCTGGCAAGGCCCCCTTTGACGATCTCCTCTGCGATGTGGGCCCCTTGATCTTCTCTATCTCCAACTCTCCATCAACGTCTTCGTCTGCTAAATTATTGTCGTCACTATCTGCGAAGTTCCATTTGCACGCTCGTCGGCTACAACACGATGACTTGTCTAAATCATGCAACGACATGTCACTATTAATGGGGATTATGTAATCATCTGGTGCACCTCCCTTTTTGCCTTCGTTATTCTGAATTCAATTCACTCCCTGATCATTTTGAAGCCCCTGCACCCTCAGACGAAGAAAATTGAGATTCGTCACAGCGTTTTCATTGATCGGATTGCAAAAATTGCTCCAATGTTCAGGCTGAATTTTGTACCGATTTTGTAAAGAACATGCAAAAATCGCTCCAATCATTTATTTGTTACTTGGGACACATGCAACGAAATTCGGTGTCGCTCATATTGTAAGTTCAAGCTAGGAAATTTATGTTTAGCTTTAAATTTCTTTAGCAGAGTTAAAATGGAAGCAGGCGTATAAACCTATAGTTCCTTTCCTGTCCTACCTATGCATATTCAGATCTGGTTATAAGCATATTATTCTTTGTCTGCATGTCAAAATCCACACAGATTCCTACCCACGCAGATTCCAGCGCTAGTTATAAGCATAATGTTTGTTTTTTTGTTGTTTTTTATGGTGCTAGTCAAAACCCAATTTGTAAAACCCTTTATCCTCCACATTATTAAAACCCAATTTGTAAAACCCTTCATCCTCCACATTACTAAAACCCAATTTGTAAAACCCTTCATCCTCCACATTACTAATTTAGATTCCGCAAATAAATCTCAGTATATATCTTTGTGCTTATACTATTATATAATTTATTAGCAGACTATTATATTATTAGTAGACTATTATATAATTTATGCATACTATTGTATAACAGAAATGTCGTTATGGGTTTCTTTCTTTATTTGTGTAGATATTTTATGCTTGTCAAGGGTTAGGAGAGCACCAAACTTGATTGCAAAAAATCCACTTGTTCACTGTTGCAGCAACAAACTGTTTCACTGCTATGGCAACTCGTTGGTTTTTTGTTGCAGCAACTCACTAGTTGACTAGTGCGGTAACTCGCTAGTTAACTGTTCCGAGAACTCGCTGGTTAATCATTGCGACAACTCGCTTGTTAATCCTTGCGACAACTCGTTGGTTAACCATTACGAAAACTTGTTGGTTAAGTATTGCGGCAACTCGTTGTTTGACCATTGCAGACACTCACTGGTTGACCATTACAGCAGATCACTGGTTTACCGTTGCAGCAATTGTTGGTTGACCATTGTGGCAACATGTTGGTTCAACTTTGCAAAAACTCATTGGTTTATAGTTGTGGAAGCTCATTGGGCCACCATCATGGCAACTCGTTGGGTCACCATTGCAGCACATTTCTGGGTTATCGTTGCAACAACTCCTTGGGTCACAAAATGGAAAAGCAAGTCAAATGGGAAAAAATCATTGCCCTTCAAGTACAAGACCCTAAAGAAAATATCATTTTTTCTAGAAAGGATTTAGATTGCTCTTAAGTACATGGAAAAACATGGAGATTGATCGGATTGCAAAAATCTTGTAATGCCTACTTAATCTTATCATGAAAATTTTACTAGGGTTTAAATCACCTTAAAATATTGACTTATAATTATCAAGAAATATTGGTAAATACCTACATTGATGAAACTGTAAATTTAGTATTGATATAAATTTTGTTATTATTCACAATTTACCTCCCCAAATTTTAAAAATTTTGAGAAGACATATTCCTCTCCAATTAATTACCCAATTTTATATTCATACCTCATCCCCAAAATGTCCTCTCATATTTAATTGGGAGAAGACATGGTCCTCTCCAATTAATTAATAATTTATATATTCATCTCTCATTCCCAAAACATTTACTTGGGAGAAGACATGGTCCTCTCCAATTAATTACCCAATTTTATATTCATATCACATCCCCAAAATGTCTTCTCATATTTACTTTGGAGAAGACATGGTCTTCTCTAATTAATTACACAATCTTATATTCATAGCACATCACCAAAATGTCCTCTCATATTTACTTGGGAGAAGACATGGTCCTCTCCAATTAATTACCAATTTATATATTCATCTCTCATTCCCAACATATTTACTTGGGAGAAGACATGGTCCTTTCCAATTAATTACCCAATTTTATATTCATATCACATCCCCAAATGTCCTCTCATGTTTACTTGGGAGAAGAGAAATCAAATGTAAGGATGAGGGAGTAGTTATGACATTAATGGGAGGTGGTTGAGGTGGAGAAGAAAGGGGGAGCATAAAAGGGGAAGGATGAGGGAAGGGAAGGGGAGGCTTGGTTTGATTTTGGTATTGGTTTGGTTGTGGTTTTGGAGGATTTGAGAGTAAGGTGGGGAAGAGAGAAAGGAGAGAAGGAGAGTATTGTTTATCTTGGACACACTTAGACATTTGGTTGGACTTGGGCTAGGGGGGCTAGGGAACCTGTGGAGGTTTCTTGGGATAGGAAACACTTCCTAGTTGGTTGGGAGGTAAAGCCAATCAGTAGTCAAGAGGAGCATCAAAGCAGGATCAGGGAACCCAGTCACCAGGGCATGTAACGTATTGAAAGAAAAACCACATAGGAAGATTAGAGCAACTGGTGCTTGGGGTTTGGCGTTCGACACCAAGGCAAGCCCACACTTTAGACCCTGTAAGTCTTAGTCTAAGTAACCCAAGCCCACCTTGATCACTTACCTGGTTTTTTCTCACGTACGAAGGTGCTTGGTACTACATACATTGCTGACGTTACCACCACACCTTGCTATTGACCTTGCTATTGACCGCGAAGGAAAGCCCGCTAGTCAAATTCATTTTTATAACGATTGAATCGAACAACTGCTCAAAGGGGCATCTCAACCAGTCTATCAGAACAAGTATTCCTCTACTTATATATTACTCATGTAAGTGATTGAAATGAAATGCTCACTATATAATTGTAGAAAATAAATTTTAATGGTAAGTTATCATTGACTAAATGTTTAGTTAGAAATAAATTATTTCTCATTTTATTGCATTTGAAATTGATAATTTTAGTTATGTAGAGGACCTTAGGGTGGAGCCTTACACGTGGTATCAGAGCTAATTTCAAAATCTGGACCCAAGACCCACTAGACCAAAATCTCCGCTAAAAGAGTTTATAACCCTCATCATTACTTGTAAGCATTTTTATTATAAAATTAGGTGGAATAGTTATCCATCAAAGACCTTACCTAAGCCAAAGGACTTGTTATACCATCCTAGTGGCCAAAACTTTCTTCAATATGGTGAATTAGTGTTTTACCCTCAAACTAATACAAATTATAACATAAGGTGAAGTTGTAATATAAATAAGGGGTGGTAAATGCAAGATGGATTCTCTATGATCCTGGAGGAAAAATGGTTGCCACTTACGCTTGGGGTATTGCTTAACCTTCAAATAACTAGGCTAGGGCATATGACTCTTGTGTGCAATTCTTTGGGTAAAAACGAAACAAAACAAACAAACAAACTTTTGACAAACATTCTGTACACTCAATTTCTTAATCAGAAAACTGCAATATGTACATCTCCACATATAAATGAAAACCCAAAGGTGGTAGGGAAAATAGTTCTGGATTTGTAATCCTATTGTTTGCAGAGATAAAATTCCTAGCCAATCATGCAATTTTCTAGAGATAAAATTCATAGCCGGCCATGCAATAAATACCATGTCGATTTTCTACTCCTTTCACTTTGGTATTTAAATTCATCCTGTCATTGTTTCTGCACACATTTATGCCACCTTCACGCCATTGTCATGCGGACTCCTATCATTAAGTTTTGATGTAATTCACCCTAAAAGCATTCACTGTTGAATTAATAAATTGAGTCCATATTTTCCACTCAGGAAATAGGTAATCCGCTGCCAAATAGCTAATCCAATTCGCAAACCCCTCATTCAGCCATAGGTGAGTCCACCATTCCATTGTAACCAAATTTCCGAACCACTGGTGGGCTAATTCACGTGTCACGATAACTGCAACCATTTGTTTACTTGCAGCCGCAGAATGCTGCTCGTCATATAGCAAACTAGATTCCCGATATGTAACCAGACCATAGTTCTCCATTGCCCAACAGAAAAAATCAGGTACAACAACCATATCCAGCTTTGGCAGGGGTAAGGAGCCCCAAAATATTTGGCGTAATATGGAAGTGTTCTTACTGCAACATCCAGAGCAAACATCCCTTGGTTGGTTTTACCAGCCTGACAATACACACGAACTTTATTTCCTGTTGTAGTTGTTCGTTCTATATACTCAAATTCCCCCACAACAATTGTCGCCAAGTATGTTGACATAACATGTGATTCCTGGAAACTGACTGTTCTCAAATGTCCATCAGACTTTTCTTCAACAGCTGGCATATTTGATAAAACTACTCTGTCAACAGGTGCTTGAATTGTTATTTTAAATGTTTCCTTGTATGAAGGTTCATCCCAGCAAGGAAAACACCTTCGAGCATCTGCTGGCTCAAATTGAGTAACTGCCATATTCCTCTTCTCACCATTGACCACATATGCACTTCGATAAAATCCCTCCATCTGATCATTCAGAGTACCATGAAATTCAATGTCCATAATTGTCTCATCCTTGTGGCATCCAGGTTTCTCGAACAGAGTCTCGCCGCTTTCTACTGCTAAAAGTTGTATTGATTCCAATCACGACAAATGCCTTTGGCATACCTCAGGGCCTTGTCCATTAGGCTTCTCAAGAATAGGTGACCCATTGAGGTTGGCTAATTTTGCAGTCCGAGCAACTGCTAATTCCATTTCAAGAGAAGAAATTGTTTTGTCTAACGATTGAATGGCTTGATGTGTCTTGGCAACTTCCCCCATTATATCTCTGCTTTCGCCATTTTCGACTTTAGGCTTGTCTTCACAATCTTGAGAAAGAACTTGCAATTCCCATTTGTGCATGGGATCAACGTCATCGTAAGTCTCAGGATTGCTCCACATTCTATTAGTAAAGAGCATACCGATGTAGAAACTTGCAACGCAGAGGAGCATAATCAATTTGGGGGAAAACAAACCCTCGGAAGATCTGCCACGCTTTTTTATTATTATTATTTTATTTTATTTCAGAACGCCACTCCAAACTTTCCCCTACCAACAAGCCTAAGCCTAAGTCTAAGCTCGTTTTCTTGTCGGTTTGCCCTTGTCTCTCTCCCAAAACCATTCTGCTGTCAAAACACAGTCTTCATACAATTGCCGCCAAAGTCACGGATCCTGGGAATAGTGATAAGTCGCTTATCAATATCCCTTTGTAGTTGCGCCTTTATTATGTCGGAAAGGTCTTGTGCAGTGACTGAGCCAAATAAAAGCTTTTATCAGTTGTTACTCAAGACAATAAATCGTAACCCCTCCTGAATCTTCGAATAGGATTTATGCCATCTAACCTTGAACCCATGCGCGAGCAGCTATAAACATACAGGCATGGATCAACCAAATTCTGAATTAATGCCAACAAGTTCCCGGACTTGAGGGCCACCAATTGTAGTATTCGTTCTATCTCAGGGTCAAGGATAACTAACTCAAATTGATTAGTGCACGTAGGAGTGATCCGATACTCGGCATTCAACTTAACTCCTCCAAATAATTTTTCCTTGGCAACAGCTCAGAAATCTTCCATGCAATGCTCGGTTTCTCAAGTCCTTCAATTGAAACCTTCGGGAACAACCTGTTCATAGTAAGTATACAAAATACTCTGAACTTCACAAGCCTCGATGGACCCACAAACAGGTTTTCTTGTGATCACCGACATGTCTCGCTTCATTTCTGAAAGGAATGCATCTTCCTCTCTATGCAAGTTTTCTTGTAGCAGATTTATAGTTTCTTTGCCTTTTGATTCAAACTTCTTTTGAAGAGTACTTTGCAACTCTTTCCAAACCATGGCTTCAATGTTTTTTTTTTTACGATTTTTTCTCTGGATGTCTTATAAATATGTGAAATTAACGTTCCATCCTATTTATGAGATATGAGTGTGACCCACGCCGCTTGATCAAGAGGAGCTCCAATTGTTGACTCGAATTGTTTGAAAAGCTTGCAAATACCATCTAGTAGTTCATGCTAAACACTCTTTAAGTTCTCTGTTGTCAAAATCTTTTCAATAAGAGCTTTTCAACTGAAGGCATATGTTTGTCACTAGCTTCTTTGGTAACCAGGAATGCTACAAAACCGATTTTTCTACCCAAACACTGCAATTTATTAGGAATTAGAGACTTCACCCAATTTTGAATAACGATGGAACTGTCATTGACAACTTCAAAGGTTCCCTCTACACTCCCTTTAGAAGCTTTAGTACTCAATTTTACCCGGTCACCTGAAAATGAAAATGACGCCACAGGTGTTCCTTCATTGAATTGCAATAGCGTGGCCCCTTTAGTACCTTTATTACTCAATTTTTTCTTCTCACCTGAAGATGAAAATGAAGCTTCAGATGTTTCTTTGTCATTGAATTGCAATATTGTGGCATTTAATGTCTCCTTTGGATGTGAACATTTCAGAATGAGTTCTCTTCCATATCTAACAGGCCCACCCACATTTTGAGGTCCTTCAAACTTATAAATATGACCAACATGATAATCACCAGTAAATTTTACCTCTGATAAAAAAAAAAGATTGAGTTTCTTATCATAGTACCTACCTACTAAGATCTTACTCAACTCTCTATGTAGTTGATCAAACCTATCAATAGAACTAGAGCCACGTAATTCTTCATGATGTTGTGAGGATGCAGTCCCAAGGGAGTAAAAAAAAATTGTGCTCCATTAAAGTATTCTAGTAGAATTTTCAGAAAGCAGACAACAACACTCTCTTGAATTGCTCCCATAGAGAACTCGGTAGAAGCGCCTACTCAGTCTTTCACCATAGAAGCATTGAGAGTTTTCATGAAATTGCAATATTCATCATATCTTGGAAATTTACCATGTTGCAGTAGAGAGATGAAATCCATATTGCTCATTTTGCAGAAGTTCAAATCGTCGTTCTTCAACCAACTATCGATTTGACTTCAAAGTTCATGAGTTCCTTTCATAGTTTTCCACTCGGGCCTTGTAGAAACTCTTGAAGGCTTGTAATATGCAGTCAAGAAAGCACATCGATTATAACCATCACAGAATTACGAGCATAGTTTTACTAGAGAGTTTGGCTGATTTGAAGAAAAACCTGTTGAACAGAGGTTTAAACCTACTGATTAAGTTTGGAAAACCAGAGGAAGTGTTGCCTGCTATTGTTCAATCTGTTGGAGCACATACAATTTATGCTCATAAGGAAACATGTAGTGAGGAAGTATTGGTAGAAAGACTTGTCAGTAAAAGTCTGGAAACAATTACTCTCTCATCAGGTGGATCTACTAGTTCAAATTCTCGCCATCCAACACTGCAACTTGTTTGGGGAAGTACAATGTATCACTTGCTGGATTTTCCATTCAAGCCAGAATACATTCCTGATGTGTATACTGAATTCCGAAAGGCAGTGGAGTCAAAGTGCAAAGTCTGACCTTGCTATAAGCTGCCCACCTCACTTGGACCTTTTCCAAAGAATGGTGTGGATGACCTTGATGGGTGGGGCAAGGTCCCAACACTTGATCAACTTGGATTGTCTGCCAAATATCAGGTAGGAAAATTTTATTATCATGTTATTTATGTATAAAATAAAATTTCACTTACGAGGCTCAATAAATGGAAATAGTTATATATCATGCTATAATCATATAAAAAATTCATGCTCTAATCAGATAAAATAAATTTATGGTAGAAAAGAAAATGAAGAGTTGCTGAATTTAAAAGTTACCTTAGTTTTAAACAAAATGGCTGCATTTTTTCCATCCTTGTCATGACATCAATAAATTGCCATTTCATTGTTCAACTGCCAATCCTTTGGATTGAGGCTAGTGAGATCCTCAATTGTTTTTAATAAATATAAACTTTATTAGAAATTGGAAGAAAGGAAACAATGAGTAGTACAAACCTTAGATGAAAGCATTCAAAGGGATATAGGATATTTATTACATGGCCTTTTGTTGAAAATATTAAATTTACAAATAGAATTTGATTATTTCAAAAGAAAGTCTATGTTGTATATGTTTTCCCCTCATCTTTTCTTTTACTGGAATGATTTCAACTTTTATAAATATTTGCATATGCATGCATTTATTCCTTTTTGATACTGTTAGTGTTCAAGACCAAAAGAACCAACCTTGCAAAAGACAATTGTATTGTCATTCAGTGCAAGTGGCTGCATAAATCTATATGTTATCAATCCTATAACAACTGCCACAAGGATCCAAGAAAGACAAATGAAAAACATAAAGATAAAGTTGTAGTTTAGAGAGCTGACACCATTCTGTAATGCATAGCTTTGATCAGGTAAATCGACCTAAATTTTTGCTTTTCCATATCCAAACTGAATAAGTAACCAAACTCTGTATATTGAGATAGACTTTGCTATAATTTTGATTAGCTTTGCTAAGATGCAGAGAAAGAAAGTTAGCCTATTTTCATTTTAAGATTTTCTAGTCTTTGTTACAAGAAATGTGAAACATAATGAGGAATGGATTCAGTTCAACAAACATAAGTTCTTAGGCTTCATGGTAAGAACTATTTTAGGGATTTTTTAATACAGATGAAAAAAAACCATAAATTTTCAAATTCATGATAAGAAACATTCTAGGGTTTTTTTTACTATATACAAAAGAAATTAATAGTCAATGTTACTGCAAAATCTAGCACTTCAGTGTGAACCCTCACTAGGGCTTCTAGCAGCACAATTACAACATGCAAAATTTATAACAACAACAAAAACAACCTAAAATTGATGATAGACAAGCAGAAACAAAAGTCTATTTAAGGAATAAACTAGGAAATAGATTACAACAAATTTCAAAGGGTTGAAAACACATAAAAGAAAAAAACCTTAGTTGTTAACCCTAACCAAGCATGTTGCACATGGAGTATTGATTTTTTTGCATATCTTGTTACCCAAGGCACTTATATAAGTGACTATCAATTAACATCTTCTTTATACTAAGCTTGTGATTGAAGGATTATTTGATGGAGCTTAATGCTTTTATTGAGGAAAGTCATGGTTTGTGCTTACATTCTCCTTGACACTTCCCTCATGACATTTTTGATCACCTCGGGTGAGCGTTGAGGTGTCTTAAGGAAATTTGTTCTTATGTGCACTTACCCAGTGTCGTTTCCCTCGAAATCACATAACCATGGGGGTTTGTTACTATGACTTATTATGGATATACCATGTTAGATAATGCACATTATGTCTGTGGTTGGCATCATCATTTCTTGTTTGGAGGCTTGCATCTACCACATATGGTGTTTGAAATGTGATTGAGGGCCTTGCATAACATTGCTCAAACATTTGATTTACCCTTAGCACAATTATGATGAGGGATATCCATCATCTAAGAGTTTCCTTAAATATTGTTTGTTAATTATTTATCCTTGACATAATGAATTAGTTATTGGGCATGTTTGCAAGTGCTCACAGGGTTTCACTTGGATTATTGTTTCGTGATTTTGATTGGTGAACATTGAAGTAGTACGCCCACCCTTTGTTGCATAATTGATGTCCCTTTTGGTGGATGTCTTGATGATAGGGAAAAATGGTTGTGGTTTGTTAGAATAATGCCAACGGATATTTATAGTTTGGGCTAGGATGAGGCATGTTGTGAGTAGTTATTTTATTTATAAAGGAAATCACTCCCCTTATTTGGCATCTTCTCATGCATTTGGAGGCATTCAGACCTTTCTTGGGTGGTCTTTTACATTGGCACCCATGGTTTTGGTCACTTGGTATGTTATTTTCACATTGTATCATATAATTTCTCTTGGTTTGGGAAGCTTCTTTATTACTATATTGGAGAGTGTCCTAGCCTCATTACACAATCTCTTAGGGTGTTTTAAAGTGGGGGACCAAGTTTTTATTGTTTTAAAGTTATTCTTAACACTATTCAGTTGAGAAAGGTATGAAGTTACCACCTCGATTTGTAGGACCTTTTAGAATCAAAGAGAAAATTGGACCTGTTAGCCTCCTGTTGCAACAGGTGTTCATATTTCATGATTGACATTTTTACATGCCAAATATGTCATCTTTCATGCTGCAAGGTTCCATATTTCCAAAAGAGGCCAAAGAAAAGGCCATGAAAGTGTGCCAGTGCAAGTGCCACTGCTGTATTCCAATTTTGATGACTTAACCATTTTTGAAGAATATTCTATAATAGGGAGGGCCAAACAGTTTAATCTTGACCCCCCTAGGTTTCAATTTCTTGTTTTAGAATATAGAGAATTGATATCTGACCAAACAGCTTAATCTTGGTAGATTTGTAGATAGGTAGAGAATCAAAGGAGCCCAATTGCTTAATCTGGGCCCTTGGCAGAAATAAGGGTAGACTTAGATAGGAGGGCAGTCAAAAGAAAAATTGTAAAGAAGGGTTTGCAAGTCTAAGTGCACCCACCCAAAAGGAATAAAAAATGTTAGGAAGGTAGGCTGGGTAGGTAGCTGTGTGGTTGCAGAATCATGGCTTGTGATCCATTTCATGTTGTCAAATGTCATATTTATTCAGATCACAAGTTGAAGGCACTTTTACATTTGGAGGAGCTCAAGCTGGATATCTCTAACTGCCCCATTCTCCCTTATCCCCAAATCACTCACTAATTTCCCTGAAGAGGTCAAGATCTGCTTGATTCCTCTTAGTTTCATCATTCTCCATATCATTTGCCTTGGTGAAGATCTGATTCACTCAAGGATTGTTCATTCCTCCTCTATATGTCACATTTCCCCCTTAAAATAGCCTAAGATTCACACACTTATTGCTTTCTGGTCACCTCCATATTAACTACTAATTCTATTATATAGCTCCCTACTATCTCCCCTTCCCCTACTAAAACTATGTATAAAATTCCCCTATGTAGATATTCCCCATCCCCGGCACTATAGCCCTATTGTATAAGTTCTAGGAAATACTAGTCGATCTGGGGCTGTTAACTAACCCATCAGTGTCCTGGAGTTACTCTAACATCTAGTCAGAATAACAACCAGTTCCCCTAAGTCCTAACCCTGAAAACCTATTTTTCCGCCTTTATTCTAAAGTTTTGCCTCTAAATATCTACCCCGGCGCGCAAAACCCACAAAAAACCCACTTTCCTAATGTTTTAAACCCCCCCCCGCCATACAAAAAATTAAATAAATGCGCCGCTGGCCCTATCCCTTATCCCTTCGCTGCCTCATCCATGCCGCCGACCGTCCGATCGTTCATGCCCAAGATCTACGGTGGGCAGGCCTCCTCATATCCCAAGCCGCCGATGTTTAGCGTCCGGGAGTTCGACGGTTTTCCCGTCGTACTCCCGCCACGCGTCGCCCTCCCAGGTGTGGCGGAGCCCCCTCCTCCCAAACCGCTCTAGTGCAAAGGCAGTGCGCCCAAAACCGCCAAACCGTCCTCCACCTAGTGACGTCATCCTACTGCATCATCTGCCTGCGTCGGCCTCCTGCCACCGTATTGCCCAGTCACCCTGCCACGTCGCTGCTGCCAGACTGCCAAGTCGTCATCCCTACCGTACCGCCACATCACCGCCGTACATGCTGACGTCACCCTACTGACGTCATCTTGCCACGTCACCGCCATACTGGGTCCCACCCGCTGACGTCATGCTGACGTCATCAGCAAAAAAGGCGCGAAGGCGAAAATCGTGCTTAGGAAGCCCGGATTCAAATTCTGAGGCAGTTTTTCATGCGCGATTAGCGCCTAGCGCTAATCGCGCATGGCTACGGGAAATGGGCCAAAGTGGAAAGACCCTCATCGCGCAGCCCCCAGCAAGCCCGAAAGGCACAGAATGACCCGTTTTTCTTCGCGAAGCATTCAGAAAGAGGCAAACGCAGTTTTTAAAGCAACAGAGGGCCGAACAGAGGCCATGAAAGATCGATGGGACAGTCTAAAGCACTCAGAAGACATTAAATGACCCGATTCAACTGCGAAAGAGTATCAGAGGAAAGATGGAGCGGCAAAGAGTATCAGTTGAATATTTTAATCGAAATCTTCATTTCCCAAGGCAGCTTAACATTGAATGGCCTCCAACAAAGTCAAATAAAGCAGTGTAAGCCCATTAAAGCTCTCAAATCACAGCCAAAGCATTTAAAGCTGCCGAACAACAATGGATCAAAACCCAAAGCACAGTTATTGCAGAAACACTGCACCAAGCCACCGAGGACAACACATTAACTCAGTTTTGATACGACTGCCCTTAGTGCAGCTCAAAGATATTTTCTTGCATTTATTTCTGGATAGGATTAGGTTAAAGTAATCATTTTCTTTCAGACCTATTTAGGTCAAACTGTAATAGACAATTTTGGACATTTTTTCCCTATATATACCGCCCTCTGTATTGTTTTAAGGGTTGGTCGGCTAATGTATTCCAAGAGAGACTCGCACTGTATGTCTGATACTTTTTCTATAATCAAAGACTGCTTACAGGCTTGGAGAAATGACTGTCTGCTCTGTGTCTAATGGTCTGAAGAATTGAATGTGGAATTCTTGTGCTGCTATATGAATCAATAAGTTTTCCTTACCTCTGTTATTTCAATTTCATATATGCTCAAATCACAGAACAAAGGATTGGTTTAGAATTTGCTTAGCTGCACTCTATGCCCAGGTTCTGTGGTTTCTTTATGTTTTCCTCTTGATCTAGACATAAATATGAATTCTGTTATGGCTCATGTTTGATCTATTTCACATATGAATGACTGTTATCTAGGAATTCTTAGCTGCTCCTAGATAGAGTTCTTTCATCTTCCTTCTGCTAACCTGTTTGAGAGATTCTTTGTTGCCTCTCTTTCCTTAGCATTCATTCCATCCTTTTAAGCTTAAATTTTGTTTCATGAGCAGCTACCTTGCTCCTCATTCTTCTTGTGACCAAGAAAACGCACCAGCAGTCTTACTCCATGACTCCATGCCCAATGGTTTAAAACTTACCAGACTATTCTTCGCCTCTCTACTTGAAAGCACCATCCTTCCCACCAAACTTAAACAAACCCCTAAACCCAGTAACTAGCCTAAAATCATCATCAACCAAGTTAAATCAGAAAGAGAGAGCCCTCTCTGATTGCAGGTGGGCTAGAACCTGCAATCCAAAGATTGGTTTGTGGTTACCTCAGCCGTATCCTTTCAGGAGCTTAAGGACAACCTGAGTGATAACAGGACTAGTGTCCTATTGTCTTGTACTACCACCCCACTTACATAAAACTCATGATGTTTTTATATATCTTTCCTATAACATTATGTTTTTGATGAATACCACAAACTCGACTAGAGGGAATTATAGGTCTCAGACGTAGGAACCATAATGATCAAACCAATATGCATATTATACCATAGGGTTTGATGGCTCAGGCATCACTTGGTGGACCAAGTTAAGATACAAAGGGGACAAGTCTAACCCAAGATCTGCTATCCGAGAGGACGCAGAGACTATATGTTGCAATTATCCCTCACTTTTGACCATTTATGATGTCCATTTTGACTTAGATAGCTACCTATGCTAAGGCTCTATTTTTAGTTCCATGTTATTTATTTATGAACACTATGTAATATTGATGCATTTAGTTGAACAAGTGAAACTACTTATATAAATCATTAGATGGATTAGGTATTGGTGATTGAAATGTTTTATGTATGACCTAAAGTATGACTTACGTGGTTATGATTTATCTAGTGCATGAATTATCAGAGTTATTGTTGTTTCATGTATGGCTTAAGTGGGTATGATTTATCTAATGTAAGATTTATTTCCAGTGTGAACTACAAAATTGACATGTGGATATTAGAATTAATAACATGATTTTTACGATCACGTATCTATATCTATTATGTTGTTATATATATGCATGGATGAGAACTAACCTGTAGATTGGAAAGAACCGTATGATAACCAAGATCTACTCTTCCATTGGGGAAGGTTGAGACATCCAATAAGGAAAGGTATGATGTACATTGTTCTATTACATTTGGTATCTACTTGATATGCACTCTTATGACATGGGTAAAATGTAAATGACAGGCGGCAAGACTACCTGACTAGATTATTCGATGACAAGTCCAACTAGCGCTATAGTGTGGTCCATATTAGAGTGGTGAACCTAGTTGTGAGGAGGGGTGGAGGTATTTCCCACCGTGTAACCTCCAAACCTGGAATCGTGGGAGGGCAGTGGTGGACACTCTCCCCTAGATGTGTGATGACGATTTCCAGTTGTCTGTTGGGGAAGTTAGGTTGATATAGTCGACGCTTCCGCCATATTGGTTTTATCAGTGGTTAGATTTGTATATCCGATGCCACCGTATATAGCAGCAGAGGATGGATAGGGTGGGAACGGAAGTAGGTCGGAAAGGATAGGAGGATATAGATCAATTGGAGACTCTTGATGGAACACAATTTCATTGTCTGACTTATCAAATTTTACTACTATAACTCTCTCTATTTTGATATGCCTTATTTCCAAACTGCTTTGAACTCCTTGTACCTTGTACACTCTAACTTCAAGACGAAGTTTTCTGAAGGAGGAGTGTATGTAATGCCTACTTAATCTTATCATGAAAATTTTACTAGGGTTTAAATCACCTTAAAACATTGACTTATAATTATCAATAAATATTGGTACATACCTACATTGGTGAAACTGTAAATTTAGTACTGATATAAATTTTGTTATTATTCCCAATTTACCTCCCCAAATTTTAAAAATTTTGAGAAGACATAGTCCTCTCCAATTAATTACCCAATTTTATATTCATACCTCATCCCCAAAATGTCCTCTCATATTTACTTGGGAGAAGACATGGTCCTCTCCAATTAATTACCAATTTATATATTCATCTCTCATTCCCAAAACATTTACTTGGGAGAAGACATGGTCCTCTCCAATTAATTACCCAATTTTATATTCATATCACATCCCCAAAATGTCCTCTCATATTTACTTGGGAAAAGACATGGTCCTCTTCAATTAATTACCCAATTTTATATTCATATCAAATCCCCAAAATGTCCTCTCATATTTACTTGGGAGACGACATGGTCCTCTCCAATTAATTACCAATTTATATATTCATCTCTCAACCCCAAATTATTTACTTGGTAGAAGACATTGTCCTCTCCAATTAATTATTCAATTTTATATTCATATCGAATCCCCAAATGTCCTCTCATGTTTACTTGGGAAAATATAAGTCAAATGTAAGGATGACGGAGTAGTTATGACATTAATGAGAGGTGGTTGAGGTGGAGAGGAGAAGGGGGAGCATAAAAGGGGAAGGATGAGGGAAGGAAAGGGGAGGCTTGGCTTGATTTTGGTATTGGTTTGGTTGTGGTTTTGGAGGATTTGTTTTGAGAGTAAGGTGGGGAAGAGAGAAGGGAGAGAAGGAGAGCATTGTTTATCTTGGACACACTATATCTAGTTGGACTTGGGCTCGAAGGGCTAGGGAACCTGTGGAGGTTTTCTGGGCTAGGAAACACTTCCTAGTTGGCTGGGAGGTTAATCCAGTCGGTAGTCAAGAGGAGCATCAAAGCGGGATCATGAGCTCAGGGGCATCTCAACCAAGCTATCAGAATAGGTATTCCTCTACCTATAGATTACTCATGTAAGTGATTGAAATGAAATGTTCACTATTTAATTGCAGGAAATAAATTTTAATGGTAAGTTATCATTGACTAAATGTTTATTTAGAAATAAATTATTTCTCGTTTTATTGCATTTGAAATTGAGAATTTTAGTTCTGTAGAGGACCCTAGGGTGGAGCCTTACAAATCCCTTCAAACAGAATTGGAGAATTTACTAGAGGAGAGGAAATGAACCTAGATTCTCCATGTTCTTTCACTCGGGTACAAAATAAATGCCCAGGCTCAAGGCTTACTACTTCCTTGCGATATGAAGTGTAAGTTTTTTAGAGATGCATTGTTTAGATGTTGGTATTAATAGTGTTTCATCATTTCTCATATGTATTGAATTTTCAAACATTTTTATGCAGCAATGCTTGTTCACATGGCCCTGAGGATAGAACAAGACAAAAAGAAATGAAGCAAATATCCTCATTTGTGAAAAAGAGGGGTTTCCAATGCCATTTCATTGTAAAAGTTATGGTTCAAATCCTTGAGATGGCGATAATAACATATAACATGTATGAGCATGAAGATAGCCAAGGGTGGCCTTGCATGGCCAACATAAAAATTCAGGTGAATCTAGGTCCCTACATCAACCAAAGTTATCAAGGGACATGATTTCCTATGTAGAGAGTTGTTTCTTCTTGGAAGTGTCAATTGAATTGGTTTGCAAAATGCATGTTAAAAAATATGTTGACATGGATGCCACAACTCGAGATAGGGATTTCTTTTTTTGTAGGAAAGATGTTGTTAACATCTATAGTCATCTAATGAAAGGAAAGTATCACTTGTATAAGAAGGATGAAATGAGTGTGAACCTTTAGTATAGAAAACACCAATATGTTTCTTCTTTTATCAGAAGCCCAGTGGTGGAGAGATCCCTTTTATAGTTGGAGTTCAAACGAAGTGGATGTTGGAGACCATGGTGAAGCTATCAAATAATAGCCTAATAGTTATGGATTCAACATTCAATACAAAGAGATATGGGGTGAGTGTATTAAGAAGGATTGATATAGTACAATAATTTGATTCGTAATGATTGATAATTATTAATGAGTTGAAGTTGACTTCACATGTTTTTTGAATGTGATAGTATTAGTTGTACACACTCATGGTGTTTGATGAGCAACAAAGTGTGGGTCAGTTGCATGAGTGGTAGCATAACATAATAAATCACATGACATTTAACTATGGTTGGAGCACCTCATGCCAAGGTGTCACCAAGTTGATTATAGTTGGAAAGTTACTGCCTTTATGGTTGATGATGCATTGGATGAAATATGTGCTTTAAGGTAACTTCAATCTTCTTATTTTAAACTACAACTTGTATTTATTACAAAATTAACATTCTTTAAATGAATTGAATATGGAAGAAGAATCACAATGTGGAATGTTATCTTGTGTGTTTGGCTCGTACATCGAGCATGGCTAAAAAATGTGAATGGATTGGCTAGTAGTCCAGAAATAGCAAAAGAGATGTTTAGTGATTTGGGTGTAATTATGAATTATTTTTCCAGTGCTGAAGTGAGCAATGCAATTAATGCTCTTCAACAAATTTGCTAATGAGGAGAAGTTCCTAGACTATTTCCACAAGAATTGGGTTGCTGGTGACAAGATGTTTAAGTTGACAAACCTTTTCTTACATTTCTCTTTTTGGTTTTCATATAGATGAAATATCTTCATTAATTCAAATTTTCTGCAATTAGGGATGTGGGTAAAAGGTTGTCAGGATTTTCCTCGTGCAAATCAAAAGACAAACAATGTTGTGGAGTCATATCATTGTTACCTAAAGACAAAATTTCAATTTGATAAAATAAATAAGTGCTTGTAGTATGGATTGGTTGATATATGTTCTTCTAAAAAATGTTGAACCATGTTATCGATTCAAGGAAATTTTTAAAAAAGAAGGAATTTTGAATAATTAAAGGAAAGAGAAACAATTTGAGTCATCAATGAAAAAAACAAAAATAATTCTAGATAGTGATTGCAACCCTCATGAGAAAATGTCTCATGCTTTTTGGGTGATGAGTCAATCTAAACCTAATAAGAAATCTCTTGTCACTTGTCATCACACCAATTTCTTAACTTGTCATTTTCCATGGTCTATTCATGGCAACATTTACAAGCATGCCATAAAGATGGGTTGGTTGTATTCCCAAGTAGATCAAGGAGCCTTCGGTGGAGTTTGTGGCACTTTTCCGGGTGAGTTTGATTTTATTGTCTCTTTTCGCTTTTTGTGTCAGTTAAGAGTATGCCAATGAACTTGCCAGTTTACACAAATACTCAATTGTTCATAGATAAATAATCATATATCACATGGTAGAGAGTGAATGAATCATTCTCAACAAGAAGCTTCAAATAAGACATTGAGAGTCGACAGGTATATATCAATGTCCAGAAGTTAAGGTTACATAAGGTTGCATGTAGGTATTCATCTTTCCCATGTGCAGACGTTTTCAACTCGAAAGTGTCTCATGACTCTGAATAATGCCAATAGACAAAGGCTTGCTTCTTTTCTGGCACCTAATTATTATCTCATGTACCATTTTCCAGAGCCATAATCGCTCATGGATTCTTACTTTTATGTTGCCACCAGCTCCTTGAGCACCAAGGACATTGTCAAAAGCTGGGTGAAAGAGCCAGGAAATTTTTGTCAGACATCCACCAACACCTACAAGACAAAACATCTCAGGAGAGCTTATCAACTCTTGATAGTTCTATTTTGTAGAATGTATCGTCAGTAGAGCGTTGAGACCTTCCCTTAAGGGTGGGAATTATTACTAGACTAGGGTGTGAATGAAGGAAAACCATTCAACTCGTCAGCATGGTAAATTTTAGAGGCTATTATTCACGGGTGGGCTAATTTTCTATGTTTTTTCCAAAAAAAGGATTCACCAATTTCCATTTTTGTTTAAAACGATTCACCCACATTTTATAGTATAAAATTAGTTGACGTTAAAAATTGCCAAATTTTATATCGACTAATATAAAATCATTAGAAATCTAAATATTTTTACAAAAATATTGCCAAACATTTTATAATTTGCATATTAGGGACTAGTAAGATTCACCAAGGTTTCTAAGCTTTAAGATTAACATCTATCGTTAAAATTTTCCTTGTTGGTAAGACTTGTTGGCTCAAGAGTTTTGGATCCATATATCTAATGTTCTCAGTTCCCCTAAGGGAAAGCAAGCGATATTTTACATGCCTACCTATCTATTGGATGTGATCTCTGCCCACAATGCATTCCCTGGCATGAATTGGACTTGGACAACAAGAGAGCCTGCTGTGGACATCTACTACAAGCTACTTTCAGATGCAACCATAGAGGAGTAATGGAAAAGGCTGACTTATCGCTTCTTCATTATATTGTATAGGTTTATCTTTGAGGAAGAACCATCTTGCATCTCACGCGGGGAAATGGAAGCAGTGTTAGAGATAGAAGATTGGTTTTCCTCATCAGATGGCACTTTGCTCATAGTGTTCGGTGGAAAGAAGTCTTCACATCTCTTACTAAGGTATGCCACTAATAAATTAGTCATACAATAAGTTGCATACCATCTCTCCACAGGGTTGTTAGCAAATTTTCATAGGAAGAATAAAACACCTTGGCCCACTCTTCCTATGTAGATCGGATTGTAGGAAATCAACAATAGTGAAGAAGAAGTCAGACCTCCCATCTCTGACTTCTTCAATAAATTCTCATCCTGATGATGAACCACAGAGGCTGGTTCGAAACGTCGATACACTTAAACAACAGATGCGATGAATCCGGAAGATACAACCACACAGAACACTAATCGCAGAAGTCTCAAATCCATAATTTTCGACCTATACGGAAGGGAGAAATTACAAGAAGTCCGTTTGCTGGAACAATACAGGGTAAAAATAGCAAAGAAGAAGTCAGACCTCCCATCTCTGACTTCTTCAATAATTCTCATCCTGATGATGAACCACAGAGGCTGGTTCGAAACGTCGATGCACTTAAACAACAGATGCGATGAATCCGGAAGATACAACCACACAGAATACTAATCGCAGAAGTCTCAAATCCATAATTTTCGACCTATACGGAAGGGAGAAATTACAAGAAGTCCGTTTGCTGGAACAATACAGGGTAAAAATAGCGAAGAAGAAGTCAGACCTCCCATCTCTGACTTCTTCAATAAATTCTCATCCTGATGATGAACCACAGAGGCTGGTTCGAAACGTCGATACACTTAAACAACAGATGCGATGAATCCGGAAGATACAACCACACAATCTCAAAGTTGCAGACACCGAAGGCAAGGCAATAGATAAATTCACATTCAGTTGTTTGGACTTCAACTTGTACGATCTGAAGAATGTTTGCAAAGACCATTGTGCGAGGATTCATTATCAGTGGCTAAGAGGGACTTTTCATAGACCTGAGGAGGAAGCATGGAATAATTTTTATAATGTCTCCAGGTTCCACAAACCAGTCAGCTTCACTGGAACATCGCATACTACTCCGCAAAAACAAGTCACTCCAGAGGAAATACCAGCGGAAAGGCATAATCCAGTGTGTGAGAAGGGCAAGAGGAAATTTGTGCTTAGCCCAAGGGGAGAGTGAAGCCACAAGATGAAAGAAAATCCAATCATACTTAAAGCGGCCATAGAACAGAGAAGAAGAGGAAACAGAGGATGCATGAAGCATAACAAAAGTAAAGGGAAGAACAAGAGAAGAGGAGTTTGGAAGAAAAAAGGGGTAGAAGCAAGAAGAAGAAGAAAGGTGAATAGTATATGAAGAAGAAGTCGAACGAAGACACGTCAGAGAACAAGAGCAGAACAAATAGCTAGAGGAGGAGAGTAAGCATATGAAAAACAAGGAGCTCACTCAAGAGATTGAGGAGTTGATCAATATCTAAGACATGGAGGTGGAACCAAAACCACCAAACCAAAATCTCAACCTAATGCCAAATACGCAATAGGTCACCATTCAGTCTCCTCATCCTCTAGTAGAGAAATCTACAATAGAGGAAGAGGAAATTGTTCCTCTTGATGATGGTCTAGTTATGGACATGTACAATCTGACTTACGACGAGCTCCAAAAATATATTATACAAGCAAGGAAGAAACATTTTCTGGATGACCTCACATATCCGGCTTTCATCATAGAAAGCGTGATCATGATAGACACTAGAAGAAATCTAGGTGCCCTTGATGTAGCCAACTTAGCCTTCTCAAGTGCCACAATGTAAAACACAAACTATATGATGGCCAAGAAAAAATAATTGACAAAGAACTTGTAGTATTCTAGGGAATAGTTTGAACAACTCCAAGTAGAGGTACATAATGCAACTCCCACATAGGTCTATCTAGAATAATTGAAGGCAACGATACGCGGTACATAATCAACACTAGGAGAGACCATGCATAATCTTTATTAGGAGTTTGTTATCGTGCATAAGGCAGTTTTCCACTTGCATGCATTGCAACATAAGTGTAAAGATCATGTCAAAATTCTCAAGGTTATACAATAAGTTCTTGTTGTCGTGCATGAATGTTCAACACAATAAAAAGGGGCACCACTTGAATTAGGAAAGAAGATAAGGCAAGAGGAAGATTTGGAGAAAGAAAAGGTTTGAATGCTCATCCAAAATAACAAGCAACTCGCCTTGTTCATTGCCAACACTCAGGTCTCATATGCACGATTGCACAAAAAATTGGATTTCTTGGTGACATTTCATGGGATCCCATCTGTTGGCTCACTCACAGAGACCAAACATAGGAATCATGTCAAACAAGAGATTAAATAATACTTAGAGTAGTTGATATAGATCGCCATTAGGGAAGATCTTGAATTATACATACAAAATATGTGGAAGTAAATTGGTGGCCCTGTCCAAATCAATACAATGTTTCTCATGCTCAAGAAGGAAACACATAGCGATTCCAAATCAGTGTTCACGGATGTCATGGAGGCTAGAGTCTGCTTCCAACCTGACACCATCACACAGTTTGGGGATGTCATCGCGTAGTATAAAGCTTGGCACCATTACGTGACCGAGAAACATCAAGTGGAAATTGTTGAGTTGAAGTTTCCCCAAACTCAAACTTAAGTGTTTTGTCTTATTAGGATGTCAAGTTGGCTCTACCCAATTTTGTCTTATATTGGTACAAGTGTATTATAATAGTCTTTCGTAATTAATTTGTAAGTGGAATTTCAAGTTTCAATTCTGGAATGTGAAGAGTCATGATGTAATGAAGCTGAAGAGTTATTTTGTAAAGAAGTTGAAGAGTCATGAGGGAAGTCCAAGAGTTATAAGGGGAAGTGAATAGTCACCTATTTTGTTATAAATATACCATCATAACTCATATAAATGGATTTTGGGGAGCCAAGCTTTTGGCTAGGATTTTATCTTAGAACCAGAATCTTGGGAGTTTTTTGAGAGCCTTAGCTTCTTTGTAGCATAGAGGGAGTATATTTATTTGGATGAGTAGGTGTAGAATTCATGTTCCACTATTGGGGCTAGTGGATTGTGAATGGTATATGTATGTTTGGAACTTTCACTTTAATAAAAGCTCAGAGTCACCACATTTTCACACATATGTTGTGAATATAGTAGGATTATTCTTGTTATGTTTGCAATATATTTTATTTCGCTTGCACTAATTCTTATGAGCTATTTTGTTTGCATTAGTATGAATCTTATCAAATGTGTGTTGTTGTTTAATTCTGCCATGGTTAACGTGTGGACTATTAAACGAGTTTAGGCTTCTGTGATCCATATTATGATTATAAAAATAATTTTTTAGTATTAATCACATCAAGAAATATTTTCCAACACGTTTCAAACCAACCAGTGTGGTTCATCATCAAGGAAAGATGAAGAATTAGATCATGGCAGCGGGTTAAATAGATATACTATTTCACGAGCTAACTCATTATGTGTTTATGCTCATGTGTTCCTTTCAAGCTGCATACTATTACAGGCTTCTAAGGGACCCAATCATCTTCCCCTTGTGTGTTATAACCTTTCACACATTTCACTTGATCCTCCGCAGAGTCATACACTTGTTCACAAAGTCTCTATTACACAACTCTATGCGTTATTGCTGCCAAGGAACATCATTAAAACCCATTTATTCAATAACTGAGACGTATTCTGGATGGGACTCCTATATCAAAAGGTCTGAGATCTAATTAGGAATTCATTTTGGGGAGACCCCCTAAATGTTGGTGGGTCTAGTATCGTCAACATAAATGTTGGTGGGTCTAGTATAGGGATAGAAGAAGGGCCAGATGACAAGCTAAGCCCATGAAGTCTATTTGACCTTTCTATAACTTTAATGATTTCTTCCCATATCTTAACCCCGACATGTTTTTCCAGAACCACAAATCTGAAAGTTCCCGTGGGAATACCTAATGACTAGTCGAATCTAAAATTTAATGATGAGGGTGAAACAACCATTCTCGACCACACCACTTTCTTTCTTGAATTCTGCACTAAACACACTATTCATTGTGATAATGATGCTTTCAGGTTGTTCATTCTCACATTCAAAGCACGCGTCAAGGAATTGTGTTACACATTGCCAACTCCTTCCATACACTCTTTCGAACATCTTGTTAAAGAGCTCTACCACGCCTTTGACAAGTATGATTACAAATCTGTTTTCAAGAAAATCACATGTTTGCAAAAAACACTTGATGAATCGCTTGTTGATTTTCATGATCATTTTAGTCATTTCCTTTTTTATTTTTCTGAAGATGATGTTGATTGGAATTTAATGAAAGAGAAGTTCAAATTTCTTGTTCACATTTTGATGAATCCAAAGGAATATGATTCTTTTGAAAGTCTCCCAACAGACACTGGTTATGGAACTCCTAAACTTGCGACGAAAGAAGTTGTTGTTTTGAGTTAATCTTTGTCTTCCCCTCATAAAAAACTCCATTTACGCAGAATTAGGTTGGAGAACTTGAGAATTCATCTGTTTATCTTCCTCCATCTTCTCTAACTCCACATATTTAAAGTTTTAATGCAAGTTTGGACTGTGAGTTTGATTTTTCTGATGATGTTCTTTCTCCTTACCCTCCATCCGTTGATTCTTTTGGTCTTTGCAATTGTGAGTTATTGTGTTCATAAATTTCAATTGTTTCCGATGTTCACACGAATCAAACTCAGGATGGAGTTAGTGTCCACCATTTAACTTGTGATATCATTTATGATGAGTATGTGTGGGATTCTATGTTTGGACAAGAATTTGCTATGAAGGTTGATCTTTCTCCTTCTTCCCCTCTCCCACATTATCCTAACATCTACCACGATTCTATCACACCTGTTGAATATTTCGAAGAATCAGTTTCTAACAATGTTACTTCTGATCATACTCAAAACTCATAGAATGTCAGTTTTACATCTAAACATGGGCAGGAAGAATCTTCTCTTCCTGATATTTCAAATTTTTCATCTGATCATTTTGAAGCTACAAAGGGTGAAATTTCTTATTTTCAATCTTACCTTCTCTTCAATTCATCAGATCAAGAGGATGCCTTTATTTATGATGAATAACTTTCTGATCATGACTGTCGTGATCTATTCATTGATTCTTTTGGTCACGACTTTGATTTTTCTGCTATCGATCATTCTAAGCATCAATTTTTGATGATATACCTTCCAATATCATGGATCATGTTGTGGATCCTAGGGACAACCCTTGGGTTGAGGGGAGGTTAGTGCCTAGGACATCATTAAAGTGTTTATAAGATTTGTTGAAATTGTTCACTTACATTCAACATTAAACACATTTTTAAAATAGAATTGGTTTGGAATTTGTTTCAAGAGAGTAGATGCAATTGATATCAAAGAAAACTCATAGAAGACTTAGTATTAATATTTGGTGGCTAACTTACATAAGTACATAGTTCATTGGTAATTTTAGTACGTGTGAAAGAAGAATATGAAGAAATGAAATCAAATGCATAGGGCTTAGCTTAGAATCTAGTTCATCGAATTTTGTAAGAAGACGGATAAACAAAATACTGAGTGACATATTAGATTACATGGAGTGCATATTAAGGAAGTTAGATATTATTAGTCACAGGCATCTAAGATCAACAATAGACATAAATGAATCCTTGATTTCATAAAAATACACCCATAAGCTACTATTACATTTCATCTAAGAAGAAAACATAGATAAATGGAATGAACACTGAAAAGAATACATACTACAGCCTTATGTGAGCCAGAATCACCAAATCTATTTATTAATATGCATATAGAGCATACATTTTTCCTTTCCCCATTAACAGTCCTAGAACCTCCTTGAAATAAAAATTCTTAGTCTTTCAAAAATGTGTCATAAACAACCTGTTATCACAAAATCAGCCCTGATAGGCTGCTAATCAGGAAGAATTTGAGTAACTACTTCAAACCAAACTTTTGGTTGAGGCTTAGCCTCCTCAACCTGAGAGGGCTCTCTCACTAGGTTAAAGATTTTAATTTAAGGATTAGATGGCTAACTCTATGGAAAAAACAAGTGAAAATGTACAAATGGTTGAAACACAATTAAAAAACATCTATTGGGCTTATGGAGTCAGAATATGTTTCAGTACAATAGCAAGATCAGCTTAACATGGAAGTCATGGCATAAGGAGTCTTAATATATCAACAAAACAGATACATAATGCAAGGAACATAGTTTATAAAAACGTGAAGGAAGTTATAGCATTATCAATGAATTCTAAGTAACATGTGTTCATACCACTGCAAGTGAGTAAATGAAGAAAGCCATGAGAAAATCAAACATTGAAACCCTCTCTAAATCCTGAGTAGTGAAGCCAAAATCTTTGTATTAACATAAAAACACACAGTCTCCCACAATAACACAGTATGATTGTTTTTTTTTTAATTGCCAACCCTGAGGCATTCCACCTCTTGTCTTTTATATAGTTATCATTACAATCTTGGATTCTCTGATCCAACATGAGGGGAATTCGAATTTCCTAGATTGACACCTATTCATACCTAAAACAGACTATTAATTACAAGTAACAGTTAACTGACTGTCTTAGAGTCCTAATACAATTAGGAGTACAACTCCTTATTATGATAGAAACAACCTAATCTAGGAATCAAATTCGAACTTGAAAGCTGCTCCTCTTTAACTTCAACCTCGGTAATGTCCATAACTCTCCTACTAGCTTTTAATAACTTCTCCTTTATCTATCCTGAAAACTAGGAAAATGTCCCCTGCACTATAGCCTTGGTCTTCATTGATGTTCCTCGAATCTCCTAATGAAAAAACTAGCCCCTTTAATCATGTAACATATGTTATATTAGCCATAGAACCCTACTCTTTCACCTGTGCAAACATTAAACTCCTTGAAGGTGCATGAAGAAGGTCAATCTGGATGTGCTATGAAATTAACTGTTGTTTTTGTAGTGCAAAACTTTGCTTTCACATATATCCTTTGTTCTTTGATTTTTTCCCTTGCTTGAGATTTAAACTTTCACAAGTGACCTCCTAGCACTCTCCAGCAGCATCATTCTCTAAAAAATAACCGCTTCTTTCCTTTGAGAATTTATCAAAACAACAAAACCACACCTACAACAGTTTTGTAGCTTGCTACGAAACTGCTGTGCATGTCACCTATAGCAGTTTCGTAGTGTGCTACGAAACTGCTGTGTGAATCAATTTACACACTTTTTTTTCAAAAACTTTCCTTCTAAGGATTCTTCACAGCTGTTTCATTATGTACATATGCCACATATACTTAACATCACCCGTCCTTGAAGCATCTCCAAAAAGTAATGTCTTTATTTCAACCAAAATTGTTATTAGGGTTTCATCACTTACTTTCTTGCTCATTTGTGCTGAGGCTGAACTCCAGACTTGCTCAACTGAATTTCAAGGTCTCCAATTTGTCTTTTCATCCTCCTGATATTAGTTCTTATTCTGCCATTGATCCATCTGACATACATTGCTTCCTTGATTGCAGGGACAGTCCAGGTGAAGTATTGAGCGTTTATGCTAACTACTTCAGGATTTGAAGATTTTTCATCTTCCCACAGAGCCTTCATTCTGTTGAAATTGGCTTTCTCAACTACATGTTTCCTTGCCCTTTTCTTAAGTTTGGCAATCTCAAGATTGGCAAGTTTCAATTTCTTCTTGAATTCCTCATAATTATTTTCTTCTTCTTGAGTATTGACTGCTCTATTTCTGTCATCTTCGTGCATGGGTGATGGTAGGACTACTGGAACTACGGGCTATTCACAAAAAATTTATATCTCCCATGTTTCATCTATGTCCGGCTCTGCCTCTTGTAACATTTTTGACCTCCCAGTTATATGCCTTCTAGGCTTGAAGACAAGATCTGAAACTTGATCATCAAACTGTAATTTTTTAGAGGATTTCATCTTTTTTGACTTGCCCTCACCTAATTCAATGAAGTCTACTTGGACCAGAGGGGACTCTTCAATGTAAATAGCATGAAGAAGATCATTCAAACTGTCCTTTGAGACTGGGCTTTCATCAGTGACCACTGTTTTACCCTTTTCTCTTACCCTTCTCTGGACTGTTTCATCAATGGACTGCTCTTGTGCTGCTTCCTTAATTTGAACTTTATTCTTCTGTGAATGCTGAGGAGTATCTTGAATAGCTAATGGTGTTCTAGTCACTGGCTCCTTAACTTGCTTTCTGGCCTTTAGTTTAACAAACCTGCTTGACCTTTTTTCTGCATAGTGACTAGTCACTGGTGATGATATTTCCTTAGCCCTAGGGCTAAGTCCTGTTTCAGCTCTAAAACCAAACATAAAGAGAAATGAAGACCACTCTCTATTTACCTTCTAAATTTCATGCAAGATAATTAATTTAACTAAGCCATGATGGAACAATGATGTTTCACATGCCTCTTTCTTCAATTGAATTTTATCAGACATCTTGCCTAAACTTCGAAACAGAAAGAAAGGTAGATATAGAGAGATTATCCTAGTGAAATGCAATAGGAGTTTGAAATGATAAGAATACACCTTGTGGTATCTTCATTCACAGGTGTAGTACCTTTGTATGCATGAGAGTAGGTTGGCATATGTATCTTTGACATAACCCCTTGGCACTGCTTTAGTTAAATCTGTGTCTACAAATTATGGCTTCAAGAATATCTTGCAAGGTGCCATTTCAAACTTTAAATTCTTAAACCACCTTTCTTGACCTCTAGGAATTTCCGTCACTAAAGATATAACTTTAGGAGAAATTGGAAATTCTAAAACTCCAATCTTTGTATGTAAACCTGTGAAATTTAGAGCAAATTCCTTGGTCACTTGGTTATGTCCTCCTTGTAGTTTCTCACAGAACCTCCAACAAACTACTTTTTTGAAGGCTTCTTCAATTGTTTTATCCTTCGTGAGAGCATCTAAGCCTTTAGGTTCAGTTCTTAGACATCGACCTAACCTGTGATTTCTTCTTTTTCCGACATTTCTCCTTTGAAATCCCTGTAGATAGAAAACCTAGAAGAAAACTGCCTTGCTTAATTGAGGAAATGCCTCGCTTGAATTTGATGAAGAGCTGCCTCGCTTGAACCCTGCGGAAGAAATCGGGTTTCTACTCGCCCTAGGCTTGTTTTCTCGGACTAAGAACAACACCAAGTGTCTCTTACATGAATATGACCAAGATCAACATGAATATGACTAAAATCAACTAACCTTTTTTTGAAATTTGAAATGACTATGCACAAATGATCCATAACCCATCTAATGATGGATATGAATGGTTGCATGTGAGAGGAAAGGTTCATGGACTGACACCTGATGATGAAAATTTAATGGATTCTGGTGGATTTGACAGCTAGACATGATTGATCACGAATCCCCAATTTCGTAGTGCATCCAGTGTAAATTCTGGGTTTTGCGCTACGAAAACGCATAGACAGTTTCATAGCACGTTCAAATTTTTGAAATGACTAGACACATGAAACTTTAAACATGATATGGGATCCATAAGGGGCCAAAAAATGATGATGGACTTTATTTAATGATGGAAATGAGACTCTAATGCTATAACTGAAACTATTAAAAACATAAAAATGACTCAACCCTATCTAACATTATGACTTAGGAACAAATGTAAACTGTCCAAGTTTAGAGAACTTTTATAGTGATAACACAACCTTTAATAGGGTCTCAGGATGAGTACCCCTTACAAAATATTGCTTCTTGATTTTCCAATGATTCATCACAACATAATGATATGAGCGTGCTACTTGCACAACTGTACTAACTAAACCCTAACTAACTTGACTTCATTTCTTGAAATAGAATATTTATAAAAAACATAAAATAGTAAGGTGTTATGATTGACACGGTCAAAATATCTTCATCTTTGCTGGTGAGGTTCTGTAGGAAGAGTTGTTGGGTCGATGATCAGTAGTTTTGGAGGATTTATGAACTAATCACTTTTCTTCCATAGTGTTGGGATCAATAGAGGAGAGGGAAACAAATTTTGATAGGTGATCTTAAGACTTGTGACCCCTAGATAATTTGGCTTGGTGCGAAATAAGGTCCTCACGACCCATAGTAGTTGGAAATATCTCCTTATATAGTTCACAATTGTCTTTCCCTTTAAGGAAGAGGTCTTCTCATGGGAGTAATCGACTTTGCTCTTAGCTTCTACAAGAATTTTATTGTATTGCTCCCATGGGATCAATCCTCCTACGAGGTCCCAACAGCTGGGAAATCTATCTCTAAGTGTTTTCTCGATTTCTGAGTCAAACGCAACAACATTCTTCAACACAGTTTCTAGACATTCCTCAACCTTGGCTCTAGTTGCTTCCTTTTGGATCATCTTGGAGACATCTAAGATTTCAATTACCTTGTCTACCACATCTATGGCCCTCAACTCACTAAGTTATTTTTCATTGACATACTGAATGGATATTTTAGTTGTCTTAGTATTCTTTTCATCCTCCTCCTTGGCAGATAGAATAAAGAACTTATAGTCCTTGATTTCAACATTTTTCTCTGCCATCAGGGTCAGGTACTCCTAGTTGTTCTTTATCTCTGCTATTATTGCATCCCATATTAGCTTTTTAGCCTAAATGAGGGACATGTTACCTTTCATCCTGTCTTTTAGTTCAATAATTTCTTGGTTTGCTGCTTGCATATTTTTACTGATTAGTTCTGCATTTGTCTTGGCAATCTCCAGTTGTTTCTTCTTTTGTACAAGGGAATGCTTGGCATTGTCTAAATCCATTTGTACTTTATTGACTTCTCATTCTGAGAGTTGCAACTTGGTGAGGGTCTTAGTGAGCTACTCCATGGGATTTTGAGGATTCTCTTGCATAAGCATTGCAAAAATATGAAAGCCATTTTTTTTGTAGCTTTGATACCTATTGCTTGAGGGCCACCACTTCATTATTCCAGTCTATCAAATCCTTGACTAGGATCTCTTTTGCTTCCTCCACCTGTGCTAGTTCTTTTGACTGCACATGTTCACTAGCAGGCATCTTCATTTTATGCCTCAGTTCTTGGATCTCAGTCTGTGAACTCTAGATAAGAGTTTCTATAACAAATTTGTCTTTTGGGTTCACTCCTAGCTTTATAATCAACTCTTTGAAGCTCTCATTTTGTAAATGCAGAGCTCTATTTAGATTTATCTTGATTTAACTTTGTTGCAACCTTCTCTAATAGCTTTTTAGTTTTGCTATTGGTCATAGCATTCCGACTTAATTCACTATACAACATCTCTCTCACCTGCCTATGAAAGTTAATTTTGTCCAGCAAAGGGACACTTGTTAGGTCCAGAGATAAATCCACAATCCTAAACTATGAGCCTGATGGGAGGGACTGTGTCAAGGGGTGATGTAGTGAAAACTTCATTTGGTTCCTCTCCATGTCAATAGCATCCAGGAGTTTGGTCTAATAGGAGAACGAATGTGATGCCAGTTGTTGTTTCATCTCTTCTTTGACCTTATTGTTTCTTTCCTCTATCACCTTACCTGTTTTCCAACTAGATTCTGGCATTTGTGAGCTCCTAGAATAGATCAGTAGGGCTACCTCTGTAGATGAAGAGGTAGAAGCTTGAGGTGGGTCTTTTAAGATCACCTAGAAGCTTGGTTGATCTAACTTAGTCTTGGTCAACCTAGTTTCAATCTCTTCATCCATTTATTCTTGGGTTTTGACACTTTTACTGGAGTGAACATCTTCCATTTCCACATCTACGGTCTCATCCACATTTCTCTTCTTTGCCTTGTCATTTTCCATTGGAGTCTCAATCTCCCTTTATGTATTAATAGGCAAAGAATCAAAATTATTTTTCCACTCAACTTTTGGCATGGGTTCATGATCATAGGCTGATGCATTAATACCTTTCCTTCTCTTTGATATGATACCATGGAGGTCATAATGCCAAATATCCCCCATTTCAAAATTCAGTTCTTTCAACATATTTTCAGTTGACTAGAGAGCTTGCCTGAAGTTTTTAACGAAGGGACCTATTGGCTTGCCCAACTTGAACAAAAAACCTTTATTAGCAGGAATCAAGTGGATTTGATCCACATGTAGGTTCTATTTGATGAATTCTAAGGCAAATATTCTCATTGGCATAAAAACAGGTAAACGGTAGGGAGGGAACTCACACCCATAAACCTTGATTTCAATGTATTCCTCGAACAAGTACCAATCACCCACCCTGGTGTGCTTACTAAGTTGGAGGATTACTTTTTGCTGAGGCAAAACCATTGGGGGGGAGATATTGTGGATGATTTTGTATGAAGTAGCCATATAAATGGATATGAATTGAGAAAAACCCTCATTATTGGGTTTCCTCTTGAGAACAACATCCCAATCAAAAAAATACTTTCATTGTTTGTGTGAATCCATGAGGTTGAGACCCAGGTATTCAAACTCATCTACATGGGTATATAGGAACAAATAAAACATTATGGAGTAATATTTGAAAAATGAAGTGACAGAAAAATGGTGTAGCTGGAATTTGATGGATTCAACTAGGAAAGAAGGTATATAAAAAAAATCCTCTGGCTGCATCATCATTCTCAGAAACCCTATTGTGGATTTGGTGACAATATTGGCATCATCCTCCCTAAACAAATGGGCAATTACAATGAGAATGCTTTGCAATACATTTGTAAATGTAGATATTGGAAAAGTATCAACAACAAGTAAGGATTGGTGGCCAAGGGCAAAAATCATATGTAAGAAGGCATGCTGCTCCCCAACTAAGAGGTTGTTATAACTATAAAAGAGGGTTGTTTTAGCAAATTTTGTTGGTTTGGGAGAAACTAGGTATACTTGAGCCTTTTGAATCATCTCTGGAGTTATCTACAATATTTTACTCCAGTGGATAATATAAAATAAATTTTCTCCTTGAGATAAGACAAGGAAAGCCACGAAATGAACTTTGGATAGTGATAGATAGATGGTGCGACTTGGTAGTATAACCTTGATTCTACTACAATGAAAGGGTCCTCTCCCTTGACATAATGGTCATACATGTTGAACCGAAGATCTGACAGGTGGTAGGGGTGTAATGGGTCAAAGAATTGTGACTCTTTGTCTATGAGTGAATCAATATTGGACGAGGGTTTTTATTCCCACGCTTTGGGAGTTTTGGGGGCTAATTTCTTCATTTTGAGCACGAGGAGAAAATTTACAGGTAGAAGGCTTGCAGGTTACTTGGTTGACCAAGTGAGAATCGAAGAACGATGTTGGCAGGAGCTCTAGAGCAATATGATTGGTGAATGACATCATAGACCAGTGCAACAGTGGGAGAACTCGACTGTAAGAAGTATGAATTTGAATTCCAACAGCTAAAGGGTCGAGCCTTTATAGGAGGAAGGAAACATTCATCTGACATCATGTGAAGTCATGAGGGGGAAGACATGTGGCACCTTTTACTATCCAATATGAAGCATTTTCATAACTCTTTCCATGTTTTATATCAAACTGGAACATGACATTT
This sequence comes from Pinus tabuliformis, assembly GCA_031772625.1. Lineage (NCBI taxonomy): Eukaryota > Viridiplantae > Streptophyta > Pinopsida > Pinales > Pinaceae > Pinus > Pinus tabuliformis. Next base: position 289,401,390 of record CM062806.1, on the reverse strand, counting down.
ATTAAAAAAATAAAGATATTACAATCTTGTTCATAACTTAGATAGTTGAATTTCCATTTTAAGTAAAACAATATTATATCAACTTGGTTGTTACATGCTGAAATGGATTTTCTAGAAACGAATTGTATGAAATGTACATATATCTATAAAATCTATTGCATGCTCAACATGAATACTATACATGTCATTTAAAAAAATTAAGATAAAAAATTTCAATTAAATCTAAACATAAATCCCTATTGATTCTAAATTTTAATTAAATTTTAGATCTATGGGGTTCACATAAGGATCCTCCCTAAAAATAAAACCTCCTTGAAATTTGGTGTACTTTAGAAACGCTAGCACCTCAAGGAAACTAAAACATATATAACATATATGTACACATATATGTACACCATTATGAATCCATCCTAGATCAGAGGGAAACATTTCTCTATTTAAAATTACAAAATTACAAGAGTATTCAACTGTCACATCTATAAATTACAAAATTCATACATTTGAGATCTCTTATACTAGATTAGATTACACTTGATTGCTATAGACTCAGCTTCAAGGCTTTCCATTTGAATCTTCTACTCATATGACCAATGGCTCATAGGAATGCAAGTCTCCATAATATGTTCATGGAATGAGTTTTTCATCTTCCATCTCCTTGGTTCGCCTTTATTAGTTTTGATTTCTATGAGATTGATCTGAGCCACTATGCCTACATGAATCTATTGACAAGATATATATTTGTGTTGGAAATAATACTGAGAGGGGGGGTGAATCAGTATTATCTAGCAATTTAACAAATCTTCCTTATTTGATCTTTTGAATTATTCTTGCATATCAGTACCATAAAATAATGAGCATGAACAAAGAAAATAGACAGTCACACCAAAGAACACAATATGTAAGGTGGAAACCCAATGTGGGAGAAAACCACCTGCTGCAATATGTCTCTATCTTCTTTCAATTTAGAAATTCTTTTACAATGATTTTGTACTGGTGCAGTCCTTTACCAGTACGTAGGCTGCAACCTACAGAGAGCTACAACTCTCTCTCGTTTTCCAGTCTCTCCTGGAAGGGAGCTACAACCCCCTACTTCTTTTCATGAAGAATCAAATGATCAACAAGTATACAACAGTTGCAGTCCACTACAGTTATCAGATCAGTAATCACAAAACTAACCCAGAACACCTTATGAACAGAAAAATACAGTCAACAGATCATCTTAAGACAGGGACACAATTTTTCTTTCTGTGGCCTGCGACTGGACGCAGTTTACCTTCTGCTGCTTTGCGTGCCGACGCACTGTTCTTTAAACTGTTCTGCGTACCGGCGCACCCAACAATACTATCGCGCCGCGTCTTTTGCTTCAAAGACGCATCCAATAATACTATCGCGCCGCGTCTTTCGCTTCAGAGACGCACCTGAGCCCTTACTGTACTGCGTCTCGGCGCACTTCCCCTTCGCTAGACCTGCGTCCCTCAAGATATAAGAGATATGAAGACTTCAGAGCTAACCCAAACAGTCAGATCTGCAGATCTGATCATGCGCCATAGAGATCACAGTCCATTAGAAGATTCGCCCTCATAGATCTGGACTAGATCTCACCAAAAGATATTCAACCAAAGATGATGATAAATCCAAATGAACTCCTTTGCTTTATATAGGCAAGCTCCTCCCTAAAACATGGAACAATACCACGAGCCGACACCATAGAACCACAAAACCGTCGGCTAGATACCACACAAGAAACCCCCACGTGCTTTTCTCTGTCTTGAAATGTGTGCACTGGGTGGACGCACCCCCTGAACGGCTGGCCTGCGTCCCTGGACGCGGGTTCTGCATGGTATACCTGCGGGGATGCACTTTCTGAACAGATTGCCTGCGTCCTTCTTTAAAAATAGAGAGTTGATCATCAAGAATAGTGATCTACCACCTGAATGGGTTGCCATCAAGGACAACACCTGAATCATAATGCCAACAATCTCCCCCTTTGGACTTGATGGCAACCTCATGATCTTTAGCTTCATTCTCCCCCTTTGACATCAAGGGCAAAGGGTATGCTCCCCCTACGCTCATGCTCCTCCAGATCTGCAAATAACCAGAAATCCACCATGAAAGAGATAGAGACATATTGCAGCTATTTCCAAGATCTCCTTCTTCATAATGCCAACAATGCATTATGTGCTCCCCCTGAGCCTATACCACCAATAAGAAGATGTTCAGCAATAAGATGATGCATCAACAACCCCCAGCTTTTGCCTGAGGTATTCAAAAGTGTCTCTGGGCAATGGTTTGGTGAAAATATCAGCAACTTGTTCCTTAGAAGGAACATATTCCAACTTGACCTTCTGTTCAAGTACTTGTTCCCGGAGAAAATGGTACTTGATTGGTATGTGCTTGGTTTTTGAATGCATAACCGGATTCTTTGAGATGCTGATTGCACTTGTGTTGTCACATAAGATAGGGATTGGAGGTGTACAAGTGATTTGATAATCCTGCAAAGTCTGCATCATCCAAAGGAGTTGGGTGCAACAAGATGCAGCAGCAACATATTCCGCTTCAGCTGTAGACAAGGCAATTGAACTCTGTTTCTTGCTGAACCAAGATACCAGTCTGGAGCCCATAAAGAACGCACCACCACTTGTGCTTTTCCTGTCATCCACGCTTCCGGCCCAATCTGCATCTGTATAAGCATGAAGAGTGAGATCTGTATCTCTAGGATACCATAAGCCATAATTTTGAGTCCCTTGAAGATATTTGAAAATTCTTTTTACTGCCTGAAGATGAGTCTCCTTCGGATTTGCCTGAAATCTTCCAACTATTCCAACTGCATGCATGATGTCTGGTCGGGTACCTGTCAAATATAGTAAACTTCCAATCATAGATCTGTAGGTTGGTTGATGTACTGCTGCAGATTCATCATTTGCACTGAGACTACATCCTGTGACCATGGGTGTACATACAGGTTTTGCATCTTCCATGCCATATTTCTTCAAAATCTGCTTGAGATACTTGGTTTGAGATAAAAAGATTCCTCCTTCCTTCTGTTGGATTTGCAAACCAAGGAAATATGTCAGTTCTCCTAGCAAGGACATTTCAAATTCTTTCTGCATGACCGAGGCAAAGCTTTGACTCATAGCTTCTTCATTGCTGCCAAAAATAATGTCATCTACATACACAACAAGTATTAGCAATTTGTCATTTTCAACTTTTATATACAGATTGCTATCTGCTGATCCTTTTGAGAAACCTTGTTGATGAAGATATTTGTCCAACCGGTAGTACCAAGCCCTTGGAGCTTGTTTGAGACCATAGAGAGCCTTTTTCAATCGGCATACAAGATTTGGATCATTTCCAAGAATGAACCCATCTGGCTGTTCAATGTACACTTCTTCTTCCAAGTCTCCATTCAGAAAGGCTGATTTCACATCCATTTGAAATACTTTGAAGTTCTGAAAACTTGAGAGAGCAAGGAACATTCGGATGGCCTCAAGTCTTGCAACAGGAGCAAAAGTTTCTTCAAAGTCTATTCCTTCTTGCTGCGCATACCCTTTACAAACAAGTCTGGCTTTGTTTCTAATTACTTCTCCATTTTCATTCAATTTATTTTTGAAGACCCATTTTGTTCCAATAACATTCTTATCCTTTGGTCTAGGAACCAGCTCCCAAGTGTTGTTCTTTTCGATTTTCTCAAGTTCTTCATCCATTGCTTTCACCCAACATTCATCTTTGCATGCCTCTTTCACATTTTGTGGTTCAGTAGAGGAGAGTAAAGCCAAATAGCTTGAAGCTTCTGCAACTGTTCTTCTAGTTTGTATACCTGCTTCTTTCTGTCCCATGATCTGAGATTCTGGATGGTTCTTCTGAACATATCTGGATGGAGTCTTTTCTTCTGTTCTTGTTCGTTCTTCTGCGTCTTCGTGAGGTTCTTCTTGAGATTCTTCTTGAGGTTCTTCTTCTTCATCATTCTGTCTTTGAGGGTAGCTTTCATCTTCTTCGATGTCTTCACGATGTATTTGCCTAGGAATGTATCCCTTCTCATCAACCACTACATCAATGCTGTCAACAATTCTGCCAAGTCTTTTATTGTAGCATTTGTATGCTTTGCTATGTGGAGAATAGCCAAGAAGAATGCCTTCATCTGCTCTAGGATCAAGTTTGCCAAGCTGCTCCTCAGTATTCTTGATATAGCATTTGCTCCCAAAGATTTTGAAGTGCTTTACCGAAGGAGTTTTACCACTCCAGAGCTCATGAGGAGTTTGAGTGCTGTTCACCCGGACATTTGTCTTGTTGAGAATAATAACCGCAGCATGTGCAGCTTCACCCCAGAAGGTTGCAGGAGTTCCTGATTCATCAAGCATAGCACGAGCCATTTGTTGGATTGTTCTGTTCATTCTTTCAACAACTCCATTTTGCTGAGGAGTTCTAGCTGTAGAGAATTCTCTCCTTATCCCATGTTCATCACAGAAATCGAAAAATTCATTTGAAGTAAATTCCCCACCTCTGTCGGATCTGAGGCACTTAATTTTGTGACCTGATTCATTTTCAACCAAGGCTTTGAAGGATTTGAATTTTTCGAATGCTTCATCTTTGTGCTTCATAAGTCCTAACCAAACAAACCTGGAGAAATCGTCAATAAATAATATCAAGTATTCCTCTCCTCTAGGTGTTCTTTTCCTGAATGGTCCACATACATCTGTATGTACTAGCTCAAGAGGCAGCTAGCTGATCCTTCTTTCTCTGGAAAGTTAGTCCTGGTTTGTTTTCCAAACTGACATGATCTGCATATGGTGTTGTCAGGAATTTTGATATCTGGAAGATCGCGAACTGCCTGATATTTGCATGCTTTCCTTATTTGTGAGAAGCTTAGATGTCCCAACCTTCGATGCCATAACCAGTGCTCTTCATCCTTGCTTAGATAGCATTGTTGTTGTCCTTCTTCAAATATGTATAGATTATTTGGAGTTCTTTTCCCTTTGAGAACTGTTTTACCTGTATCAAGATCACGAACAAGACATCCATTTGATCTGAATATAACCTCGGTTTTTTGATCACACATCTGGCTGACACTTAGTAGATTATGCTTCAATCCATCAACATACAAAACATTTCCAGCCTTAACATCTTCTTTTAAAGGAGCAATACCTTTTCCTTTTATAGTTGCAGGAGTATCATTTCCAAAAGAGACTTTCTTTCCCTTTTCTAAAATAGAATAAGACTCAAGTTTTTCTTTATCACCTGTCATATGCTTCGAACATCCACTGTCAATGTACCATAGATTTTCCTGTCCTTCTGCATAAAATGCTATCCCACATCTTTCTGTTTGAGGTTCCTTTATTCTCCATGTTTTGGTGCCTGAGGCTTGTTCCTTTTTCCGCTCTTGTTCCTTTCTTTCCTGAAACCTGCTTCTGCATTCAAAGTCTTCATGACCAAAATTATTGCAAATAGAACATTCAACTTCATTTTCAAGAGCCGAAAAGCTGTTATAGGTCCCTTTTTGTAATCCCTGTCATACTTCTTTGTTTTTGAGCTTCCCTAGTCATGATTGTTTTATATGCAACACATTGAGCTGCTTTGTGACCAAAGTTATGGCAAGAAAAGCATTGTCCATTGAAGAAGCTTCTGCGGTTATTGAATCTACCAGCCAACTGATTGTAATTTCTATTTTCATCTATTCTTGAACCAAACTGGGAAGATTTTACCTGTGGCTGGTTGTGGCTTTTGTTCACCCTTAAGCTGGATTGCCCCTGGTAGTTTCTGTTTGAAGTTTGTCCCTGCTTTGCTTGATGATCTTCATTGTGCTTTTGCTCATTTCTTCTTGCTGCATCAAGATAACTTTTTGAAGTGGATGCTTGAGAAGTTTCTCCATTATAGCCCAGACCTGTCTTATTTAGTGGAGACCGCTGCACACTGATAATCTCATCCAAAGTTTCAGATCCTTTGACAAACTTGAGATTAATAGCTTTTGTTTTCTCAATTTCTTTTCTAAGACCAACAATTTCACCTTCTAATTTTTCAAGATGTTTTTCCTTTTCATCAATTTGAAATTGTAGAGTATCAATGATCATGTTCTTTTCTTCTATACATCTCTTGAGTCTAGTAATTTCATCATAAAGGTTATCCACATCTACAGCATCCTCATAATCATCATCTTCAAATGCCATTAACAACCTATATTTATTACCTTGTTCATCTTCATCACTGTTTGATAAGCCATCACTATCTTCATGGGTGTAGTAGCTTTTCTTATTTGCACTTTGTTTCTTGTTCCATCTAGCTGGTTCCTTTCCTTTATCCTTATAAGGACATTTTGCAGCATAATGACCTACTCTTCCACAAGCAAAGCATTTGAAAGGTAGCTTACCTCTGAACCTTCTAGAACCCCTTTGAAGATTTCTGACAAAATTTGATTCTTCTTCCTCTTCTTCTGGAACATGACTTGCTTCATAGTGATCTTCTTTGCCTGATGCCTTAAAAGCAGCCTCCCTTCTGTCTGATGGACCTCCCTTTCTCATTTCATAAGCAGTTAGAATTCCATGTAGCTGAGACATAGTGAGAACACGGAGATTTTCTTTTTCTTCTATTGCAGATACTTTAGATTCAAACTTGGGGGATAATGATCTTAGAATCTTTTGAACTACTATAGACTCTTTTATTTCTTCACCCAAATTTTTCATACAATTAACAATCTCATCTACCCGAAGAAAATAATTAGCCACACTTTCATCATTATACATCTTGAGAGTCTCATATTGAATCCTGAGAGTTTGAAGTTTAGCTTGTTTTACCTGTTCATCTCCTTCATAGCTCGTGATCATTTTGTCCCATATTTCTTTTGCTGACTTGAAGTGGATTACCTTCATGAATTCTGTTTGGGATATACTTCCTAATAGAGTACTGACTGCTTTTGCATTTGTTTCATACTTCTTTTTCTCAGCTGGATCTGTAGGAGTAGCTGAAGGAAAAGCATAGCCTGTTTCTACAATGTCCCAAACTTCTGTACCAAGAGATTGAAGATATGCAGTAACTCTTACCTTCCAATAATTGAAGTTTGTCCCATCAAAAACCGGTGGCCTGATTGATGCTTCTCTCTCGTAGTTGCTCATGATGAACGATCTACCTTCAAGCGATCAAGCTTTTCTGAAGGACCTGCTCTGATACCAATTGTTGGAAATAATACTGAGAGGGGGGGTGAATCAGTATTATCTAGCAATTTAACAAATCTTCCTTATTTGATCTTTTGAATTATTCTTGCATATCAGTACCATAAAATAATGAGCATGAACAAAGAAAATAGACAGTCACACCAAAGAACACAATATGTAAGGTGGAAACCCAATGTGGGAGAAAACCACCTGCTGCAATATGTCTCTATCTTCTTTCAATTTAGAAATTCTTTTACAATGATTTTGTACTGGTGCAGTCCTTTACCAGTACGTAGGCTGCAACCTACAGAGAGCTACAACTCTCTCTCGTTTTCCAGTCTCTCCTGGAAGGGAGCTACAACCCCCTACTTCTTTTCATGAAGAATCAAATGATCAACAAGTATACAACAGTTGCAGTCCACTACAGTTATCAGATCAGTAATCACAAAACTAACCCAGAACACCTTATGAACAGAAAAATACAGTCAACAGATCATCTTAAGACAGGGACGCAATTTTTCTTTCTGTGGCCTGCGACTGGACGCAGTTTACCTTCTGCTGCTTTGCGTGCCGACGCACTGTTCTTTAAACTGTTCTGCGTACCGGCGCACCCAACAATACTATCGCGCCGCGTCTTTTGCTTCAAAGACGCATCCAATAATACTATCGCGCCGCGTCTTTCGCTTCAGAGACGCACCTGAGCCCTTACTGTACTGCGTCTCGGCGCACTTCCCCTTCGCTGGACCTGCGTCCCTCAAGATATAAGAGATATGAAGACTTCAGAACTAACCCAAACAGTCAGATCTGCAGATCTGATCATGCGCCATAGAGATCACAGTCCATTAGAAGATTCGCCCTCATAGATCTGGACTAGATCTCACCAAAAGATATTCAACCAAAGATGATGATAAATCCAAATGAACTCCTTTGCTTTATATAGGCAAGCTCCTCCCTAAAACATGGAACAATACCACGAGCCGACACCATAGAACCACAAAACCGTCGGCTAGATACCACACAAGAAACCCCCACGTGCTTTTCTCTGTCTTGAAATGTGTGCACTGGGTGGACGCACCCCCTGAACGGCTGGCCTGCGTCCCTGGACGCGGGTTCTGCATGGTATACCTGCGGGGACGCACTTTCTGAACAGATTGCCTGCGTCCTTCTTTAAAAATAGAGAGTTGATCATCAAGAATAGTGATCTACCACCTGAATGGGTTGCCATCAAGGACAACACCTGAATCATAATGCCAACAATTTGGACATAAAATCTCTATAAATGATGTAATTAACCCGTTTTTAACCTTAAAAAAAAAGGGCCATCACAACCATGCCACCAATTTAGTATGTGAATTTTCCATCTTCATATGGTCTCACCAACCTACTTTTCACATATTTGCATTGCATCAACTAGTAGGCCCTGTTCTCTTTATTTCTCGCGGGGGAAGTGATAGCAAAAACATTGCCTACAACCAAAATACAAAATATGTGTTAGTTAAATACATTAAATATTTCAATTTATAGATGAAACTGTTAATGATAGATGGGCCACATACCTTCCCTTACAATATCAGATACTCAATCATGATCAAGTGAAATGATGGCCTCTTCATCATGCATCTCTTGCCAAGTCGGAATTGGATGAGGTCCCTTTCGATTAAGAGGGACATATTTCGATCCTTTCACATACCCATATTTTTCACAGTGATCAAATCTACATCCATCAACACCAATGCAAAACTCACAACACATTTGATTTTTCTTGTCTAGATGGAAAATATTTCCCCTATGTCTTTTCCTCACACTGAATTTAATTCCTTTGTTCCGTATACAATATTACAATTCCAAGGAATGGATCTATTCACATCAACAAGTTATACATTCTAGAAGAACCTACACATAGGCCTAATATATTCGTGAACTTCATGTCCTAAATGGGATCTCCACTAGTTGATCACCTCTAGTAATGATTTGAGTCAATCTGCATCATGACTCATTTGGTACCTCCTAAGTGCTCACTTCATTTATGAATATTAAGTCGCTTCATGTTATGACTATTAAGCTCTTTTAGATAACCTCAAAAGAAATAAAATCAAATAAAAATTCTTTGTAGTTTACATATTGACATCTTTTAAGATCATTGTAATTTAATGTTGGCTTATTGAGGCCTGACCCAGGCTCAAAGTTGATTTAGCCAAACAAACCCCGGTACTACTGGCCCTTTCGGCAATAGTCCACGAAGTGTAGACTGAGGTCTCACCTGAAGTAGTATGGGAGGGTGCTAGAACTAGGTTTTCGCACCCTGGAGATGTCTGATGGGTTCAAATGGTCTACGGTTCGAACCTGCGCGCACGTTGCTATGCGCACTTTCCTGTACCTCACAGCCTGAGAAGCTACCTTTGTGCAGCCCTACTTGGGGGTCGAACATTGTTATTACCCAAGTCCTTACTAGTATCCCACTGTTAGTTGATTATTTTAGCCTACTTGCATACTTTAAGTTATACTTAACAACATAAATCATTCATACAAGTGTGCACAGTAAATAAACAATATATTTTCAATTTATATCAATCCTGCATTAATAAATAATAGATACAAAAATTTGATATCAAACTTCTCTTTATTAATCTCTTCTTCAGTTACAGACTCGACTCCGCCCTGTGCACTCAGTTTCAGGGGTCCGCACACTTAGCTGCGGACTACTAAGCCTCTGCGCACTCAGCTGCAAAGCCTTCTCCTACTCTACGACCCAAAGACACACTTAGTCACTCAGAATTTTTCTCTTTCTACCTAATTCACTATCTTTTACCCTTATAGTCTCACTCTATTTATGCGACATTACATTACAAAACTAGGGAGGACAACCTTGGGGTGCCTCTTTGCATTAATGTGTGCATCCCATGTATGTGCGCGAGCTTCCCTTTGATGTTTGCTGTGATCGTGAAGGCCTCATCGATCCATGGCTGGATGCGCACTTTGAGAACTGGCTCCTTGTGTCGCGCCACATCCACCTTCTCCTTCAGTGCTTTAGCTTGCTGCATCCTCATAAGCCTCTACGTGAGCACTACTGTCTGCGCAGTTCCTTGGACACTATTGTATTGTTGTTGGAGTTCTCGCACTTCTGTTTCCAAGTACAGAGTCATTAGGACCTCAAGTTCTTTTTCCAACATGCTGGTACAGTCTCACATTGCACCTACGATTTCCTCCAGTCCTGCTGTGATAGCGCTAGTGCATTGTTCTCTGACTTCCGGGGGAGTGGATGGTTGCGCATTTAACCGCAGCTCGACGATATGAAGATTTAGCTCCAGCTGAACCTTGGTCATTTCTTCCCTAGCCTCACGAACTCCTGTTGCTAACCTGTGGATCCACACCTCCACTAGTAAATATGCTAGGATGGCCAGCTCCAGGACGCTTCGGCAAGTGTCATCTACCACCTACACCAACTGTTGATTTTGCGACACCAATTCATCGCGCTGCAAGCTTAGTTGTTCCATGTTTATCTCTTGTTCGCTGAGGACTTAGATCGCGCGGCTCTCCCTAGCGCGCAACTCTGGCATTATCCCATCCTATAGCAAATATAGTGTCTCACGCGGAAGGGTAGCTAGATTAAGGCCAAGGCCTTTCATCATGCTAACTGTTATAGACATTTTTGTGCCCTACAACCCCAAGCATGAAATGTCCATAAACCAAGGGCTCCTAAGTCCCTAAAAGTGTTGTTCTAACCCCTAAAGGAACAAGGTCAACAGATTACAACTTCTCCCAGAAGTTCTCCATGAAAAACTACTCAGAATTGGTCAAAACAGGATCATTGCAGCTGCTCCACTGCCTAGGTGCGTTGCATCTCACCCAAATGCACTGTGAGGGTGTGTTGCATTTCAAAATTCCCTTTTGTGGGGTGCGATGGGCGAGAAATGACAAATGGCAGTGTCATTCTGCGAGGTGGAGAGGCAATGGAAGCTTCCAGAATCTTCTCCTGTGACACTTGCCTCACTGAATTCGACCAAGGATGAGTAAGAGGCCCTCAGTCTCCAAGTGGAAGCAAGAAATATTAGAGAGAAGACACTAATCAAATCACAAGCTGACTCATCCCCCTTACAGATATCTATATATGGATCACTCATCCCAGAGATCCGGAGGCTGGAATTTGCATATTGTAAGGAATTTCTGTTGGTTTCTAGAGACAAACATCAGATTGTTGGGTGATCTAAGCTTTGTTTGAGGTGAAGAGGGGCTTCTTTGCTGGGAGGTTGATGCTGGGTCAGAACAACCGGTTGTAACTCCTCCTGGATCTTTTCTTGTTTTATCAATAAAAGCTATTTGAGTTTTCCTCCATGCTTTTGTATCATTGATGCTTGTTACATTTGTATGGTCAATTTACATATGATCCTAGATTGTTTATGATTATAGATCCATGTCTTTGTATAGTGCTATGCTTCTGTGATCTTACAGGTACTTTGTGAAGCTGGGCGTGCAAGGGAGCAGGTAGCTGGGGACTATCAAAGAAGAGAGGGATCGAATCGAAAGATTAGCGCAAGACAGAGGTTGGTCTTTCTATTCCTCTCTATCTATAATTCATAAAGGAAATACAAAAGTAGTTTTTCTTTGTTTGTTTCTAAGGCAGATGTCACACCTTAGTGGGATAGAGCAGTTCTAAATAGAGACTTTTCCCTGTAACAAAATGGCGACTCCACTGGGGACATAATTAGTTTGTTTGTTTATCATTCTTTGTTGTTTGTTTCATAAACTTATAAGTAGCATTCGAACTGCATTTGCCATAAAAAATGCAAAGTAGATAATTGCTGCTTCAATCCATCCATTGGATCTGTTTATGATTTAAACAACTGATTTACAAACTATCTGATTGCCCTTGTGATAGCTCTTAGATCCTCCTTAGATCTACCCTTGATTGTTTGCATTACTGATTGCTTTTTACTCGGCCAAAAACCAAGAACTGAACTGCAAACTGTGACCCGGAGACCGAACAGAGTCTCGTTTCTGGCCCAGCGGAGGTATTGTTCAGAGATTCTGAATTTCAGCGCACTTCCTGAGTGGGCAACCTGCGCTGCATTTCAGATTCTCTGTGTTACAGGTGCGTTGATCAGACTAGCTCTCTGCAGTTGTGGTTTCTGTGGATCATTCTTTCCAGTTCTATTCCTGAATTTTGCTGCCTGTGAGCAGTATATGTCTGTTTGAAACCCCTTTTTCTTGTTGTTATTCCGCCTCCTTTGTACAAAATAACTGTAGATGTTTTTGTGTGTTTGTTGAGTTGTTTACAGTTCTCCTTTGCAAAAGTAGCATAATCATACTGTCGCCCTTTGATTTGAAACTGTCGCAAGTGTCATTTTCAGTCCTAGGAAATAGTTTGATTGCTGTTGATGGTCGATTATCCTGTTACTATTGCTTTTGGTCTGAATTTGTAATTTTCTAGTGTAAAAAACAAGCATCCATTTCAAAATCGTAAGGTGTCATAATCGTCTCCATTTTTTTGATTTCAAAAAGAAACTTGTTTATATTTGTCGCTTGAAAAGAAATTCAGATTTGTGCATCAGCTTTCTTTTTAGCATCCATATACTAAGAAAGTCAAAAAACAAATACATGCATGTGCATTTGCATATAGACAGTCTGATTGGCTTGATTTAGGAAAAAGTGCATTTAGAGTGTGCTCTTTGCTCTTTGTGAAAAGATTCTGTCTTTCTTTTCCCTAGTAGCTAGGATTTTCATTGCATAAAAGAGATAAAAAGTTTGTTTATCATCTTAGATTGCATTTTAGGAATTACATCTACATCTCGTGGTGAACCCGAAAGGCAAACTTCATAAACAAGATCAACTTAAAATAAATTCAATGAATCTAACAATGCTTTGGAACTTAACGCACAACATTTAGAGGTCTAGGCTAGAGACGTATTCCAGCGTCGTAAAACCTGGTAATTGTTGTTCTCACTGATGGTAGGGTGATTCCTCCACTTTGAGACGATAAGTGCCAGTACGGACTTGTGCTCCCACGTATCGTCGAGTATATTTTGGGAGACCCCAATAGGCTTAAATCCTTTATCCATAGGAAGCCGTGTCTTCCGCCATATCGATCGCAATGCACTGAACACAACATTCGGGAAGATTGACTGCCTTACCGTAAAAAGTATTCTGCAGTTATGCGATTGGTTTGGTACTCCCTCTACCTAGATTTCCACAGTAGTCGCTTTCGTTCCTTTTCAGACTCCTTAACGGAAAAGGTCCATCTGAGCACTTGTCACTTCAGGCTCATTAAAAATCGAAGGCGACTAGAGTCATCTTTTGTTTTTTCTCGACTCTTAAAAACTAAAAAAACAAGTTGTGTCAAAGCGTCTAATTTTTTTTTTAAACGGAATATTCATTACCCCTTTCCTACATTGATCTTGGGTTGAGAAAATGGAATCCACCAACCAAGGAATTCCCCTTGGAGGAAATCCTAGTCCCTTCTCCTCTTGGGGAGATGTTGGTGCACCCCATATGGCCACTTTGTCGCTTCCAGGACTGACAATTGGTTTGCCTGTATGGCTCTTCTCAACCTTTGTCGTTCAAAACACCACAATTCCTGAACAATAGAATAAGCAATTAGACGATTCCAGAGTTACCCACCAACCTTCTACTTCCTCTAATTCTTCCTCTCCTCCTTCCTCTTCGCTTGATGGGGCTGGTAAAGCCAAAAGTCAGGTACCTAAGGAGAAGAGGGAAAAGAAGAAGAAAGAGAAGAAGAAGAAGGAGCCAAAAGCGAATGGGGGCAAACGAGTGTCGTCTAGCGAAAATCCACACATTGCACCAACCAGGCCTAAATCGCCATGTGTCATTTGAAAAGGAAACCACTATCACAGAGATTGTCCTTGCATCCCTCGGATCTTAAGGGACTGGTCTCCTCGTTTGCACAACCCGGTGTCGTCAAACTCTGATGATCATGTTGAAAACACACCGTCAACTAGTGATAGTGAAGCCCCAGGACAAAAAGGAAAATATAGATTTCCTTGTAAACTGTGCGAAGGCGATCATGCCGTCCACTGTTGTCCCTTCTTAGACGAAGCTAAAAGAGTTTTGGACGATCGTCCCGTTTCATCGTTACGACTTCCTCCTGGATATAAAAAACTCTTGCTGAGTCCGTCATTAGTTGAAAATCTGGCTGGCCCGCTCAGGTGGTCGGCCAAAGCACCTATCATTGAAGATAAACCATCTGAATCCATACCAAACGAAAGTCAAAAGGTCGAGGCGGCAGTTGACCCGATCTTGCCTTCAGAGGTTCCATCTTCAGGTGATACAGTTACTGAAGAGAACAAGGATGACACCGTCCAAATTCTTTTCATAAGCATAGACTCCAATGAACATGGGGGCAATTTACCCGTTCCTTTACCACAGGAAGGAAGTTCGTCAGAGTCGTACCCGACCGTCTATTCGGTCCCACCTCCAAGCAACCTAGTTGTCTCCTTCGACTGGAATCAACTAGGCAGACCCCGTTTACCAGCTAGTATACCATTCCGGATTATTGTTCAAATATATAGAATGGTTATGGCTGGTACCATCATAGATGAGGGGGCTTCTGTGAGTATCCTTTCCTCAACTGCTTGGAAAGCGCTTGGTTCACCATCGCTTTTGCCTGAGATGAGAAATCTAACAGGCTTTGATAAAGGAACTAGCCGACCGTTAGGGATCCTTCCCAATGTGCCCATAACATCGAGAGGGAAAACCGTTCACATGAACGTAATGGTAGTTCAAGGACCCCTGGATTACAATCTACTCCTTGGACGAGACTATATTTATTGCATGGGAGCAATTGTCTCCTCACTCTTTAGATTAATGTGTTTTCCGCACGAAGGAAGAGTGGTCAAGCTCGTGGACCAGCTTTCATTTCCCGGATCATACAGAGCAAATAGTCATATACCATCCCTGAATGGTCTTTTCACGCAAGAAATGTCTCAATCTCCAGTTCGTCCTCCCGATGAGCGCGAGTGATTCAGGGGGACATGACTGAAACCCAGGGGGCATGCACCCTGGTCTGCTTCGGCAGGAAAACTTCGTGTATAGGGTAGGTTTCCGCGGGAGAATATGACTAGTCTGTACCCCCGTCCGTGATTGGAAGAGGGGTTTATTCTAGAACAAGATTCTCTTGTCAAAGTTATGTGAGTTGGCGGGCATCGCCACTCACCTTTGTTTATTTCGGTAGACATCGCCAGATAAGTGTTTTGTTTACGCCGTAAATAGAACTATCTTTAGTAACCTGTAAGAGGTAGGCCTCTCTCGGTGAAACAAATGTTTTAACGGACTAAAGAAGGGGTAACCTTGAAACTATGTTTTATACCTGGGGGCATGCACGCCTTTTGGCATGCAAGCAAAGAGCGAGTATTTTTTTTTTTTTAAATTTTAGGACCTCTAACCCTTTAAACTTGTAGGATTGGTCGTTTCCTAACTTGCATAAAGAAAGGATGTGGGGCAAATCTCGAAAAGTTGCCGTTTTATATGAGACATTCTTATCACACGATTGGATTGATCGAGCAGTTTTAGCACATAGTTTATGCTCGTTAAAAAATAAACATAAGACATGAGAAAATGTTTCCACCCGCATTTAAGCTCGTTAAAAAATGAACTATTCCCCGGTAAATAACCATCGTGAATGTAGTACTTCAGCCGTTAAAGCCTTGGTCGTGTTTGCACCGTCACCTCCACTTTTTCATTGGCCGATCATTCACCTCCATTTGATTGTTTACCCATTTTGAGGAACAGCTGCGAAGAGTGATTTCACTAGCCATCCTTGTGACGCTGCCGTGATTGGAAAATTCCAAACCTTACCTGGAATCAGCTGCTACCCGTTTTATCACTCGTTCCTCAAAAGACGAGTCTCCTTTAAGCTCTTTTCAACTGACTCGTAAAATATGAAAAGATTGCCGAGCCATTGGCCTCTCCAGCTCGTTAAAGGGACAGGAAGTGCTATCCCTCTAGATTTTAATCTTTTTGGACCTAAGGGATTATTACACAAAAAGTTCGAGCGCTTGTTTTGTTCGGCTCGTTAAAGTATCGAAAATCCATCCCTTCTATATTGTTTTATACTTTTTCGGACTTAAGGGATTAGATGACGAAAAAGGAATTTTGGAGTTACCTTTACATTCCTTTTCAGACTCTCTAAAATTGAAAAGGACCAAGTTATCTTTGTCCTTAAACTCGTTAAAAAGATTAATAGCGACAAACTTGTCTATAGACGAGAACGAGTTTCACTATCGCTAGGCTCGTTAAAACATAGTGATGGGTTTGCCCGAAGGGAAAATTATAGAACAATCATATTTTATCCTCCTCAAGCTTGACAAAAATAAAGAGGTACTGGTCAGCAATGACTGGGGAAAAATTGGGAAGAAAACTCAAAGAAACTTTGTTGGTAGCAAGTTGCTCTTGAACATGACACTTCCGCTCCGTGTCCGAGTCGGGTTGGGTTGTTTCATTCACCGGTCACATCACCATGGTCACGCCATACCATCCACATTTGGGGTTAATGCTATCGATCCATCACATCAATGTCGCCGATATGTTCAAGAGAAGTCATTCAGAGAATTCACCTGTGTCTCACCCACTACCATACATTATACTCCATTCTTTCATGACCGCCACCCTGAACCTTATATCACCAGATCGTTTTCACCTCTATTAAAATCATTTGCTCCGTTCTGTGTCATTGATGTGGGATTAATTAAGGCCCTCCTGTGACGGATCACTTCTTGTCGACGTCAGCTCATTATCCAAGAAGTTGATCTAGGAACACCCCATTCAGTACTTTGAAGCTTGCATGCCTCAATGGCAAGTTTCTCACTTCCGGCGACAGGTTTACATCAATGGCCTTCGACCGAAAGATTTTGCGTGGTGTTCGACGCCAAGTCCTTTATTCACACCACGTGAATTGTACTGCAGTACCTTGAGGGTCATTATCATTATCGGTGATTCCTCTCATGCTTGTTAACAGTTTACATCATTGACTGGTAATCAAGCGATGTCTTTCGATGTTCGACTTCAGAACATTTCTCACATGGATCGACTTGTACTTCGAGTGAAGATCGAATGAGATTGAAGACCCTGGATCTAGTTTCATCCATCCGAGCTGCGATATATATTCATGGAAATAAAGACATTAAATGTACATCATTGCAGCACAGATAATCATCCTACCAAAAGGATGATGGCTCTACCAGAATCATCAGTCTACAATCAGACGATTGTCTGTCCTATGTACATGAAAATGAATTTATAAAGCTGAGCATGGGAATGCCCACCTAAGCTAGATCATGAAAATATTATGAAGATAATGTATTGTATTGTATCTTATTACAGGTCTCCTCCTAGCATTGAAAGAACTTCGGATCCTCATAATAAATCATTTCACCCGACACCAAAAAGTTAACGGCCTCATACTTTAGGGGGCAACTATTATAGACATTTTTGTGCCCTACAACCCCAAGCATGAAATGTCCATAAACCAAGGGCTCCTAAGTCCCTAAAAGTGTTGTTCTAACCCCTAAAGGAACAAGGTCAACAGATTACAGCTTCTCCCAGAAGTTCTCCATGAAAAACTACTCAGAATTGGTCAAATCAGGATCATTGCAGCTGCTCCACTGGCTAGGTGCGTTGCATCTCACCCAAATGCACTGTGAGGGTGCGTTGCATTTCAAAATTCCCTTTTGTGGGGTGCGATGGGCGAGAAATGACAAATGGCAGTGTCATTCCGCGAGGTGGAGAGGCAATGGAAGCTTCCAGAATCTTCTCCTGTGACACTTGCCTCACTGAATTCGACCAAGGATGAGTAAGAGGCCCTCAGTCTCCAAGTGGAAGCAAGAACTATCAGAGAGAAGACACTAATCAAATCACAAGCTGACTCATCCCCCTTACAAATATCTATATATGGATCCCTCATCCCAGAGATCCGGAGGCTGAAATTTGCATATTGTAAGGAATTGTTGTTGGTTTCTAGAGACAAACATCAGATTGTTGGGTGATCTAAGCTTTGTTTGAGGTGAAGAGGGGCTTCTTTTCTAGGAGGTTGATGCTGGGTCAAAACAATCGGTTGTAAATCCTCCTGGATCTTTTCTTGTTTTATCAATAAAAGCTATTTGAGTTTTCCTCCATGCTTTTGTATCATTGATGCTTGTTACATTTGTATGGTCAATTTACATCTGATCCTAGATTGTTTATGATTATAGATCCATGTCTTTGTATAGTGTTATGCTTCTGTGATCTTACAGGTACTTTGTGAAGCTGGGCGTGCAAGGGAGCAGGTAGCTGGGGACTATCAAAGAAGAGAGGGATCAAATCGAAAGATTAGCGCAAGACAGAGGTTGGTCTTTCTATTCCTCTCTATCTATAATTCATAAAGGAAATACAAAAGTAGTTTTTATCTGTTTGTTTCTAAGGCAGCTGTCACACCTTAGTAGGATAGAGCAGTTCTAAATAGACACTTTTCCCTGTAACACTAACCGAAAATCTATTGGCCTCATTCGATGCCACTAGGGCCCCTTCCAGAAATACTATTGTGTTTTCCATCCGCGCGCACAACATTTGTTCTCCTGCCGAGGATCTTACTGCAAGGTGGGTTGAAAGAGTACCAACCTGAGGGGAGCGCACCTGTAACTCCTGCAACTATGCTCTGAGGGCCCCCAACACAGTCTGGTGCTCCTACATGAAATATTGAAGGGCCTCATTTGTGACATTGCGCACCATATTTTCGATGTCATGAAGATCACCCTCGGTTAGGGTGATCGGGTCAATGGCCAATTTCGACACCTTGACCTTCTTCCTCGATCCTACTCACTCTGCCATGTGTGGGTGCTTTAACTGTGTGGACGCGGTCCCTGGGTCTACGCTTCCTTCTACTGTTTTTGCTTCCTCTACCTCTTGCCCCTGTGAGGGTGTTGTTTGGCCCTCGCCCACCTTCGCAGTTGCTTCCTTTGGTGTCGTGGCTTCTTCTGCACCCTTTTTCTGCTCGGTAACTTTTTGTGCTGCTTCCTGCACTTCCCGCACCTCGACTGCTACTATTTCCTTTCGCCTTTTCTCAGCAAACTATGCGATGTGCAGCTTGGCATCGTCTTTCTTCTTTTGCACTATCACCCTCTCAAGTTCTGCAAGATCTAGGGCATGCCATTCCAGAGGCTATGCCTCTAGGACAATTAAAATGGCGTCATCAGTGGCTACAAAAGGTAGCTTCATCCACTACTTCATTGGATCCTTACGCGCTGTGATAAATATGTTCTGCATATCTACCTTAAATTCTACAAAACTCTGCAGACTGTTGTACATGTGGGTGACAAGTGCGGCTTTCGGTTGATCCACATCCAGATGTTCATCTCCATGAGCACCCAAAAGATCTTGTTCTCCCATATCCTTTTCGCATCCTTCATGGCCCAAAGCGAAGCGTACTTCACGGCCTCTTGTAATTCTCTGTCAATGTTGGGGAATTGACTGTCCTCCAACAATCCCCTACTAAGAGCAATATGGATAGCA
Organism: Pinus tabuliformis; assembly: GCA_031772625.1. Classification (NCBI taxonomy): domain Eukaryota; kingdom Viridiplantae; phylum Streptophyta; class Pinopsida; order Pinales; family Pinaceae; genus Pinus; species Pinus tabuliformis. Next base: position 289,381,753 of record CM062806.1, on the reverse strand, counting down.
ACAACCACGCATAGTGGAAGGTTTTACCCTACTCCTGGGCTTCACGATAGTTCTCCAAGAATTCTGTGTAGAGGAATTCAGACCAGTTGAACTGGACCCCCTCCATGCACTGCTCGGCCAGTGCGACTACTGGCGTAGGTACCTCGTCTACACTGCACTTCCGCATAACTTTGCCTACCAGGAGTTGGGTTGCTACACGTACCGCTTTATCCTTGATGTTGTAGATGGCGTAGCCCCTCTTCTTCTTCTCCAACTTGTACTTCATATTCATGTCCTCTGCGAGGGCCAAATCACTGCCCTTTCCTTCTGAAATGGTTGCAGGGTCCTTTCCTTTGTATGGAAGCCAAGAGATGTGATGAATCAGTTATTCCTTGATGGGGATGGGCTCCTCCAGCCATAGATACCAATCATGCACCAGGCATAGTAGTTGCCTGATGACGAAAATGGCTATTGGGGCGCGATGGAAATGCGACACCCATAGTAGGTTTAGTAGCTTGGCCTTTTCCACTCTATGCAGCCACTTCCGCGGTTCTAATGTTGTTGCCACCCCCACATTGTTCTGCTTCATGAGGTTCCCAATCTCAAGGTGAGGGAACTTCTCGTGGTCAGCGAGGTCCCAATCTTCAAATTTCATGGTCGGAATGTAGCCAAGGTGTGTGCCTTCGAACACAATGCCATCTGGGAGGAGCGGGGTCTGGAGCGAACTCTTGGTCAGGTCTAGGTCTTTGGGTACTTTGGCCTTCCCTTTCCACGGGGGGACATAGGCAAGTAGTTTAGTCATAGAGTGCTTAGGCTAAGTATCCACCTCCATGCCTTCATCTTCTTCCTCTACGATAGTAAGGGCATGCAAATCTTCTTCTTTGTCATCTGTTTCTATCATGACAACTGTCCCCTTTTCTTCCATCGATAATTTTCTGCACAACGAGTTCCTCGGGGACACGCATACGGGGGCCATTACTTTTTTATCCTTCTTGGGCATTGGCGTACGCAGTGATTTGAGGATTTCTGCCACAACCCCAATGCCTTTTGGAACATCCTCCACAGTGAGGGCCTACGCAGCCTCGCCGATGGTTATCTCTTCTATTCCCAAACCATTCTTAGTTGATGTCATTGTATCTAGGCTGTAATCTGTCACTCGTGAATTCCTGGGCTCAATCAACGCTTGACTCACAATGCTCAGGGCTCTACTCAATCGCTCAATTCTCATATGACCAAGTGTTGTTTGCTGGGAAGCCCTTTGTGTTTTATAGCCCTTTTTAAATTTGGATTCAGTTGTTCCCCCCAATTTCTATTCATTAATGTTTTCTTGGTGGCAGATTTTCCCAAATCTTGCCCATAAATCGCGTCTTAAATGCATGTCGCCCGCTCCATTTGGCCTCAAGTCGAGCATCCCATCGTGAATAGTTACTTCACTTTTTTGCCAACCCATGTGGCATTGTAGCCCTCTGTGTGCGGTTACGGACCTTGTGACTCTCTACTTCTATGCACATCCCCAATATTGCGCAGCTCCTAAGCAGAATAGTTTATAGTCCCACGCTCCCTTCCAACTGCTTGGAGCGCTAAGACTGTCCTTCCCTTGGCTAGTCAGGTGGTCGCACCACCCGTGTGGGGCTCCATCCTGTACTCCGTCACGATTCTCGGAGAATCCTCACCTTCTATTGTTGTGGTCGGCATAACACACTTCACCATGTTCAACGCGCTACCCTGGTCACTACGCTTGGCGCTATGCGATCCAAGACAAGGCATTAGACTAACCAATTCGCGACGATATTTCTTAAACTTGTCAGTATGATCATGCGCGCCTTGCCTTATCATCCTAGTTTTTCAGCGAAGCGCTTTTCGCTTTTAATCGTACCCTGTCTTTTTCCAGTTCGCGAAGTCTATGGTTTCCCTGTTGGATTTCTTCCTCAAGTCTCATGTGCTCTGTTTTATCCGGTTGTGTGATTCCTTCTTTTCGGGCTTTGCAAACCGTCGTGTCTACGGGTGCTGCTACATGCGGACTAGGCTTTGCATGCTCCATATGGATTACAGTGTCTGCTTCATACTTCAACTTCAGAAGTTCTCGTGTGATCAGGGTTTTGCACATGGTCCTATAAGCCCATAGAACTGCTAGTACGCGCAGGTCCCAGTTAGTGCATTTCACACGGTGGACTCCATTTAGTACTTCACAGACTTTGTCAAAAGCTTTCACGCGGATAATCTTCGGCACTCTTGGTCTTAACATACTTCTTCGTTCACACCATCATCTTGCCCGCTCCTGCTTGTTGGTCCTATTTCCTATCACAAGGACAATATGTGTTCATGTAGGTTGCGTACCATATGCCTGTACCCATTTGGAGAGGTGGGCGCGCAGGCTGTTTCATCCATCATACCCAACTTTCATCTGCATCTGAGGCTTCCCAAAGTGTAGGCGCATCATCCTTCTGCATTCCCACCAGTCTTCAAAATTTTGCTGGTGCGTACCCCACCATATTGCGGGTGTAGCGCATAGAGCCCATTTCAGAGCGTTGAAACGCTGCTGTTCCGGTACTTCGCTTTCAAATTTGTTCAGGAAATCATCCACCTAATTTAACCCATCATACATAGGTAGATATCTTACCTCTTTTGTCATGCAGTGCAGTGACCTTATCATCATGTTGCAGTTGAGCGTGGTTACCTCGTGTAACCCGTTTTGCCATCATTCTATTTCCTCGTCCGAATCTAAGGTGCAGGAACTTTCGCACTCCCATGAAATATTGCCATCTGCTGTTGGATTCACCCAATCCTTCTCTCATGTGGTTATCTTGTAGATATTGTCTAGATTGTCGTTGTTTTCACAGTCACGCACCAGCTCTGTGTAGCGCAATCGTTATGCAGGGTCTAAAGGTACCACTAGACGCAGTGACATTTTCTCAAAAATCATCTTGCGCTTCTTTAGATTTATCACTCCATTCATTCCAGTGGCCCAATCTATTCCCAGTAGTGCGGGATAGGGATTGTTTTCATCAACAATCTCTATCACTTCTACATCTGCAAGCACACTCGCACCTTCGATATCTACCATTATTCCCTGCAATCTTCCCATTGGTAGGATCTTTTGCTGGTTCACCATTCGCAATTGAATAGGAGACCATTACAACGCGAGCCTGCCCATGCTCTCCCACATCTGCTTTGTTAGGATGTTAGCATTGGATCCTAGCTCCAAAATCACTTGATCCAGCAATCAATTGCATCTCCCTTCCTGTTCACTTTGTGTGCTTTCTGAGCTTCCAGACTACGCGAGGTTCTCCTGGGCCAGCACATCTAGTGATGAGTTCTTGTAGTGCCTTCACTGCTTTGTTGTTGCGCAACAACTTCATGCATGTCTCCAGAAAGGTAGTAAGCGTTGATGGGCCCATCTCCAGTCCTAGTTTGTCTTTACCACCTGAAGTGGAGGCCTCCATGAAGCTCTTCTTAGCTTCCATAAATGTCTCCTTCGCATGCTCCAAATCGAATTCTGGTTCCTTTATTGGAGCCTTGCGAACCCAGGCACTCTCTTTGAGCTGCTTACCTTTGTCATTTCTTGTCATGATACCACTTTGGAGCACAATGTTTACATTCAGGTCCTCCTCGTGTGGCTCAGACCTCATCATTTGTAGGTTCTAAGTTGGGGGAGGTTGGAGTGTTCCTTTATTGTGCAACCTTGCTATTAGTGTGGGGCAGTCCTTTGTCTCATGATCAAACTGGGTACAATATAAACATGATGCTCTTGTCATATTTGTACAATCCCGGGCATAATGCCTTGGCCCTCCACAATTGTAACGGGAACCACTATCCACAGTGCCTTCTTGGTCCCATTCCACCTCGACCTCGTCCGCGCCCCTAAAATCTAGTGTGTGCCATCCCTGCATTTTGATCGAGGGCTCGCGTTTCGTTCTGAACTCTATAGGTAGGAGTCTGATCCATCATCAGTTCATAACTTCTATAGGTACTCTCATCATGGCCTACTGACCTGCAGAAATTACAAAACAACTTCTAGGACGTTTGTGTATACTTCTTTAATAGATGGCAGTTATCTGTAGCATGCTTTCCTCCTATCTGACAAATCGCGCACCATAATGCAGTTGCTGCGCTCGGTCCTGCTTGTGCCTCTAGTTTCAATGGCATTGGCCTTCCTCCTGCCAGGTATTTCGCAAAGACTGGACAATGGTCCTTGTCATGTCCTTGGCCTTTGTACATTGTGCACCATACCTCCTCGCGCACTTCTAGGCGAGTTGTCCTATCTTGTTTCAAGCTTTGCATCTCAAGGCACAAGTTTTTCAATTATGCATGGATCTGTTGGACTCCCAAGCTAGGATCTTGTATCGGGGTCTTGTGCAGTATTGCCCATCCGTCAAGGTCAGGTTGGCTTCATGAATCATACAATTCAGTCTATGATGCAACTCCCAGGGGGTCTCACCTCGAAGCATCATGATTTCCTTAAATCCAATAATCGACTGTGTCTCTGATTTTGGCTTGCTAAATTCCCTATTTAGTGCATCTTGGATATCCGCGACCCCTACATTTGGATTGTCATTGGAATTATCAATGTACCACGTCAGTGCACGAACCTGCAACACGCTCACTAGTGTTGCTTTCTTTATATTGTCATTTGTGACTCCTTGTGCTTCCCATAGAGCCTTTACCACGAACCAAAATTGGTTCGGATCTTCATTCCCTACTCCTTTGAACACCAGTAATTTTATTGTGCTTGTCATATTGAACTGTGGTGGTGGTGGAGGTGGTGCAGGCGAAGATGGGGATGAAACTGGTGGTGGTGTAGGTGGGGGTGGTATGTGCGGAATTCGTTGTCTTATCAGACTGATCACTCTCCTTGATGAAACTTTCGCGAGCTCCTCCTCGCTCTCTCGTGGAGGTGAAATCAAGGGACTAGTCTCTAATTATTCACTACCTTCATTTCTGTAGATCCTCCCACTTCACGTAGCCCCAAATATATATATATATATATATATATATATATATATATATATATATATATATATATATATAATATAATAAAATTAAAACTAAATAAATAAATAGTAATAATAAATAATAAATAAAATAAATACTTATCTAAATAAATAAATTAAATAATTATTAATTAATTTATCATTTATAAGCCGACTACAAATGAAGGCATCATAAATATTTTTCAAATAACTATTAATAAGCTCCGTAAATTCACGCTCTCTCTTCTCAAATACAAATCTCATTGCCCTGATGATGGACTCACTAAGCTAGTCCAAAATGTTGGTTTCAAAATTGTTCACAGGTTTTTCCACAAAATTAAAAAATCAATTTATTTGCATAACTCGCTTTTCACACAGTAGCATCTTAATCCAAGTGTTCAAAGATTTAACGTACTTACCTTGCGGTCCTTTGAGGAAGCGTTGTTCCGCCTCGTTGTTGCTGATTGAAGTATATACCACGAAATCGGTGGTAAACCCTCCTATAACTCAATCGAGCCAATGGTCTACAACGTGTGCGATCTTATCTTTCGGTGATTCTAGTTTGCGCACCAACTTTGGTGTCCACACAATAGGTTTGTCGAGCCTACACCTTCCCTGACTATCTGCTAGCTTTGCAATCCACTCGTACAACTCAGAGGGGAAGGATGCAAAGAAAATTTTGTGGATTTCCGTATATAAGTAGCATTCTAACCACTCTTCATTTGATACTTGTAGATTCTTGTTTTCCTACGCCACAAACTCGTGAATCTTTCTGTCCAACCACTCTTCAATTTCTTTCTTTGTTGGATTCCAGTGACATGACATCAGACATCTCTTATGCAGATCCCGGTCCCGGCAGCAGAACCATTTGTTGGCTTATTGGGGCTTGACCCAGGTTCAAAGTTATTTTAGCCAAACAAACCCCGGTACTATTGACCCTTTCAGCAACAGTTGCAAAGCGTGGACTGAGGTCTCACCCGGAGTAGTATGAGAGGGTACTAGAACCAGGTTTCCGCACCTTGGAGATGTTTGATGGGTTCAAGTGGTTCGTGGTTCGACCCTGCGAGCACATTGCTATGTGCAATTTCCTATACCTCGCAGCCTGAGAAGATACCTTCACGCAGCCCTACTCAGGGGCTGAACACTATTATTACCCAAGTCCTTACTAGTATCCCACTGTTAGTTGATTACTTTAGCTACTTGTGTACTTTAAGTTATACTTAACAACATAAATCATTCATCCAGGTGTGCGCAGTAAAGAAACAATATATTTTCAATTTATATCAATCATGCATTAATCAAGAACAAATACACAAATATGATATCAAACTTCTCTTTATTAATCCCTTCTTCAGTTACAGACTCGACTCCACCCTGCGCACTGAGCTACAGGGGTCCATGCACTTAGCTGTAGACTACTAGGCCTCTGTGCACTCGACTGCAGAGCCTTCTCCTACTCTACAACCCAGAGACACACTTAGTCACTCTGAATCTTTCTCTTTCTACCTACTTCGCTATCTTTTACCCTCAAAGCCTCGCTCTATTTATGCAATCCCATGGTCCGCGGACCATGGGTAAGCTGACATTACATTACAAAACTAAGGCGGACAACCTGTGACTCTAACATACTTCTGCGCCCGCAATTTGCAGAGCTTTACAACACCATTCGGTTAAAATTTGGACTTTGAGCCCCAAAACATGCCTTGGGGAGGATTCCATGCCCAACATTTAACATACATTGATTGTGCACTAAAGACACTTTCTACAAGTCAACATGAAAACTAAAATTGTTATTTTGTAGAATTTTACTTCTTGAATGTTCATAATTGAAGGCCTTAAGATAAGGAATTGATTGAAATACTTGGATAGGAAATTAATTTTAGGAAAGTGCATTAAATTATAGAAACATATCATTAATTGTTCAAATTAACATACACTGATTTCACTAAAAGACACTTTTTACAAGTTCAATATTAAATTGATGTACACATGATCATATTTTAGTTCATTTTAAGTATCAAAGTGACATGCATCATAGTAAGCTCAAGTATTTATTTCCTTAGCCTATGAAACTAGAAATCAAAATTGATATTTTGTAAAATTTTACTTCTTGAATGTTCTTAATTGAAGGTCCTAAGTTGAGGAATTGATTCAAATATTTGGATAGCCAACAAAATTTAGGAAAGTTCATAACATTATATAATCTAAAAACATATAATTAATTACTTTTTGGTATACTAAATTCCAATACATATTACTTATATCATGTTATGACTAAGCTCCTATATATAACCTCAAAAGAAATAAATTTTAATAAAACTTATTTGTTGAGAATTACTAGTTGAAGACATCCTTTAAAATTGAATTTAAAATGCATTTCAACCTATTTTGTTCTTTAATTGAACCATGAACATATATTTTAGTTCATTTTAAGTATCAAAGTGACTTGCATCATAGTTTAAGATTGCATTTATTTTCTTAGTTTATTTCCTAGGAACTTGTCAAAATTGTTATCTTGTTAGTTATGTATGATAATAAATTGTCCATATGAAAATATATAGAAATTACATTATGCATGAACATCCACAAACTGAAATAACAAGCATCCATAAACTAAAGTAATGTTCATGCATCCATAAACTGTGCATGTATGAAAATATACAAAGTATGTACATCACATGTGAATGTTCCCTATGAAATGGGCCTAGAAATATGCAAATTATCTATGATACACTCTAGAAAGTATCGCTTCTAGAACTATTACGTGTGTTCTGCTGCACAGAGTGAACACCCATAAAATGGTACCACAATATAACACATTCAAATTCAAATTAATTGGGAAAATATTTTTACAAAATAAACAATCTAGAAATAAATGATTTTGAATTATGCATTTAATTAGCCCCCTACATGTGACTCATTCGAGTGAAATTGGAAGTCAAGTGGGATGGGGGTCTGATCAATATGGGTTTGGTTCTCCCCTGCTTGTAGCTCTATTCCTCCATACCCAACATCCTGCTCATGTGTCCACATAATTGTAGCATCAATACCCCTCTGCATTTGTGCCTATGTATACAATGGCAAAGAAAAATTATAATTAGTCTATGATTAAATTAGCATGCATATATGTAATTTTAAAAAACATGTTGAAATCTTAGGGATACTTTTTTTTACCTCAATTGTTAGTCCATGTGGTTGTAAATAGTGACTCTCCTCCAAATGAATGTTATGAGGTGGAGATGGAAGTGGATCTCTAGGTGGAGGAGACTGAGCCATGGAAGCATGCACTAGAGGAGGCTACTTTGGCTAGTCAACTTCTCCCTCAAATGGCCTCAGAAGCTTAGCTGTGTAGTTGGGTTGTGCATGAATGTTATCATGAAATTATTAATATAAATGCAATCTGATACATACTTATTAATATAAATAATGTTTAATTTGACAATAAGAGTCAAAAGTTCCATATATATGTACTTGGTTTGTGTCATCTTGGTCGTACACCCTCTAAGTGTCATGGATGGTATCACGACTCTAAGTGCATATAAAAAAAGTGGGTCACACCATAGACTCTTGATATATGAATCATCATGTAATGCAATTGGTGGGTCACAAGGCAAAGAAGGTGGTATGCTCATCTCTCCATGCAATTTGACATGTGCAATGGCCAATGTCCGCTGCATGTTATCTACAATGGTATGCATAGTCTTAGTGTCAAGCTGCGATGACTACTCTAGCTCTGTCGGTAATGCCATGCTTTGAGATGGTCATCGAAACAATATCGGAGGTGGTGCTACATTGATCAAGTGCTCACTGTTTAGCTCAAAATTCAAAGTTCTCATATTGGATCGAAAACTGTATGGTTGCGTCTGTCTCATCAGGGCAATCACAGCGCAATTCGTTTCTCTAAAAACGAAGTCCGGATGAAGGAGAAAAGGCCTGTTGTTCGTTTTCCTAAATAGTTAAAAAAATTGTAGAATGGGATAGAATGATGACATGGCAGTCCAGTCAGCAAGTGGAATCTTCTTTAATTTTCGCCCAATGGGGTTGTGACAAGTGTCACCTCCAGATTTTCCAGTTTGGTTGTGTGAAGGTGAAATTGCCTAATTGGCCTCTAAGGTGGAATTCGAATTTTTTATTTATTTATATATATATATATATATATATATATATATATATATATATATATATATATATATATATATATATATATATATATATATATATATATATATATATATATCTATTTAAATCAGAATATTTCAAAGGGTGCATATATTCAAAGTTCGAATTTCATATGGTATGAATATATATTTTCGACGAAAGTTATTAAAGTCAACGAAATATTTCCAAGGCTCAAAGTTTAATGTTATAATGTTTTTAGGGCGGTAAAAGTATATGGGATGGGTAGAGGCGAGTTTTGAACCAGTGACCTCCCCGACCCGAACTCCATACCATACCAATGAACCACTACCCAAGATTTGAAAATCATTGCCACGTTTTTTTATTTAACCGCATATGAAGGGTTCCAACCTAACCGCACCCATAAAAATCGCTTAGTGCATTAAAACAAGATAAATCTGCAGTTAATGTAATTAATTGTGTAATTAAGAGTGGTGATTAGTTTGGCGGACCTCCCAATTCGGCGGGAACTCCAAAAATGGTGAAGCTAACTATAGTTATTCCATAATTATAGGATCTTTTCTAGGAAAACTGTTTGAGCCATAATTTTCTCAACTTTCGACCAAATGGAGATCAGAAAGAAGTGTTTTTGGCTAATTTGGACCTTATGAACACATTGGTGTATGTATTAGGAGCCATATTGAATTGTAAACCAAATTTTTTCCACATTGAGCTAATACATAGGCCTAAGCCATGGAAGTTGGACCAAGGAGATGTAGCCTAGGAGGAGTGAACTCCTTCATCAAAAAATTGTGTTAATGCATCTCTTTGATGGTTTGTTGCACTGTACATGTTTGTTGCTCATTATTCTTTTTTGAAGCTATTTTTCTCATGAATGTCTTGTTTAACTTAAGGAAATTTCCCTGTTTGTAAGCACAAACAACTAAGGAAACCTCAACAAAAAAAGAAAGAAGCAAGAACATGTTTATAAATCTATAATTTCTATTAGCACAACAAAACTAATCATACAAAAAAAGATCAAGTTGGTATCAGAGCTCAAGGTTGAATTGCTTGATTTCTTGAGTTTGTGCAATTATGATTTTAATGGTTGCAAAATTGTGATGCTTACAAGGTTAAAGTTGTAGAGAGGAGAAGGGAAGCTATTGATTGCAACTCTTGAGGCAACGCCAAAAAGAAGGAGAGCCACAAGGCCACAATCTCCAACGACCAAAGTTCCAATTCTAGCTGCGCTTGAAGCTCCTCAAGTTTTGCCTTCTATTGAGATTGAAGAGGTACAATTAGTACAAATTTCGGAGCCTGAATCCATAGCCATTATATCTAGAGAAAGAGAGCCTGAAGGTCCCTCTTCAGAAGAGGAAGAATTTAAGAAATATTTCTAAACTTTGACTAAGATGGTTAATGTCCTCTATGAAGAGAGGAACACCAGAATGGTTGGAGAGATTTCTAAACCTCCACATGGAGAAGGAAGCTCAGAGGACAAAAAATATGAGAAGAAGGATTCCAAAGGGAATGCCAAATAGTCCAAGATTATACACAGGAGTTTAGGAAAAGGGCTTTATTATTAGGAGTGAATTTCAATTCTCAAGATACACTACTGAAATATATTGGGGGTTTACATTTCTATTTGAAACATACTATTCTTATGTTTAATCCAGACAATTTAAATGAAGTATGTGTGTAAGCCATGCATCTTGAATCTAGAGGAAAGAACACTTATGAAGAGAGTAGTAATAAAAAGGCACCTAAGGGTAAGGAAAAAGAGAAAGGAGGAAAATGGAAAGGGAAGAAAAACACAAGTGTGAAGAAAGAAGGGGAGAAATTTATCTATAAACATTGTTCAAAGGAGGGGCATAATGAGTATAAATGTTGGAAATTGCATCCAGAAATGACGCCAAATAAGTTCAACAATAAAGGGAAATAGAAAACCACTACTATCACTTAAGAAGATTTAGGTTTTGAATCAGGTGATGAAAACAAAATCACTTTCGTGGGATTCAAAGGAAAACAAGATATTGAAATCACTAGCTCACAAAACTATAAAACTACTACCACTCCAGATGAAAAAAGACGAATTGAGTTATTCATGTTAGGTTCATATTTAAACACACCAATATTGACACACTCTTCGATAGTGGGCCACAAGTGAATCTAATCTCTGAAGACTTAATCAACAGATTGAATCTTGAAACTATACCTCACCATAAACCATACCCTTTGGGATGGATAACAAGAGACGCCAGTTTACAGGTTACAAGAAAATGTGTGTTTAAGTTTGCAATCACTACAACTTTTGATGACGAAGTAGAGTTAGATGTGGTACCACTTGATATTTCAGGTGTGGTGTTGGGTTGTCTATATTTTTATGACTGGAAAGCCATCTTTTACCGCCATGAAAACAAGTATCAATTGTTCAAGGATGGTGTGGAGTATATAGTGAGTGCCCATCGCAAAAATATGAACATCTCTTTGGTTAATGAAGGGGAGGAAAAAATACTAGTGAATTCAAGTAAAATTTTAGTACTTCTCATGTTCAAGCCAAATGATGATATTGTTTATGAAAATGTTGCTGCATGTAATGCAAGTTTCAATTCTGATTCGGTTGGTTTAGTTTATCAGAGTGATGAAGTATTTCAAGTTGTGAAAGAATCGTCCTTCAAGGAGAAAGAAACTTCACATGAAATATCTTTGCAACAAGAGGTTTCTCTTTGTGATGTTAGCATGCAAAGGTTGAAAAAATTGCAAAGTGTAGAGACACCAATGCAATGCAAAATTTTGTTGAACAATGGGCTCATTCAATCATCCCTTACACCATGTTGTGCACCGATGGTTATGGTGCCAAAAAGGAATGGTAAGTATTTCAAGAAAGAGGACAAAAGGAGTAGTTTTAGCCAAAGCAAAGTTGTAAAAAGAGGTCAGTGCAAGAATATACAAAACACCAAACAAGAATGGTTTGTATCGCTTTTAATGTTGTATGTGCTTTGTAGCACTTCCATTATATACATGTATTTGAATTATGGAAAAAAAGAGTCCTTTCTTGAAGAAAGTGTCCACTTGCATGACATGCACATGTTTAGAAAGTTTTATTACACACATGTCATCTATGAAGGTGTTGTCACCACAACTACCACCCTATTAAAACATGCTCTCATAGCAAGTTTTTGAATGGGTCCCCTAGTAGTTTGATTCCTCATTTGTCAGAATGATCTGTATTATCACAAGGATGTTAACTCTTTGCCGAGTCGGATTTTCCATGCCTGATGGCTAAACCATTGAATAAACCTCTGCTGCAATGGTTCATTCCTGACACAGCCTAGCCCTTTGTTCACTCCTTTCATCGGGACCTTTTAATCTTCACAAGCATGCATGATACACTTATGCCCACACAAACAATCACCCCCACCCTTATCATAATCATTAGTGCACTTAACTCACAAAATCTTCTGTCACGTCCTCTTTTTTTCATCATAACTCCTCATAACCGAAATACTCCACAAAACAAGCATAAACCCTTTTGGGGCCATCACAAATAACACAAGGCATTCAAGGCTTCAATACTCGACGGGTTTTATTAACTCAAATGTATACATTTCGGGTCAGAAGCCCCATCGCATATCACTATCGGCCCAGCCCCAAAGCTATGTGTATAAACAACATGCCTCTATCTACCAAACCTACCGACCCTATTAAGCATATCATATATATATATATATATATATATATATATATATATATCGGGCCTGGAAGCCCCAACACATATCGCATATCGTCGGAGCGCGGGGGTCATGCAGTTAGCAGAGAGGTGAGAGCCAGACCCGACAATGATTATATGCCTGATTATATAAAGTTCGAGGTCCGGCTTGAGCGATCAGGGCGGGATTTTCTATATTTTGATGTGTTTTCGAAACTTTCTGAAATAACAAAGGGATCGGGTTTTTAGTGTAAAAGGCGGGCCTATGGAGTCTCGATAGTGTAATTGCACATCAGCGAAGTGGAAGGCATGGGTCCTGTGACCTGCGAAGGGTCCGATACCTAATTGTGATTAAAGGAAGCCCTCAAAAACCGTGCCAAGCCTATGGATTGGGCAGGAGATTATGTGTTGCCTGTGTTTTATGTTTTCATCCTTTTCGCCCTTGCTCCCATGGTTTTTAAAGAGTCAATGAAGGAAGAATTATGTTGTGTATGAATATTTATGTTATAATGTTTGCAATCATCAAGCTAATGATAGCTATCCTTGCAAGTGAGAATTAAAGGACACAGGAGGGTATTCGAAGACCCATGTATGCAGAAGCGTTGTGTTTAAGGGTCTGGCCTCAAGTGTTCTGGGTCGGAACCCCATGCATTTCCTGTACATTCCGTAAGAAAATCTCTCCCATCTTCATTATGGGAAGGAAACATACAGTCACCCTTTTTACCAACATCTGTTCTCTTCTTCAGGAAAGGAATCGATCCGGCCATTTTGCTTTCTACGTGCTAGTGGTCATGCTGACAATCCTATCTCTGTGTACTCAATTTGCATACTTGAAATAGTGGGAAGATGAAGAGGCAGGGTATACCTAGAGTCAGGGGCATTTGGATAAGTATTACCTCTGAAGAGGAGAAATGGCTTTTGATTTTAGAGAAGAATAATTTTTCTTTATTGTGAATAAGGAGGACTGTTTTGGGGAAGAAGGAGCCTTTAGTTTCAGACTTATTTAATTGTTCTTTTATATGTTTTAGATCAAAGTGTTGTTGCTAGCATGAATGTAAATGTGATTTGTATTTATGCATATTGATGACTTACAGTTCACTATTAGTCTTGTTAAATTGAATGTGATTTAGTTTCATGGTTAACTTGTGAATGGTCTTTGATTTGAAACTAAGTTAAACATTAGTTGCAAGTTTAATTTCATAAAAGAATGTGGATTCCTATATGAGTGATTGGATTTCAATTTAGCTTTAATACAGTCTTGTCCAGCTGTGAATTCAGTGATTGATTCATTTGGACTTGAATCTATACATGATGTTTAATCTTCTTTATCATGCTCCTGTCGAACATATATATGATGTTTAAACCTCTGTATTATGCTTCTGTAGGATAGATTAGGATAGCTAGGACTAGATTAGAGTAGTTAGAAGTAGTATAGATAGGATTTAATACATAGAGGTTAGCTGTTTTATTTTTGTTGATTTAATTGAAGTCTTCCTCCCAGAAGAAATCTTTCAACATGTTCAAATAGTTTATGGGGTCCCTTAAAACCCGTCAAATCTAGCCATTCCAAATGAAAGCTGGTCTAATTGGGGCTTGCAATCGGGATAGTTCCCCTTGTTGGCATTGCGCACATTTTCCATGTCAACAAATTAGTGCTAGAAGGAGGGCTTGAACCATTGTCCATAAATTTTCAAAGTTTCAAATATAAGTGCCACGCATGGATTCAAAAGGATTAATTTTTGGATCGTAGAGGCCGAAAAGACCACTCCACCCATTTTCGAAAGAGCCTCATTTCGAAGAAATAGAGACCCCTCTAAGTCCTGTTTCTAGGTCACCCAAGGAAGAGAGACTATGGGAGTATCCTGTCACTTAGGAACAACCAGTCAGAACACTTACTCGGGCTTACGCTCGTTCCCTCTCTCAGCTTCCCATCTTTCACTCTTTACCTTCGACAACTAAGAGAAATCCAAGGATCTTTACCCTGAGTGAAGATACATCTGCAACCACTTCTCTCGAAGATATTGTGCTAGAATCCTTGCAAAGTATCAACACCCCTTGGGAAGAAATTCCTGAGGATTCCCCTTCTAAAGGTAACTCCTCACTTGATTTTGAGAATCCTAACAGAGAAGCCTCCAACCAAAACTTCCCTATCCATAATATGGCCAATGTTCCTCCTCCAGGTGGGAATCAACCCCCACCTCCTCCAGGAGCACTCCCTCCCTGGCTTGCACAGGATGTTGTAGCAGTACTTGGGTAGCAGCATCCCTTACCCAAAAATACAAAAAGAGTGTTACCCAATTTCGACCCCGAGCGGGAGATACTGCTGATAACCATATTCACTCTTTCTCCCTAGCCTTGCATAGTCTGGGGGTCACTGATGAAGATTTGGTGTGCCACCTTTTCACTTTTACTTTGACTGGTGCAACCTCCACATGGTATTTCAGCTTGAGAATAGGTTCCATCACCTCTTGGGATACTTTTCAGCAGGCCTTTTTAGACAAGTTTGGTGATGACAAAACACCTGCGGCCTTAGTTTTAGAATTATCCTGTCTGAAAATGGAAACCAAGAAGAAGGTTAAGGATTTTAACATCTAGTTCAACGCCTTGTTCAATAGAATCCCAACCACCACTAGACCTACTGAGGAAGTTCTCATGGAGTTCTATGTCTCTACTCTCCCTGTCCCTACAACGATGTGGGTTAAAAGGAGTAATGTGAAAACCTTACAAGGTGCTATCGATGAAGCAATAAAGGTCGAGAATGAAATGCTCAGTCTTACAGCATGCCACCCTACAACTGAAGAAAAGAAAGCCTCCCAATCATCCAAGAAGAGTAGTGGGAGTGGCAAAAAAGTGGTTGAGACCAAAGAAAAGGACACGACGGATGTGGAAGAGTTGAATCGGATCATTAAGAAACTAACGAACATAGTCATTGATATGAAAAGGAATCATGGAGAGAGTACTAGTGGAAATGGAGGAGACTATAACAATATAAAGCCCTTCAAACCTTTCTATTGGAAGAAAATAGAAGGTGGTCATGATCAACTTGCATTGCCTGCTCCACCCAATCAAGGGGCTTTAAACACAGAAAGAGTTGTCTCTTATTGTATTGCTCCTTAACAAAGAAGAACCTATACTAGAGCACGAACCAGAACAAGGAGACGAGGAGGAATACCAAGTAGAAGAACCCTCAGAAGAGGAAACCCAAATTAATGTGTTGTGGGATTTCCATAGTAATGAGAATGACGACAAGGGAGATAACACCGTAGAAATCAATGCTAATGAAATCCACATGTGAAGTAAAAGGCTGCTCCCAGGTGCGATAAAACCCATAGACCAGACCAAGCAAGATGTTCGCCCTCCCGAAGTTTCTATTGGAAAAGATAGATCTAGTGGTGATTCCAAGAATACCCTAGTTGCAAACCATCCAGAAAAGGATAAGACATCTCCCACTACAACTAAGGTGACTCAAGAGGGTAAACTCCCATCTAAGAATGGAAAAATATGTATGTTTACCCTGCCCTATCCCATTTATAACATTGACTACAATATTGTAGATGATCTCAAGAAGTCAAGGGCTAATATCACATATTTTGACTTGTTAAAATTAACACAGCAAAGAGATTTGTTGCTGAAAGCTATGAATGAGCGGAACTGCAAAGCCCTCGCTACCTCAAGCACCCAAACCAAAAGGCCAATGTCCAAACCTGTAAGTACCTCTAGTCCATCCCAAATACCATCAGCTATGGAGGCCACTTTATCTAAAATAAATAAAAAACCCCAAGATGTCAGTGCAGCCATGATAGGGAGGAAATCAAAATCTATGACTCCACCGTTCCTTATCACGTTTGAAATCTTCAACATGAATGTACACAATTTTCTAGTAGATTCTAGTGCCTCATCCACTATTATGACTTACGCTTTTGCTAAAAGACTACAGGCAGTGCCCAAGAAAACTGGAACTCAAATTATGCAATTGGACAGAACAAATGTGAAATTAATTGGGGAATTATAATATGTGTTGATTCAGATGGCTGCTAAACCACAGTACACACAAGTCATTGATATAGTGGTGGTTGGCATACCTGAGGCTTATGGAATGCAACTTAGTAGGGACTAGTCATCAAATCTCAATGGATATTTCTCAACTGATTGGTCCCATCTCTTGCTACCTTAGAGGGCGAAAGATGATATGCTGAGAGTCAATCGGGAAAGATACATGAAGTACGTAGTAATGGAACCAAACAACCCCAATGAACCTGTAATGTTCTATAACTCTATCCTTGGGAATTATAGTTTCGATGTTTATGCCACAGAAACCTGCTTCAGAGAATGCCATGCAGAAACAGTCAAGGAGGCTTTGACAAACGTACAGTTGGAAGAAAGAATTAAACACCCCCACAATCCAACTGATGAATTACCTTGTATTATAATAGATGATAGGACTAATTGCATAGGAAGTAGTTCTTTTAGCATTACCTTAGAGTTTATTTTTGGGACACTCCACTATGACGACTCTAACTATCTTGAAAGTGAAGGTGCTGGGAGCATTTTCATTGACCCACTAGGGAACCAACGTCTGATGGCCAGTCGGTTGGAATGCATGTGCACCAATAACACAACAGAACATGAAGGCTTGCTGAAAGCCCTGACAAGAGGCATTGAAAGGAATGTAAAAAATCTCGAAGTTTTTGATGACCCACAGATAATGGTGGACCAAGTAAAGAAAAATATACACTGATGTCCTCCACACTTGGTGAGGTACCAACATGAGGTATGGATTTTAATTGACAATTTCGATTCTTTCAATGTCACATACATGCCTCGAAAGTATTACCACAATGCTGATCTGATGGCTGCTACAGTTGCGAAAATTTTGCCTAATATTAGATTAAACAAGAATACATTTTATGTTGAATTGATTTTTAGATCATCCATGAATGATAACATCCAAAATTGGCAGGTTTCAAAGGTGATAATCAAATCCTTCAGTTCCTGCATTGCGAAAGAACACTCAGAAACGCAGCCATTAACAAAAGGGAGCATGACAAACTTATAAATGGAAGTGAAGACAAGGTAATATCTTTCATTGATAAATTTATTTACTTTTCATCTCTCATGAGTGAGCCAACAGGTAAGCACACTAATTTACAACACTTATGGCTGAGTCCATTCCAAGCTGTGGAACAAATTGGGCATGGAACTTACAGGTTGAAAACCTTACAGGGAGAAACTGAAAAACTCCCTGTTAATGGCCAGCATCTGAAGAAATACTTCCAGTAACCACCGCATTGGTGGTTACCTCCTGAGTAGGTTAGATTTCATTTCATTTTGTTGTTAGTTTAGTTGTATTTCTGTCCTTTCTTTTGTTTTCTACCAAGTCTATTTTTCTGCTGTTTTGAATTACATTCATTTTCAACCAGTTGATTGCAGTCCTCCAGTCTCGTTCTTCCTTTTAGATTCGCCCTCATTTACCACTCTTGGCCTTTCCCTTCCTCATTAACTTGTTGATGATTCTGTTGTTCCTGAATCCATCATTTCCCTGCAAACCAAACAAACTTTCTATCAGCCCATGAGCACTTGAGAATTAGCAGTGGAATGCAAACCGAAACCCCTCATTGGCATCTATTGGGAACTATGTGAGATCTGTTGATAACTTGGATATTTGGAGCATGTAGGGGCATATTCATAAAACAAAAAATGTGTAACTACAGCTGCACTGGCATGGAGGAACACTGCATTTTAAATAAATCCCACTCAGACCTAGCCTATACTTTCTTGTAAGGTTTACAGTCATTCTCCATTGGTCCCATCCACCACAATAAATGGTCCAATACCTATTACTCACAATTAAACCTCTTTTCATGGGCTAAGATCATTGTCTCATACCCTATGGAAAATCTAATTGTGCTCTAGTCCTTGTGCCTAAAACTGGAAGGACTCATCTAAAAAGAAACGAAATTTCAAGTCCTTGTGCCAATCTGGAAGGATAGGTTGTTTGGGAAGCCGGTTGTAGTAAGGACTATTGTTGGGCTCAGAGTATCGGTTGACATAGCAAGCCCAACCTTGCTTAAGCGGTTTAAAAATATGGCATAGTCCATTACTGCGCCCCATTCAATCTGTTATACTCCTATACCAATAGGTGTCATATTTCATGATTGACTTGATGAGCTCTGTAATATGTTCATCCCTTTCCTTGTTGCAAAGGTTTTCCATATTATCAGAAAATCAAAAAATGTAAAAAATGTAAAGAGGGTATACCCTAAAAGAAAAATCAAAGGGTAAAAAGAATAAAATGGTCAAAAAATAAAACAAATGAACCCCAAACAAAGAAAGATCAGGAAAGTGTGCAAGTCCAAAATGCCACTACTCTTTCATTTTTTGTAAATAAAGCATTGTGTGCAGCTTGTTAACTTTTTCCACAATTGATGAATGTCCAAACAGCTTGATCTTGGCTATTTCATGTTTTGAATTTCCTGTTTTAGAGATAGAGAATGAAAATCTGACCAAACCGTTTAATCTTGGCAGATAAGTAGATAGGTAGAGAAGCAAAGGAGCTCAACAGTTCAATCTGAGCCCTTGGATGTAATAAGTGCAGACTTTGGTAGGCTTGCTATGAAAAGAAAAGAAAATTTGATAAGGGTTTGCCTGTCTAAATGCAACCAAGAAAGAAGGAAAAAAATGCTAGGCTAAAGTAGTCAGGGCAGGTAGATTGGTGTTGCAGAATGATACTTGTGATGGATCATGTTTCTCAATGTGTTAACTTTTACTTTTATCACAAGTGCCATGGCGGACATTAGACTTGGAGCATCTCAAGCGAGGCAAGGTTTCATAACTAACTTCCCTTCATATTTTTTCCCTAAGTCATTCACTAACTCCCCCAAAGCTATTAAGATCTGCTTAATATCACTAAAATCACTCATCTCATTTCATAAACATTACCTAAGTAAAAACTCCATTTTACTTAGGAAATTGCACAAATATCACATAAATCCCTTTTGTTTACCCTAAGCCTAAGTTTATAGCGCTTTCGTTTACATTTTTTCATATTAATTGTTAACTTCTATTATATAAATCCTGCTTTATTACCCAATCCCGTATTGTATATAAATATAATAAGAAACCCCGATTTTTATATATCCCTGCCCCGGTTGAAATATAACCATATACATATTTGTGGGGAATTAATAATTTTATTTGAAACTTATTAAGAACCCTCCCCCACGCACAAAGGGTTAATTAACCTCCAATTGATTAATAACCAACCATTTCCCTGAACCAATGAAAACCACCCCGAAACGATTAAAATATTATTTATTTGTTGTCGGGCCCACACAGTTAACTCCCCGCCATATTCCATGAGCGCCCGCCGTCAGATCTCTGCCCATCCATCCGACGGTTGATAATTGTATCGCGCCCCCTTCATCGCCGAACATTAACTAGTGGGGACCAGAGGTTTTTGCCCCCGTACCGCTGCCACACGTCGCGCATCCGGGGTGATCGCTCCCTCCCACTCGAAACCGCCCAACCCCAAAAGTTGTGTGGGAAAAACCACTTACCACCTCCGCTGATGTCACCCTTTGCTCACGTCATCTATCCTTCTACTAACATCACCCGCCACGTCGCCCACCACATCATCTATCCCGTACTCCCGCTGATGTCATCCATATGGCTTACGTCATCCACCCAATAAACTCATAAATTCCCGCCAAAACTTCATTTTTTCTCAATAAAAGGGTAAAAAGCCATTTTTTGCTGTAAATACTATGCGCCCCGCGCTCTCCTACAAGCAATCGAGTCTACTGTTCTAGTTTTCAACTATCACCCGACCAGAAAAGCTACATCAACGAGCTCCTCCACATGTCAACCGACCTTCTAGTATACAGTTTCCTCTTCTTTTGACACAAGTACCTTTATAAACTTTCTCAATAAATGGTTGTCAGTGCATCAATTGCCGGAAACATCTCAGCAATCTCCACAGAAAGATCTAAGTGTTATGGATCAAAAGGCACAGAACAACCTCCAGTGCCCCAAAAACAGGTGTTTATCCATAGTTGCGCTGTTACCCTTGGGAAAAGGGAAATTTTGGGCTAAATATCAGACAACGGTGAGCAAAAGTTTGGCTAAATATCAGACAGTGGTGAGCAGAAGTCAAAACACAGTTAAAGTGTATCAGATCAGAATTAAAGAGTATCAGGTCAGCATTTAAGAAAAGCAGCTTAGAATTAAAGAGCACATTTAAGACAGGTAGTCAATGCAGAGTTACTACTGAAGACAGCTGCAAGCCGAACCCTAAAGGCCTGCCTCCAACACAACATTAGTTAGTTGTTTCTATTTTACTTGTAAACGCTTATTAGTTAAACCTAGATATTATCTCACAACTGTAATGAGATATTTTTTGTACAAATTTGTAGTATAATTACCCGCTCCATTACAGTATGGGGTTAGTTGGTTGTGTGTGGATTCTTAGACTCTGTTGTAATATTGAACTTTTGGAATAAAGAGCTGTTGGAATCAACTGTTGTTTGGCCTACTAGATGATGAATCG
Source organism: Pinus tabuliformis (assembly GCA_031772625.1). Lineage (NCBI taxonomy): Eukaryota > Viridiplantae > Streptophyta > Pinopsida > Pinales > Pinaceae > Pinus > Pinus tabuliformis. The sequence continues at coordinate 289,360,434 of CM062806.1, read as the reverse complement.
AAGCAGAAGACTTGTCACAAATTTCTTGAATCAACCACTGGATCAATAAGTCCTCTATACCCTGTGTTTTACAGTTTTCTTATTTATTATATCATCTGTGTTTCATAAATCTGAATGATAAAGAAAAGGTTAATTCAAAATATGCTTGATTGCACTCTGTTTTCAGTCTTTGTTGTTCTCTGTATTTTCTTCAGAATTTGGATAAGCAGTGAAACTCTCAATTGCTCCTGTTTTCTGATTCTTTCATGTTGGTTATTTGCTAAAGAATACTTAAATGCTCCTTACCAGTAATCATCCATTTTCCCTCTTTCAATAGGTTGAAGGATTCTTAACTGCCCTTTCACCCATTTGAGTCCATTCCGTCTGATCCCAGTCTCTATTTGTTCCCTGTTTGACTACCTTTCTTTGTGAAGCCATCGTCTGTTAAGAAACCAAATCCAAAAAGCCTTTTTCTTTGACTCCATCATGCCCAATGGACTGAACTATTCTGTCTTACTTCTCTGTTCTATTGAATCTCACCACCCAAACTAAAAAAATACCCTTGAAATTCATAACTAGCCTAATACCTTTAAAAAACAAAGCTAAATCATAAAGAGAGAGTGTTATGAAACCAGCTCAAGAAAAGATAGAAAAGATAGATCAACGCCTTAGAATTCAGCCTCTTCGAGGGGGCAACCTCCTTTACATTACATAAATGAACAATTCTTTTATGATTCAAATGAAAAAACCTCCTTTCTATATATAGGAGTCTAAGGAGTCACAATATAATCCAGCCGACCTAACAATAATAATATAAAGCCACAAAAATAACAATAGAGGGATTCTATGGGGCACAGAAATAACAATATGGGGGTAATAGGGGCACAAAAATATAAATAAGGGGTATAACTACAATAGTGATGGGGTAATCACTAGTATTATAGGGACCCAACAGAGAGCCCTCTCTAGATACAGATTGGCTAGATTCTGTATCTAAAAGATTGGTCTGTGGTTACCTCGGCATCCTTCCCTTTCTTACAACTTTGGGGAAAACTTGAGTGATAACATCATTGGCGACTCCATTGGGGACCTAAATAATTGTTTGTTACTATTGTTTATTTCGTAAGCTACAGACGGAGCCTGAAGTTAGCCAGGTAGCTTTTGAAATGCTTTTGCTTTGCAATTGCAGAAGTAAATGAATGCTACTTCACTCTATCTCTAGTCTAGCTTATAGATTGGACAGTCGGTTCCAGATACTTGATTAGTTCCTCTTTTCAAAAACGTCTTTAGGAAAGTCCAAAATTCCCACATCTAAAACCTCCTAGAAGAGACTGTTCAAGTTGTATTGTCAAACCTATTTCAAGAAAAAACCAAAAACATATTTAGAAACTGGTTTCAGAAAAGATTCATTACACTAGATCAAATCCTAATCCTAATCCACCACCTGTGTTTGAAAATCCCAATCTGATTCCTAGGATTCTTAGAAGATAAGAGAGACAAGAAAATTCTGCTAGTTCACACCTTGACAGACATTTGCAGAACTCCATTCAATCTGAGCTTACTTCTGAAAAAACACCAAACCTTCTGTGATTACTATAGCTTCTCCAAGTTCACCATCAACACCTCAAAATACCCTTTCCACTCCTCCATCTACAACACACATTCCCATTGTTATCCCTACTCCTCCAGTTGTCACATCTATTTCTGCAACCATGGAAAACCGATATACTCCCCTAAACTTACCTGCCAATCCAGGGGCTCTGCCCCAAGACTATCAAAGTAAAATCACTTATTTTGAAGGTATTGGTACTTACACAGCTCAACAACATACCAAGAAAATGACCGACTATTTTGAAAGTTATGAGATTGATGCTGATGATGTTAGAATGAAAGTATTTGTTCAAAGTTTAACTGGAGATGTTAGAACCTGGTTTAGAGCCCTCCCTGCAAACAGTATCAATGACCCACAAGCTCTTTATCAGACCTTCTTGAACATATGGGAAAAGAAGAAAGATCCTCTCCACATTTTATCAGAATATGAAAACCTAAGAAGAGGCACACAAGAAACTGTCCAAGATTACTGTACCATATTCAATAATGTCTACAATGCTATTCCTCAAAATCTTAGACCTCCTCCAAATTTGGCCTTGATCAAATTCCCTGATGCATTTGATTCTGATATGGCATACCAACTTAGGGAAAGAGCTCCTTGAAACTTAGAAGAGATGTAGAGTATAGCTGTCAGTGTTGAGGCCAACTTGATATCTAAACGATCTAGAGCCAGAGCTGAAAGGAGGACACCTTTCAAAGAAGAACCTTCTGCCTTTGAACATAAATTAGATGCTATTATTAAAGGAATGGATAGACTTGGAGATAGAGTAGAGACAATTGAGAGAAAATCCCCTTGGGAGGGTCAACCAAGCAATACTGGGAGAAATCCAAATTTTAGGAAGAACCAAAATTCTAACACTGGAAAGTTAGGACCTGACCAAAATATTAGGCCCCCATTTCAAGAAAATTATGCTGAAGCCTCAACTTCTGACGAACCAACAGAAGACACTCAAATTAATTTGATGGGACTCAACAATGAACAACAAGTTTTCTTGACCCAAGAGGATCAAGAAGCTCACATTCTTAAAAAATTCCAAACTCAGTCAGGTGAAACATTTGACTTTAGGGAGGGATATGATACAGCCATTTATGAAGTCCACAAACAATACAATCTGAGGAGCAGAAGAATATATGTCCCTGAAATCAACAAATAGAAAGATACCAAGCAACCCAGCAAAGATAAGATCAGTATCCCCCCTGTACATATTCTTTCTAAAACAGATCCTAACCCTGATAACCCAATTGTTGAAGATGTATCAGATAATTAGCCACCTAGCAGACAACCTTCCATTTCTACTCCTGCTAAAGAAAAAGTAGGAGAGCCTCTAGAACTTGATTTGAAAATAACTTCAGCCCATAATCCCACTCTTGAAGAGGAGAAAAACACAGAAAATTCAGCTGTCCGAAATACAAGAACTTAGACCGAAAAACCTTTCAATCTTGAGACAGAAGTAGGAAAACTAAAGATAGTTGTTCCATTATCAGAATTAGCTAAACATGATATCTACAGAAGTCAAATCAGCAGATCACTCAAAATTTGTGTGAACGAAGATTCAGTAAACGTTTTTGATGACTAGCCGAAATTGATATTTGGCCCTAGAGTGAATGGAAAAACAGTAGAGGGGGAAGTTCCTCCTTTCTATGTAGGTTTAAACATACATGATAAAATACTTCATAATTCCATGTTTGATTCTAGTGCTTCCCATAATTTAATGCCTAAATTTGTAATGAAGAGACTAGACCTTGACATCACCAGGCCATATAAAGACCTTTTCTCTTTTGATTCAAGTCAAGTCAAATGTTTGGGTTTAATCAAAGATTTATGTGTGTCACTAGTCCAATATCCTGCCAAAACCATCTTAATGGACATAGTAGTAGTTGATATTCCTCCAAAGTATGGTATGTTATTGTCTAGATCTTGGGGTGCCAAGCTTCAAGGATCTCTACAATTAGACATGTCTTACGCTACTATTTCAGTGTTTGGTCAACCCAAGAGACTATACAGAGAAACCTTAATGAAGTATGTAGTAAGTAGTCAAGAGAAATCTCAAAATTTCCCTATATACTCAGTACATTCAGATATGGATTCTTTTATCCTTTACAATGCCGAAATTGATCTCCCACATGAAATAAAAGTTCTAAAAGATGAAACAGAAAAAGTTGCAAATGAAAGGTCTAGTGTTCGAATCCAAGAAATTTCTGAAAATCATGAAACATCAGGTAAATTAGAAGAAACTGAAAAACCAGATCTCCCTATTGAATAGATCCCTGAAACTCCAGATGCTAATTATGAACATGAAATCCGTTGGTACTTAGAATTTGATGGTTCTATGAACAAATTAGGAGCAGGAGCAGGAGTCTGGGTGCACAATCTTTAAAACAGTCATGTCGAAGGCCATGCCTAAAGGCTAAACTTTAGATGCACTAATAATATGGCTGAATATGAAGCTCTGTTGCTAGGTCTTAAATTGGTCAAGAAATTGGGAGCAACTAGAGTGTCAGTCCTAGGAGATTCTGATTTAATCATTCAATAGATAAAAGGGAAGTTCTTGACAAATGATCCCAGATTAAGAGAGTACAGAGGAACAACTATAGGGATCCTTAGCACATTTCTAGAAACTCAGCTTGCCAAAATCCCGAGAAAACACAACTTGCAAGCTCATAGCCTAGCAATGTTTGCCAGCACCTGTAAATTACCATTTGAACCAAATCATCAATTCACAACTGAAATCAGGCACAGGCCAACCATACCTGATAATGTAAAGAACTGGCAAGTGTTTGACGGTGATGATCAGATCAACAATTTTTTGACCCTAGAGGAGGAATTTTTTAGCACTAACATAGATGTAGATACAGTTAGTGAGTCTGATCCAACAAATCATATAAAAACAGATATTTCAGCAGAAAATGCAACTCAAATGCTCCATCCAACGAAATTTACCAAAAAGGAAATACAGGATCTAAACAAAATAGATATTGATGATATTATTGAAGGAGAATATGAAATTATCGATTTGAAAGACAATCATTTGCCCAGAGGAATAACTCCTTTAGAAGATCTCTATGATTTCAATGATATTCCAAAGAAACCCCAGATGGAATTTCCAAAAGTAAACATTGAAGACTATAACATAGGAACTAAAGAGAATCCAAAATGGTAAAATTGTCCAAAACTTTGCCCCCTGATAAAAAAATTAAGTATGTTGAACTGATCAAAGAATTCCAGGATGTTTTTGCCTGGAGCTATGAAGACCTAAAATCTTATGACACCTCTGTAATTCAACATACCATACCCCTCAAGGAAAGTCAGAAACCATTCAAACAAAAGCTCAGAAGAATCAACCTTGTACTACTCCCTTTAATTGAAACAGAAATCAGGCGAATGCATGATGTTGGGATAATTGCTCCAATCAGATTTTCAGAGTGGGTGTCTAATTTAGTGCCTACTAGGAAGAAAACAGGAGAAATCAGATTATGTGTTGACTTAAGAAATGTAAACAAGGTTTTTTTGAAGGACAATTACCCTTTACCTAAGATGGATCACATTTTATAAAGAGTAGTGGGTGCTTCTAGGATTTCACTTTTGGATGGGTTTTCAGGTTTTAATCAGATTCTGGTTCATCCCGATGACCAAGAAATGACTGCATTTACAACACCATGGGGTACATTCAAATATGTTAATATGCCATTCGGACTTAAGAATGCAGGGGCAACCTTTCAACGAGCCATGGACATAGCTTTTGCAAAAGAAATTCACGATTTTCTGGTTGTATATCTAGATGACCTCACTGTGTTTTCTAGATCAGATCAACAACATTTAGATCATTTGAGACAAGTGTTTTTAAAATGTAGAAAGTATGGTATTTGATTAAATCCTAAAAATTCTCTGTTTGGTCTAGAAGAAGGAAAACTATTAGTGCATATCATCTCCAAAGATGGCATCATAATTGATCCTGCCAGAATAGAAGTTATTCTGCAAATACCCCACCCCAGAAATGTCAAAGAACTTCAAGCTTTCCTAGGAAAGATTAACATTTTGAGAAGATTCATATCTAATTTGGCGGAATTAACAAGACTACTGAACAATATGTTAAAGAAGGATTCAAAGGTTAAGTGGACAGTAGAAGCAAAACAAGCATTTGAAGAAATTAAAATGGCTTTGACCAGAACACTAGTCCTTACAAGTCCAAAGTTCGACAGAGACTTCGTAATTTTCTCATTTGTATCAGAACACATTATAGCAGCTATTTTATTGCAAAAAGATGATCAAGGATGTGAAAAACCCATAGCCCTTTTCAGTAAAGCTCTTAGAGATGCACCTCTAAATTACAAAATCATGGAAAAACAGGCCTTTGCACTTGTGAAAGCTATTAAAGACTTCAGAGTCTACATATTGTACTCACATGTACTAGCTTATGTGCCAAATGTTGTTGTCAAAGACATCCTGACTCAGGATGGAAGTGAAGGCAAACGAGGTAAATGGATAGCTAAAATATTGGAGTATGACATTGAGATAAAACCTACAAAGCTTATAAAAGGACACGGATTGGCTAAACTCATGATTGAAACAAACTTTCAAGCCCTAGATATTAATGAACTAGAAAATGAATAGGAGAAGGCGACTCCACAAATAAGCCAGGCCTTCTTAGAATCACCTTGGTATGCTAATATAATTCATGTATTATTAAACCTGCAAGCTCCTCCAGGGTTATCCAGAACAAAGAAAAGGTTTTTAAAGATGAAAGCTTCAAAATTTTGTATTTTAGATAATGCTCTTTTTTGGAAAAATCATGAAGGTATTCTATTGAATTGTTTAATAAAGGAAGACGCTGACAAAGTTCTCAAAGAATTTCATGCAGGGGACTGCGATGGACACCTTTACTGGAAATCAACTACAGACAAAATCCTAAGGGCTAGATTTTACTGGCCAACCTTGTTCGCTGATACAAATAAGTTTGTCACTGCTTGCCACAAATGCAAAATTTTTGAAGGCAAAAGAAAACTGTTACCCTTACCCTTGAGACCAATTTCCACTGAAAGGCCTTTTTAGCAATGGGGTTTGGACTTCATTGGAGAAATCCATCCTCCTTCTTCTGGCCAACATAAATGGATCCTCACTGCCACAGACTATTTCACCAAATGGATAGAAGCCATTCCTTCTAGACAAGCCAATGATACAGAGATTATAGGATTCTTAGAAACCAACATGTTGTCTAGATTTGATTGTCCTGAAAAGATCATAACCGATAATGCTGTTGCCTTCAAGTCTAAGAAAATGATAAATTTCTATAACAAATACGATATCACTTTAGGCCATTCTCACAGCCTATTACCCTCAAGGTAATGGTCTAGCTAAATCCTCCAATAAAAGCTTGATCAATATTATTAAGAAACTGTTGGAAGAGAACAAGAAAAACTGGCACAAAAAACTCACAAATGCACTATGGATAGATAGACCTACTACGAAGAGATCTATTGGAACTAGCCTTTATGAGTTAGTTTATGGCATGGAGGCAGTATTTCCTTCATCTTTAGGAGTTATTGTAATGAAATTACTGCAAGAAGCTCAAGTGGAACCCAATGACATTCAAAGGAGAATAAACCAAACCATCCATTTGCAGCAGATCAGAGAAGAAGTGCACCGAAGATCCCAAGTGTTACAAGAAAAACTCAAAAAAAATTTGATAAGAGGACCAAAGAAAAAGATTTCTACATTGGAGACAAAGTTCTAAAGTGGGATTCCAGGAGAGAAGACAAAGGAAAACATGGGAAGTTTGACTTCATGTGGAAAGGGCCATTTATCATCCAAGCATTGCAAGGGAACAATACTTACTTTCTAAAGAGCCTGGATGGCACAGAAACAGAAGAAGGACCAGTGAATGGTCGAATGCTGAAACATTACTTTGATCCAGTTTTTTTAAAGAATTCTGACTCTAACATGTACATATTATATCCTTGATAATGTCACAGTTTGGATTGGATAGTAACTTGCTGCAGTTGAAGCCCAAAGAGAAGGCCCTAAGCTTCACAAGTGAGCTGTCATATATACAATAAAGCAACGAGCAAAAGGAGATTTCAGAGCACAGTAAAAGTTATTCATAAGGCTCTCTGACCTGCTCTTATTGACTTTCCACCAGGGAAAGCCATCCCCAAGTGGAGCCACCGTTATACTCCTATACCAATAGGTGTCATATTTCATGATTGACTTGATGAGCTCTGTAATATGTTCATCCCTTTCCTTGTTGCAAAGGTTTTCCATATTATCAAAAAATGTAAAAAATGAAAAGAGGGTATACCCTAAAAGAAAAATCAAAGGGTAAAAAGAATAAAATGGTCAAAAAATAAAAGAAATGAACCCCAAACAAAGAAAGATCAGGAAAGTGTGCAAGTCCAAAATGCCACTACTCTTTCATTTTTTGTAAATAAAGCATTGTGTGTATCTTGTTAACTTTTGCCACAATTGATGAATGGCCAAACAACTTGATCTTGGCTAGTTCATGTTTTTAATTTCCTATTTTAGAGATAGAGAATGAAAATATGACCAAACTGTTTAATCTTGGCAGATAAGTAGATAGGTATAGAAGCAAAGGAGCTCAACAGTTCAATCTAAGCCCTTGGATGTAATAAGTGCAAACTTAGGTAGGCTTGCTATGAAAAGAAAAGAAAATTTGATAAGGGTTTTCTAGTCCAAATGCACCCAAGAAAGAAGGAAAAAAATGCTAGGCTAAAGTAGGCAGGGCAAGTATATTGGTGTTGTAGAATGATACTTGTGATGGATCATGTCTCTCAATGTGTTAACTTTTACTTTTATCACAAGTGCCATGGCGGACATTAGACTTGGAGCAGCTCAAGCGAGGCAAGGTTTCATAACTAACTTCCCTTCATATTTTTTTCCCTAAGTCATTCACTAACTCCCCCAAAGGTATTAAGATCTGCTTAATATCACTAAAATCACTCATCTCATTTCATAAACATTACCTAAGTAAAAAATCCATTTTACTTAGGAAATTGCACAAATATCACATAAACCCCTTTTATTTACCCTAAGCCTAAGTTTATAACTTAGTGCTTTCGTTTACATTTTTTCATATTAACTGTTAAATTTTATTATATAAATCCCGCTTTATTACCCAATCCCGTATTGTATATAAATATAATAGAAAACCCCGATTTTTATATATCCCCACCCCGGTTGAAATATAACCATATACATATTTGTCGGGAATTAATAAGTTTATTTGAAACTTAATAAGAACCCTCCCCCATGCACAAAGGGTTAATTAACCTCCAGTTGATTAATAACCAACCATTTCCCCGAACCAATGAAAACCACCCTGAAACGATTAAATATTACTTATTTGTTGTCGGGCCCGCACAGTTAACTCCCCGCCATATTCCATGAGCGCCTACCATCAGATCTCTGCCCATCCATCCGATGGTTGATAATCGTATCGTGCCCCCCTCCATCACCGAACATTAACCAGCGGGGATCGGTGGTTTTTTCCCCCGTACCGCTGCCACGCGTTGCCCATCCGGGGTGATCGCTCGCCTCCCACCCAAAACCGTCCAGCCCCAAAAGCGGTGCGGGCAAAACCACTTACCACCTCCCCTGACGTCACCCTTTGCTCACGTCATCCGTCCTTCTACTGACGTCACCCGCCACGTCTCCGCCACATCATCTGTCCCGTACTCGCGCTGACATCATCTGTACTGCTTACGTCGTCCACCCAATCAACTCATAAATTCCCGCCAAAACTTCATTTTTGTTCAATAAAAGGGTAAAAAGCAATTTTTTGTTGTAAATACTCTGCGCCCCGCACTCTCCTGCAAGCAACCGAGTCTACTATTCTAATTTTCAACTATCGCCCGACCAGAAAAGCTACATCGATGAGCTCCTCTGCCTGTCAACTTACCCTCTAGTATACGGTTTCCTCTTCTTTTGACACAGGTACCTTTATAAACTTTCTCAATAAATGGCAGTCGGTGCATCAATCGCCAGAAACGTCTCAGCAATCTCCACAGAAAGATCTAAGTGTTATGGATCAAAAGGTGCGGAACAACCTCCAGTGCCCCCAAAACAGGTGTTTATCCATAGATGCACTGTTACCCTTGGGAAAAGCGAAATTTTTGGCTAAATATCAGACAGCGGTGAGTAGAAGTCAAAACACAGCTAAAGTGTATCAGATCAGAATTAAAGTGTATCAGATCAGAATTAAAGAGTATCAGGTCAGCATTTAAGAAAAGCAGATCAGAATTAAAGAGCACATTTAAGACAGGCAGTCGGTGCAGAGTTACTACAGAAGATAGCTGCAAGCCGAACCCTAAAGGCCTGCCTCCAGCACAACATCAGTTAGCTGTTTCTATTTTACTTGTAAACTCTTATTAGTTAAACCTAGATATTATCTCACAGCTGTAATGAGATATTTGTTGTACAAATTTGTAGTATAAATACCCCCTCCATTAGAGTATGGGGTTAGTTGGTGGTGTATGGATTCTTAGACTCTGTTATAATATTGAACTTTTGGAATAAAGAGCTGTTGGAATCAATTGTTATTTGGCCTACTGGATGATGAATCGAAGCAGAAGACTTGTCACCGATTTCTTGAATCAACCACTGGATCAATAAGTCCTCTATACCCTATGTTTTACAGTTTTCTTGTTTATTATATCATCTATGTTTCATAAATATGAATGATAAAGAAAAGGTTAATTCAGAATATGCTTGATTGCACTCTATTTTCAGTCTTTGTTGTTCTCTGTGTTTTCTTCAGAATTTGGATAAGCAGTGAAACTCTTAATTGCTCCTGTTTTCTGATTCTTTCATGTTGGTTATTTGCTAAAGAATACTTAACTGCTCCTTACCAGTAATCATCCATTTTCCCTCTTTCAATAGGTTGAAGGATTCTTAACTGCCCTTTCACCCATTTGAGTCCATTCCGCCTGATCCCAGTCTCTATTTGTTCCCTGTTTGACTACCTTTCTTTGTGAAGCCATCCTCTGTTAAGAAACCAAATCCAGAAAGCCTTTTTCTTTGACTCCATCATGCCCAATGTACTGAACTATTCTGTCTTACCTCTCTGTTCTAGTGAATCTCACCACCCAAACTCAAACAAAACCCTTGAAATTCATAACTAGCCTAATACCTTTAAAAAACAAAGCTAAATCATAAAGAGAGAGCATTCTCTGGATATAGATTGGCTAGATTTTGTATCTAAAAGATTGGTCTATGGTTACCTCGGCATCCTTCCCTTTCTTACAACTTTGGGGAAAACCTGAGTGATAACACAATCAGTGAAAATATAGCACTGAAATTCTCATACAAAGTGCAAGATAAACATGTCTACACCAAGCTTGATGAGCAATAAAGAGCTAAGGTACACACCAAAACAGGCATGGACAGACCAGTGACGGCCCCAAAGGGATTTTTGAAAGTGGGAAACAAGTAAAGGAAGTTCAATAAACCCCATAATACTGCCATTGGAGAATGCCTATCAAAATCATATTAGTAAGTAGAAGCTATTTGTCTCTATCCCTCTTGAAGAAGAGTTAATGTTTAAGTGGAACTCATGCTTGTCCATCTATATAGTTTGCATTTAAAGTTTATATTAACATCCTGACATTTTATTGATCTGAAGGTTATTTGGAAACAGAGATAACTGGTTCGCCATTTGTTGTGGCCATAACTACCACCCTATTAAAACATGCTTTAATAGCCAGTTTTTGAATGGGTCCCCTAGAAGTTTGATTCCTCATTTGTTAGAATGATCTGTTTTATCACAAGGATTTTAACTCTTTGCTGAGTTAGATTTTCCATGCCTGATGGCTAAGCCATTGAATAAACCTCTACTGCAATGGTTCATTCCTAACATAGCCTAGCCCTTTGTTCACTCCCTTCATCGGGAACTTTTAATCCTCACAAGTATGCATGATACACTTATGCCCACACAAACAATCACCCCCACCCTTATCATAATCATTGGTGCGCTTAACTCACGAAATCTTCTGTCGTATCCTCTTTTTTTCATCATAATTCCTCATAACCGAAATACTCCACAAAACAGACGTAAACCCTTTTGGGCCCATCGAAAATAACACAAGGCATTCATGGCTTCCGGATCCAACGTGTTTTATTAACTCAAATGTATACATTTTGGGTCCGGAGCCCCATCGCAGATCACTATCGGCCCAGCCCCAAAGCTATGTGTATAAACAACGCGCCTCTATCTGCTGGACCCACTGACCCTATTAAGCATATCATATATATATATATATATATATATATATATATATATATCGAGTCTGGTGTTAATCGCTTATCGCTATCGGCCTTGTATCGAAGCTCATGTACATATAGCGTGGTTCCATCTGCCAGACATGATGGTTTTATCAACCACGATGTATATATATATATCGAGCCTGGAAGCCCCATCACATATCGCATATCAGCGAAGCTCGGGGGTCATGTAGTTAGCGGAGAGTTGAGAGCTAGACCCGATGATGATTATATGCCTGATTATATAAAGTTTGAGGTCCGGCTTGAGCGATCGGGGCGGGACTTTTTGTGTTTTCATGTGTTTTCCAAATTTTTGAAATAATGAAGGGATCGGGTTTTTAGTGTAAAAGGCAGGCCTGTGGAGTCTCGATAGTGTAATTACGCATCGAGGAAGTGGAAGGCATGGGTCCTGTGATCTGCGAAGGGGCTGATACCCGATTGCGATTAAAGGAAGCCCTCGAAAACCATACCAAGCCTATGGATTGGGTGGGATATTATGTGTTGCCTATATTTTATGTGTTCATCATTTTCGCCCTTGCTCCCATGGTTTTTTAAAGAGTTAATGAAGGCAACATTATGTTGTGTGTGAATATTTATGTTATAATGTTCGCAATCATCACGCTAATAATAGCTATCCTTGCAGGTGAGAATTAAAGGACGTAGAAGGGGATTAGAAGAGCCATGTATGTAGAAGCACTGTGTTTAAGGGTCTAGCCCCAAGTATTCCAGGCTGAAACCCCACGCATTGCCTATACATTTTGTAAGCAGAGCTGTCCTGGTCTTCATTATGGGAAGGCAACATATAGTCACCCTTTTTACCAACATCTTTTCTCTTCTTCAGGAAAGGAATTGATCCGACCATTTTTCTTTCTACGTGCCAGCAGTCACGTTGACAATCCTATCTTTGTGTACTTGATTTGCATACTTGAAATAGTGGGAATATGAAGAAGCAGGGCAGACCTAGAGTCAGGAGTGTTTGGATAAGTATTACCTCCGAAGAGGAGAAATGGATTTTGATTTTCGAGAAGAACAATTTTGATTTATTATGAATAATAAGGATTGTTTTGGGGAAGAAGGAGCCTTTAGTTTCATACTTATTTAATTGTTCTTTTATATGTTTTGGATCAAAGTGTTGTTGCTGGCATGAATGTAAATGTGATTTATATTTATGCATATTGATGACTTATAGTTCACTATTAGTCTTGTTAAATTGAATGTAATTCAGTTTCATGGTTAACTTGTGAATGGTCTTTGATTTGAAACTAAGTTAAACATCAGTTGCAAGTTTAATTTCATAAAAGAATGTGGATTCCTATATAAGTGATTGGATTGCAATTTAGCTTTAATACAATCTTGTCCAACTGTGAATTCAGTGATTGATTCATTTGGACTTGAATCTATACATGATGTTTAATATTCTTTATCATGCTCCTAATGAACATATATATGATATTTAGACCTTCGTATTATGCTTTTGCAGGATAGATTAGGATAGCTAGGACTAGATTAGAGTAGTTAGAAGTAGTATAGATAGGATTTAATACATAGAGGTTAGCTGCTTTATTTTTGTTGATTTAATTGAAGTCTTCCTCCCGGAAGCAATCTTTTGACATGTTCAAAGTTTATAGGGTCCCTTAAACCTGTCGAAGCTAGCCATTCCAAACAAAAGCAGGTCTAATTGGGGCTTGCGATTGGGTTAGTTCCACTTGTTGGCATTGTGCACATTTTCCATGTCAACAGAAGGAAAATTGTTTGATGCTTTGAAGATATCAAAGTACAAGTTGGGTTTCACTTCTTTGATGCATTTGGGCCATGATATTGGAGGAGGTAAGTTGAAGGAAGGCCTCTCCAAGTTGGATGCCATTGTTGATTGGTCAATGCCCATGATCGTCATTTTGATAAGAGGTTTGCTGGGAGCAGCCAAATGTTGGAGGAGAGTTGTTATTGACATTTTTTATTTTGAAGCTCCCTGGCATGCATTGTCATGTGTATGCAAAGTCTTCCAGTGGGGAGGCAAACAACAAGAGGCATGTGTTGCTTCAAACCAAAAGATTAGTTCAATTCTTTTTCTTGCTCTTTCAAACTTGAAAGTTTCATTTGAGTTTCAAGTTTTTGCAAGCAACTTCACCATCTTATTTCATTCAGAATATTTTTATGGTGTAAAGATTAAGTTGCAGCGATCCATGCACTTTCATTGGATGAATACTTGTAAAAAATTTCACTTGGTTCGAAGGTACAAAAGAGGTATAAGCAGCAAGTTCAATGTTATGACTTTTAGGCCTATTGGTTATGTAATTGTTGTATTCAAGCATCAATGTTTTATATGAAAGTTATGTTAAGAAAAATTCATAATTTCAAGATGTACAATCAGGCTTGAGTCAAGAAAACCAGGTAGTGAAATTTTCCATCCATTTGCATTATATTTTGTTATGTCATCTTGGTAAGAAGGATGTTTCTTTTGATGGCGACATGGACAAAACCATGAGTTTCTATGAACAACTGAAAATGGTACAACAAACAGTGCAAGATCAACTTGAAAAGGGTAAAGACAAGTATAGAACGGGGTCCTCAAAGCAAGTGAATATTGATTTCCTTAGAGAAGAGCTCAAGGAAACAAATTTGTCAAAAGCCAATTGGATCGAGCTTAGAAAGGTGATGGATTTGTACCCTCGTATACTTGTCAAATAATAATATCTTTTGGGGTCCAAAAGGCTTCTAGTGGGGAGGAATGATGAGGTGCTCAGTATTTAGCTCAAAATTAAAAATTCTCATGTTGGCTCGAAAACTATATGGATGTGTCTGTCTCGTCAAGATGATCACAATGCAATTTTTTTCATTGAAAATGGAGTCCAGATGAAGGATAAAAGTCCTGTTGTTCGTTTTCCTAAACAACTAACAAAATTGCAGAATGGGATAGAATGATGACATGGCAATCCAGTCAGCAAGGGGAATCTTCTTCAATTTGGCCCAATGGGGCTGTGACAAGTTTCACCTCTAGATTCGCCAGTTTGGTTGTGTGAAGGTGAAATTGCCTAATTGGCCTCTAAGGTGGAATTTGAATTTTTTTTTATTTAAATATTATATATAGTTATTATTTATATTATATAGTTTTTTAACTATATTATATATATGTGTGTGTTTAAAAACTAAACATTATTATTTAAATCTGAATATTTCAAAGGGTGCATATATTCAAAGTTCGAATTTCATATGATATGAATATAAATTTTCGAATTACATAAATGGTGCAATGTTTATTAAAGTCAACGAAATTTTTCCAAGGCTCAAAGTTTAATGTTATAATGTTTTTAGGGCGGTAAAAGTATATGGGATGGGCGAAGGTGGCTTTTGAACCCGTCACCTCCCTTGCCCAAGTTTTGAAAATCATTGCCATGTTTTTGTATTTAACCGCATATGAAGGCCGCCAACCTAACGTGCCCATAAAACGCGCTTGTTGCGCTAAAACAAGATTAATCCACAGTTAATGTAATTAATTGCACAATTAAGAAAGAGTGGCGGTTAGTTTGGTGGACCTCCCAATTCGGTGGGAACTCCAAAAATGGCAGAGCTAACTGTAGTTATTCCATAATTAGAGGAGATTTTCTAGGAAAAATTGCTTGAGCCATAATTTGCTCAATTTTTGACCAAATGGAGATTAGAAAGAAGTGTTTTCAGCGAATTTGGACCTTCTGAACACATTGGTGTAGGTATCAGGAGCCATAGAGCTTTGTAAATAACAAATTTTTTCTCAATGAGCTAATATAGATGCTTAAGCCATGGATGCTGGACCAAGGAGATGTAACCCAGGAGGGGTGAACTCCTTCATCAAAACAATGTGTTAGTGTATCTCTTTGATGGTTTGCTACACTATACATGTTTGATGTTCATTATTCATTTTTGAAGCTATTTTTCCCATGAATTTCTTGTTTAACTTAATGAAATTTACCTGTTTGTAAGCACCAACAACTAAGGAAACCTCATCACAAAAAGAAAAAATCAAGCACATGTTTATAAATATGTAATTGTTATTAGCATAGAAAAAATAATCATACAAAAACATATCATACATGCACAAGGTCCCTACGAGCCCCAACATGCTCATAACTATGTCCCATGTCGAGTCCATAAAATTTAGATATAGTACTAGTGTAATTTGGCATATATGTAGCACAAACTCTACATATATATGCTTTGAAAATTAAATGGAGGCATGTTCATGGTGGGGAAATTGGCCCCAAGATCTAATGAATTGACCATAAACAAAAGGGGTCACATCAAAATGCTTAAAATATTTTAGCGGAATTGGACCAACATGTCTAGCATGGCTGTCTGGAGGGATGTCAAACAACTCCTCATGAACATCAATGTTCTTGGTGGCATCTTTCACCACCTTCCAAGTATGTTGGCTTCTAACCTCCAACCTCCTAATCCTATTTATGGAATATAGGAGGTGGATTTGTGGGCTCGCCCTCTGTTATGTCTCGATCAACCTGTTAATGCTATCCAGCAGCAAAGACAAATTATGCCTAGTCGGCGAACTAGTAGAGATTTTATCCAGATCTCGTGTGATCCATGTATGTTGGACCCTAACATCGTCAACTGTGACAATGGATATAGTGTCGTTCCATGGAAGGATCGACATTGCACTTTGATCCTCATCTTCGCCCATACTGTAGGTCTACAAATAATAAAAATAATCTAATATATATAACAAAATGTTGACATAGAAAGAATGTTGAGAAGGAAACCATTTATAAACTCAAGTAGCGTAATCTAGGCTAAAGTCTTAAACTAAATGGAGTCTCTTTTTTGATAAATTGTCAACCAAAGTATTGAGTTCCATGTAAACACAATCAAAAAATGTGATCAAATATAACTTACACTTTTTCCCATTTTAAATAATGCATTTTATTCATAGAGCAGAAATATGTAAGTATATGTAAAAAATGAAATAAACCAATTTGAAAACTAATAAAACTTCATGCCTATAAATTTAATAAGGGTGGGAACTAAGAGATAGTTGTCATATCACTAGCCTCGATCCATCTTAACTCTGGATCTATTAAGCGTCGAGAAGGATCAAATATCTCATGGTGAAAACTTCGTTTTTTAGTGCAAAACATGAGGAAATGTTTGCACCTCGAGAGATTTGATCTCTCTCAGTGCTTAATAGATCTAGAGTTAAGATGGATCTAACCTGGTTTTTTGATATATATAATCTTAGTAGTTAAAATAATCTACTTAAATCTTTGTTGTTATACCGTGAACCTAATAAGATCTTTTGTTATATTAGAATATATATCTTTGTCTTTGCAGGAGTCAAGGATATTAAATCCTTGGTTTGATTTTATTTTTAATGTTATCATTTGATCTCCTAAATAAAACTAAATATAATTTGTATCTAAACTAAGTTGTCATGAACATCTGAGAGACATATTCCAGTGAATTTTCATGTAGAGGTTAAAACCAATGGTTGACAAAGTCTAAACTAAGAAACTCCAATAAATTTTAAGGAAGATAAAAAAATATAAACAAAATATAAGACTAAATGCACCAAATTTTATTATTTTTCGCGCTCACATTTCTCTTCACATTCAAAGGTAAAATTTCAAACATATAAAATAAAATGAATAAAATACAAAAATAACCTGGAAAAATCTAATATTTGAAGCTTATGTAGCAAAGTGAGCAAGGTTTTTTTTCCAAATTCTTACCTGTAAGACATGCACCCGCAAAGATATAAACTATTTGTGTAGTGTTCCTTTATTGAGTAGTTTTGTTTCCCAAATCGGATATGAAAATTTCTCAGGGTTATGGTATTTGTAGCAAAATTTAGGCTTTATTTTGATATAGCTAAAAGCATTTATTGCAGTAAGCCTCTCACAATAGTGAAGAATACCTTTAAATAGGCTACATTAGAGAAGAATACCACAGAAAAAACCATGGGTTGTGAAAGAGCCCAAAAACTTGCATCCGTAAATTTACTATTTTATCTCAATTTTATTTTAATTATTAATTTTGTTTTTTTTTCTATTTTTTTTTTACGTAATTTGACCATTAGAGAAAAATACCATGGAAAAAACCAGGAGTTGTGAAAACCTGGAGCCCAAAAACCTTTATCCATAAATTTACCTTTTTCTCTTAATTTTATTAAAAGTATTAATAATTAGTTTTTATTTTATTTTATTTATTATATTTAAATATTATTTTTTAATGTAAGTTGACAATTAGAGAAGAATGCCATGGAAAAAACCATGGTTTTCTAAAACCTAGAGTCCAAAATCTTATTGTAAATTTACTATTTTATCTCATTTTTTATTTTTTTTTGTAATTTTACCAAGTCAAAATATTTACATAACATAACATATGTGTACTTATGAGCTCGAAATTTAAAAAATATTTACATAATTAACTCCTACACATCTAACACCTACACATCTAACACCTATGCATCTAACGCCTACATATCTACCCCATATTGGGCTGTAGAGTGCCTCTCGACGCAATCATATTAAATAATTTTACAAATATGAATAGTGGAAATTTTAAGGAAAATTATAGGTTATAGATCAACTCAAATCTTAAAATGTTGTTGAGCATCACCCATCTTATGTTATTATGAAGAGCACATAATGTTAAATAGTTATAAAACTATGTTAAATGTTATGTGTGTGTGTGTGTGTATGTTAGAGAGAGAGAGAGAGAGTGTTATGTTATATAATTATATATAGTTATGTTATACCATACAACTTGATGTTATATATATTGTCAAATAGTTATGATATATATATATATATATATATATATATAAACACGTTAAATGTTATAGTTAAAATATTTAAAATATAAATTTATTTAAATTTCAAATAAAAAAATGAAATAACATTTCTTATTTGATTTAACAGAGGTTCACCATGAGCAACCATATTCATTATGTCAATCTAAAGCTTCTAATTTTTTTATTTATTGCTTATAATTTAATTGTTTTTTGTTTTTGAAATTTTTTGGGCATATTTCTAGTCATATTTGTACAAAATATAAAATTCATTTTTAATAGCAAAAAACATTTTTTTTGAAAATTTATTTGACTATATGCCTAAAAAAACTTTAAAACCTAAAAGAAAAAAAAAATTACCATAGAAAATATTTATAATAAACATGTTACGAGTGCAGATAACTTATACAATAAAATAAAATAAAAACAAAATTATAGTTTTTTTTGGGTGGTTTTAAAGGGTTTTCTTGGTGGTTTTCTAGGTTTTTTTGGTCTTCAAGGGTTTTCTAAGTTGTTCCTAAGCTGTTTTTGTGGTTATCAAGGGCTTTCTTTGTGGTTTTTTGTGGTTTTCATGGTGGTTTTCATGATTGTTTTTTGTAATTTTGTATGGTAGGTTTTTTTTTTCAAATTGATTTATTTTATTATGCAAAACAATTACATAAAAAAGACAAAAATGACAAGAAAATTACCATGGCTTGAACCTCTAGGTCGTTGGCAAGTTGATGGGTAGCTAAATTGAGTTCCTCCATCTCGGTTGAGCTTAGAAATATTTCGTCGAACTCCTTTTTTTCTCTCGGTATGAGCAAAATGACTTGCACAGGTCATGGCTAGGGTTTTTAATAAGAAATAACGTTCAATCGAGCCAAAGTGCTTGATCAATCCATAGGGCTTGTTCAAACCATATATCTCAAACGAGCGTTTTTCACCAAAATACGCCCTTGCTTTGCCAAAAATTGTAACCCAACTCCATGTGTGCACGCACACACACACATATATATGAATTGTGATGCTAATTTATATAAAAAAAATAATTGTGTCATCATTTCTATACATGAAAGTTAATGAATAATTGTGTCTATGTTTACCTAACCTAAGAGACAAACATATTCAAACAATGTGGCCAAACATGTTACTATGTGGAGTTATCTTAAAAGATTAGGGTTTTTATAGAGAGACTCAAGAGAATCAAAGGATCTATATATGAAAAGTACACACCTCTATATTAAGGACACAAAGGGTTTATATATTGAAAACATACACCTCTTCATTAAATAGGTTAAATAATAAGTATTTCAATGTAACTATGTGCATTTAATACATAGAGTTATATACCTTATATATTTAAGAAGTTCCTATCATTTTCACAAACTTCTTTTAATCAAGTTTATCCTTGTGCCCCTAACATCATGGTAGATATTATTCATTGTAGAACTCAAAGTGTAATGTTTCTTGCAGCTTCTTATCACTACTAATGAGTGGGGTTAATGGGCAATGCCATACATCTCTAAACATGCACATTTAATTGGTAACTTGCACACACTGTCAACATCTATATGCCTACAACCAAGAATGTTAACCATTAGCAGCAATATTTTAACGTACACATGAAAACACATGTATATGAAGAATAACATAGAATTACAACTAAGAATTTGAATAGTCATTAGTGGCTATATAATTGCACCACAATCCAACATCCATACCAGGATAGTGTGACAACTTTGAGCACACTAGTTTAGACATTCAATCTATAATCACAATTTTGTAATAAATCTTAAAATTGAATTTCTATAACATTGTAACTATAAAATATTTTATTTTAATAGAAATTAGATGGACTTTGTTCAATATTTATTAGTAAACTCTATCATTAGCTAACATTCCAATCTTCTTTCTTTTACTATCTGATTTCCATTTTGTTCATGGATAAACATTCTACTAGTTTGTTGTTTGACATGCTCATATTGCTTCAATCTTAGCAATCAAAATTTTGTATTTGTGCAAACATTTAGATATTGAGATCACAATAATTTTCACATTGAGACTTTCCAATATCCTTGGGACCCTCATGATTTGTAGTTATCTTCCCATTTGCATCATAGAATCTCATGGGCATGCATTATTAAAATGAAGAGATAATGTGTGACAATGTAAATATAGATTAATTCATTATTTCTTATTCCATTAATAGCTAATTATACAACTATGGAGGAAATGTAAGGGGTTCCCTCATCAATGTAGAGATGTTAATATACCACCTAACCAATAATAACAATGACTAATTTGAGTAATAAATAAAATTTAAAATGATGCTCCATACAATATGTGGTTGGAGTAAAATAAAAACATAAACCATACAATGTGGTTGGAGTAAAATAAAAACATAAACCATTAAAAAGAAGGTAATTGAATGCATCTGGTTATAATAAGGGGCGTAATATTTTAGAAGCAATGAAGGACTAAGTAGAATTGCTGACTATCATATCCACTTAGGGAGAGGAAGATTAGTTTGATTCTACATTAATGAACGTGATTATGGAGGATATCAAAATGAAACACAAAAATATTTTTTATAGAAAAATGGTGTGCTAAACAGTGGTCTTCCTTTATCTTTTATCTTCCCTATGTGATTTAAAAAATAAAAAATAAAAGGGACACCTTACATTTGTAATAAAATAGTGATCGAGAGTATATCTAACTCATATATATATAACAAAAGATTGGACAATGTCACTGCACTGAAAATATTACAACCCACAAAATAACAGCTTTTTACTTGGTATCAAAGTTCAAACACTATTACCTTTTTCTTCTTGATATGTCATTCTATCTTTATAGTTTGAGGAGTGGTAATTCCATCCAATGCATTACAAGATATCGTCGGATTCATTTCTTTTTTATCTAGGGTTTGTTCCCGGAGTATATCCTCTTCTTTTGAAATTTCTTGTTCCTTTTCTTCCTCCTCTTCACAATCTATGTAGAATAATTTCTTCTTAGCACACTTATGACCTTTAGTGTATTTGCTATCAAAACTGTAACAAAGCCCTTTTTCTCTTTTTTCTTCCAATTTTTGTGGCGTCAACCTTGTAGGTTGTGGAAGGCGAGGGGCAACAAAACTTCCATCTTTATAGTTGTGAGTGGTAGGCTTCCTCATTGCCATAATTTTGCTTTCCATTTTTCTTGCTAACCTGAATGCCTTCTCCAGTGAATTAGGTTCCCAAAGGCAAACCTCATGTTGGATATTATCCTTTAAAGTCCCTATGAACACATCAATCCTATGGTCCTCTGGAATATATTTTACCCTTATGTTCAATTTTTGGAAGTCCTCAATGTTCTCCGCAATTGAACCCTTTTGTTTCAGATTTATCAATTGGCTAAAAAAGGTATTGCTTTTTGTATCCTCATAATGTGCTATAATTTCTTCCGTAAAAATTGCCCAAGTGACAATTTGTTGACGAGAGCAAAGCCATCGATACCATACAAACTGATTTGGTTCCAAATATAAAGTTGCAATACATATCTTTTGTGTGTTTTGCACATTATGGAGATCGAAAAATTGCTCCATCTGTAGTATCCATGTTCTAGGATCCTTGCATCAAACTTCCTCATATCGATTTTTGGAACATGGTGGGTCTTCAATCCAACATTAGAGTCTATGAAATCATGATTAACATTTTGTTTGTTCTCATCATGAGTTTCCTTTACTAACCTTTCACCATTACTAACCATTTCTTGTGGCAACTTATTCAAATTTATCTTTAATTCTTCCATGTTATCGTCCATGCCATTCATCTTAGCGTTCATTACATTCATCTTAGCTTCTACACCTTTATTTGAACCATCCATATTAGCTTCAACTCCATCCATATTAACTTGAATGCCATTCACATTAGCTTCCACGCCATTCATCTTGGCTTCATTTACCTTTAGTGAGAGTGAAATTTGTTGTACTTTGTCTTGTAATTTTGAGATATCATGTTGCATTTCTTCCTCTTCTTCATGAGTCATGCTAGATATTTCAGGTTTCTTACTAGATGTTTCCATTTTCTTTCTTTGGGGCATTAATTAATGCTAATAATTCTTCACTCTTCCCTTTGAATTCCTTCAAACTAATTTTTCAAACCAATCTAAAGAAAAATTAAAAAAAACTACACACCTTTTTTCCACTTTGTAAGAGCTTGATATTGAATCTGTTATATCTCTGTAACTGTGGATCTTGAATATCTGAAATCTCGTCCTATGGTATCCCTTTGAGTCCTCTTTCTAACCCCACAAGTCTGATCAAGATTGGATTCTCCAAGGAAGAGTTATGCTAAATCTCCCACGGTGACCTGATTATAGAATAGTTCAGTAGAGTGAACTTGTACGATGTGCCACGTGTCACTGTTTCGACCTTACTACCTAAAACTGGTATAAAAAAAACTAAAAGACATCCTCTTTCTGAAACTTCTTACTAAATTTCAATCTGATGCTCAAAACAAAAGTTATTACACTTTTCCCTGGGTCACCTGTTTGGAATGTAATTCGGGAGTCTGCAAAAATGCCAACTTTCTCAGATCATATCTCCGCAAATATAGCAAGACAAGCTCTAAAATTTGGTTCCAAAGTTCAGAACAATTTCGACCCAAATGGGTTTTTTTTAGCTTCTAAAACATCGTAGAAAAAAAGTTATTGCAAAAATTCCACGATGACTTGTTTGGAGCAGTGAAACCCTAGAATCCAAAGTTCTAATACCAAATGTTAGGAAACCAGCTCACAAAAAGATAGAAAAGATAGATCAACACCTTAGAATTCAGCCTCTTCGAGGGGGCAACCTCCTTTAAATTACACAAATGAATAATTCTTGGATGATACAAATGACTAAACCTCCCTTCTATATACAAGAGTCTAAGGGGTCACAATGTAATCAAGCCGACATAACAGTAATAACATAAGGGCACAAAAATAAAAACAGTGGGTTTCTATGGGGCATACTAATAACAATATGGGGACAATAGGGGCACAATAATAACAATAAGGGATACAATGACAACAGTAATGGTGGAATCACTAGTATTATAGGGGCCTAATACTTCCTCGGAGGCTTATTGCCATGTGCAGGAGTAATATATGTTGCACACTCCCTCCAAAGGGCTATACATTAATCCTCAGGCCAATAGAAACTTGCCACGTTGCTTGCCTTGATGGTCCCTATCGACGTCACATAATTGAAGGGTAGGTTCTGAGCGGATCCCCTACACAATTAAATAATGGAGTCATTACACGCTGATTTTGGAAAGGTAACATGCATGACCTTTATGAAAGGGATCACCCCCTGGAATGGGTGGTAAAGGAATACCATCGATCGCCAGATCAATGGCTCATAGTTATTCTAGAGGATCAGGCCCCTTTTCCAAAATCTACCATAGACACTAACCCAAGAGGCAGTTTTTGGTTTTGGTGAAACCTCTAGTGGCACATAGTGGAAAAAATTGGGGGCTATACATCTGACCTCCCCCCTCGGCCAATAGAAGTCAGTCACGCTACTCTACTTTGGCGCCTCAATGATCCCACCATCCACTAGTCTCTCGTGCCAACATAAATTAGTCACATTACCCAATTTGGTGGACCTCGCCATCCACTAATAAATCCAACAGTCGTGATTTGATGGGGAAGATCAATGGTTTGTGTGGGGGGTGCTCCTCCCCACTAAATTCATAAGAGGGGGGATGTGCCAAGATCTCAACCTTTGATCCCAAAATCTAGATCAATGGTGTGCATGGGGGGTGCTCTCCCTATTGACATCACCCCAAGGGGAGTACCCACACGATTGATCTTTGACGGTGATCCAATCAACACATAGATTTTTTCCCCATTGATTTCCTCCATGATCCAACATCAATGCATGGTGCCACTCCACCTTGCACCAACTCCCCATGTCACCCTAGTGCTTCCATGCTTGAGGGAAAATTTACGGGGCGAAATTTCGTAAATGGGCTATTTTTTTGGAATTTTTTTGAAAAAATAATTATGCAATTTCATTAAATAAACACCTATTTTTTACATATTTATGATTAAATGGACGAAATTCTCCAAAAAAATTCTGATTTAATAGTAAATTACATGTTTTTTAAGGAATTTAGACTTCTGTGATCCATAACTTGTTTAGATAATCTTCGGCAAAATCACATAATAAATCGTTTGTCGACGCGTTTCGAACCAACCAGTGTGGTTCATCGTCAGGACAAGTTTTTTATTGAATATTCACCTACACTCTATACGTATGAATTTTCAAACCAGAATAGGAAAAATAATAAATCCTTAAGAAATACCCTACCATGCTTGTTCCCCTTTGTGCCTTTGGGGTGGATCCTACATGTCCATGTGGGTTGGTGGGCCTCATCATCATGCATCCCTGGCCCCTAATTGGTCCACATGTTATAGTTCCACGTCACCTTGCATCATCTCACCCCAACACATTATCCTGGCATTCTCTCGATTTATCTTCCATGGACCTCTGAGATATGGCCTCTGGGACATGTGGAGACTATGGGCCATCCCCTCCTCTTACCAATTCTTCCAATTGGACCAAGTTTACATACCACCATTTCATCCTAACGCTTATTGTCGTGACACTCTCCTTTTAACTTTACAGGGTAATGGCCAGCGAAATGAGCAGTCTTGTGGGTTCCATTCCCAAGAAATGGAATTGTCCTTCATCTCTGAGCTACAAGCCTAGCTGGCTTGACACCACATCATCCCTTCCATCACCCAATCATGATAAGGCATAATATGAGGACTCAAATTAGGATCTTCCACATCTATGGTTTTGATAAGCCCTTAGACATTGTTTGCTTAATCAAAACCATAATTTAACGATCCCACCTCACTCTGTTGCAACATAACTCTTGGCAGAACTTTGCTAGAACCCGATCTGAGGATCTTACTAGGGTACGAGTAATATTCTCAATATTGAACCAAGTGTTTTTTCCTATGGGTTGGTTTCTGGTTGCATACATCGTCATTTTTACATGGATTCGCCTATGGTTCAGTTGCGGTGGATTTGTAGACATATGGATCTCCACCAACATTCCACGATGGCCACTGTGGCCTATTAAGCCATTACAGGTACTACTCCTCCTTATCTTAGGACAATAATGTTCCTCCTCAGCCCATGGGAGTTGTAAAATACCAAAAGGGACCTAAGGATATCAACACTCCTAAATGATTTGTAGGCCAAGGGGTACCCAGAGGCTTGCAATGCCTTGAACAACAGCACTATGTCACTTGCTGAAGAACTCTGGGGCTATTGAAAATGAAATATTGAGAAGCCTATGATGTAAAGTCTCAAGTTATCACAATTAAAGTAGGAATTCATCCTCGACATCAACACATGATGCCTCATAAACAGATTCACAGGGTTGTATATATATATATATATATATATATATATATATATATATATATATATATATATACATATGCACATACCCTGTTAAACAAATTGTCTTCATTGTAACTTTTACTTAATACTAAAAGGTTCATATACCAAATATTGTAATATTTAAATCTAGTTCTTATGGACCATTCTGATGCCTTTATCTAATGTACATTTTCATTATCTACTATGTCGTAGTCCATCTCAAGTCCATAGGGACCCTTTCAATTCTTATGAGATTTCATAGCATATCACTCATTCATCTTATATCAAAGACATAGTTTTATATCTCTTAAAGCATGTCATCCCAACCCAGGAATGTGTCATACTCCTGTTCATCACATTTATACACACAATTTCAATCCAAAAATGAAAACACATGCTCATTCAAATCTATGTGCACCAATTACAATCTAGAAATGCAAACACATATTCATTAACACTAAAATTACGTAAAAATACTTATCTTGGAATGTACTTGGCAACTGAGTTTGGTACAAGGACTATGCACCCAACCTTAGACATTTGTATCCAACATCACTTATAGCTGTCACCCCTGAGCCAGATTCCAGAGACTAAGGAGCTTGCTCCAGGAATTAAAACATTCACTACCAGCTGAAAAATGGAATCTAAAGGACCTCCTTCCTCCACCCACCAACCACTCAACAATAAAATAATATACATGGAATGCATAGGCCAGCTACCTCCACCCCAATAGTGTCAAGGGAATCTAGATAAGTGGGTATCCACCCTAAACATGGTGGTTCCAACCACTCTGGGGAATCCATAACCCGCTGTGAAATCACAACAAGAAAAGACACAATCCTCCACCGACACCATCAAGGGAATCCAAAGAAAACCATCTCCACCCTATGGCTTTACAGGGACTTGAGAGGCATTTTTCCTCACTAAGGATATACCATATTCATACCATTCATGTTGACCAACATAATCCTTATCTTCTCTTATCTCCTTAAATTATTCTTCCTTTCTCTGTTGTTGAATGTTGCTTGAATCAACACTCTCCTGAATGAGTTTCCATGATCATGTGTGTAAGTGAATGTCCCAAATTTAGTCGAACTACCTCTTTTTCCTTTTCCTACACAGTGTTTGATTGTCATTGTCCTAGCTACCAATGCAGTAAATCTTCATTAATTTTTGTCCTCCCTACCTTGTGAGTCTTCTCCAAGGCAACATGGTTTGCGTACTTCTCTTGCAATCCCATTTAATTCATAAAACCATTTCATTAAACACACCAACCAACCTTTAATGGTTTTCAAAACAGTTCATATTTTCTTCCACAAGGAAACCTTGATTGTCCCAAGAAAGCAACCCCTACATCTTTGGAATTTGTGTCCCATTGACTTGACCCATTTTAATTTTCTTGTAAAAATATTTACATTGCATTTTTCATGAGGAAACCAAGGTTGGGGCTTTCACAAACCCCTCCCCTTGAGGGAACATTTCCCTCGGTGTTCTGTTTTCTCATATGCAACACAGGGAACAAAATAAAAACACATATTGTTTCATGGAGCTTTATGTATACAACTCTATACAGTATTTACAATGATATATATACATTTGCTTCAACCAACAAACAAAAATGGGTAATTATACTTCATGGCATCATACATTATCCCATGTGGCCTCCTCTAGCCCAAAGTACCTCCGCTACACTTTGACTTGCTCTATGGCTTGATTCTGGAGCATGAGAATCCTATGGTCTAGACTTCACAATGGCTCTGGTTGGAACTCTCCCTCTGGTTCCACCTATTTCATAAACCAATCAATCACATGATTGAAATCATGCACATATATTTTAAGCAAAGAGACATGGAAAACATCATGAAATTTAACTAAGGGAGGTAAATCCAACCTATAGGCCATTGGTTCAATCCTTTCAAGGATCTCAAAAGGTCCACAATACCATGGTGCCAACTTGGCACATGACCCAATCCCTAGTGAACTCTTCTTCGGTTTAATTCTTAAGTAAACATGTTCCCCAACTTAGAATTGTTTATGCACCCTATGTTGATCTACATAGATTTTTGTCTAACTTGTGCCACCTTTAAGTTTTTCTTTATAACCTACATTTAATTCTCCAACTCCTTGAGTATATCAAGCCCATTATGCACTATGTTCACCAAAGTATTGAAACTTTTCTCATATAGTGCATTAAGTGGACTCATCTTAATGGACTCTTGGTATCCGTTGTTGTATGCAATCTCAACAAGTGAAAGATATCGCTCCCACTTCTTGGGTGGATGCATTACATACATCCTCAACATATCCTCGAGGGTCCTATTTCTCCTCTATGTTTTTCCATCCATTTGTCCATGATATGTTGTACTAAATGCCAACTCAGTCCCCAAAACCTACAAAAAAATCCTTCCAAAATCTTGAAGTGAACTTAACATCTCAACTTGAAATAATTTTCTTAGGGTTACCATGCAACCTCATGATTTCTTTTATGAACATTTTAGCCACCACATTGGATGAATTAGTGGATTTGATAGCCACAAAATGAGCTACCTTGCTCAATCTGTCAATAACCACCATGACTGCATCATGCTTCCTGGAAGTTTTTTAAAAACTTGCGATAAAGTCCATCGAGATTACTTCCCATTTCCATTTCGGAATGGGAATGGGTTGCAACAGTCCTATTGGATGCTTGCATTAAGCTTTCACTTGCTAATATGTTATGCATTTAGACACAAAATTAACCACTTATTTCTTGAAATTTGGTCAATAATAGAAATGTTTAATGGTGGTAAGGGTCTTTTGATACACTGGATGGCCTAAATAAGGCTTGACATGAAACTCTTTCATTATGAGTCTCTTCAATTCTTTATTATTCGGAACATAAATTTTGTTTTTGAACTTGATTAGGTCGTCATTATTTAGGTGATATTCCTCATCCTCACCACCTTGTAGCAAATTTCTTTCATTTTCTGGTATTTTTCATCATGTTGTCCTGCATTTTTTACCCTTTCCACTAGGTCCATTTTTTAAGAGCTAACGATTACTAAGTGATTCAATTGAATTCTCCTACTAAGTGTGTCAACAACTCTATTTTCCTTTCCTTTGATGTACTTAATTTTAAAATCAAATTCACTAAGTGTGGCTATCCATCTAGCCTGTCTTGTATTCAACTTGGGTTGCTCAAACAAATACTCGAGCCCACCATGGTCCGTCATTAATGTAATTTTTTTGCCAAGGAGGTAATGCCTCCACATCTTCAATACATGGATAATGGCAGCCAACTCTGGATCACGAGTCACATAATTTACCACATTTTCACTTAATTATTTGTACTCGTAACATACTACATGCCCTTCCTGCATCAATGATCCACCAATCCCTTCCTTGCAAGGATCTATGCACACCACAAAATCCATATAAGGACCTGCAATCCTCAACACTAGTGCATTTGTGAGCAATTCCTTTAGTTCCTCAAAACTTGTTGCGCACTGAGTTGTCCACTAAAATTTATTTCCCTTCCTTTACAAGGATGTGATAAGATTTCCTATATTGGAGACATTTCTAATAAATCTCCGACAATAACTTGCCAACCCCATGAATGATATGGTCGCGCTCACATTCTTTGGTGTTGGCCACTCCATTATGGCCTTGATTTTGTTTAGATCCACTAATATCCCTTCTTTGGAGACAATATGCCCCAAATAATGTATTTGTGATTGAAATAAATCAAACCTATTGATCTTGGCATAGAGCTTGTGTTCCCTTAGTAGTTGTAGTACTACAACCAAACATTACTCATTCTCTTCTTTTGTCTTTGAGTACACTAATATGTCAACAATAAATTCAATGACAAACTTGTCCAAATAGGGATGATGCACGTTGTTCATTAAGCACATGAACATGGTAGGGCATGAGTAAGCCCAAAGGGTACCACTACAAACACGTAGTGCCCATATCTTTTCTGGAATGCAATCTTGTGAATGTCCTCGTCCTCGGTCCTCTCTTAGTGATATTCTAACCTTAGGTCAATCTTGGAGAACATTTTTTCTTCCCTCAACTAATCAAAGAGATCATAAATTCTTGGCAATGAGTATCTATTCTTTATGGTTACAGTTTTTAATTATCTATAATTAATGCATAATCCAAGGGTTCCATTCTTCTTCTTTACAAACAATACAAGTGATCCCCATGGAGACACACTCAACCTTACGTAGCACTTGTCCAAAATCTCCTTTAGCTACAATTTTAGCTCCACTAACTCAGGGATACTCATCATGTATGGTGCCTTGGATATTGGTGCTACCCTAGGTACCAACTCAATAGAAAAATCTACCTCTCAGTGAGGAGGTAATATAGGAACCTCCACTCGAAAAACATTTACATGTTGTTTTAGAACCAAAAGTATTTTTAGAAATTCACTTTCCTTATTATCTACATCACTTCCAACCTTCTCATCACTTAATATTTTTACTAGAGGAAAAAAAAATTGCATTCATTTTTGCTACTGAACTATGCCTACATGGCCATAATCATTCTTGTTGAAGTAGGTTTTTTCCTACCTTGCATAGCTCTTCTTTCTCCTTGCTCATCTAACCATTAAATTTCCTTTTCATAACAGACCACTTTATTTTTATGAAAATACAACCAGTCCATGCCCAATAATATGTTGTATTCACCCAATGGAAATACGTTCAAATGTGTTTTTTGTAGGCATGCCACTAAGCTCGAATGTACATGATCTCACCCAAGGACTAATATTTCTTTTGGTTCCAGTTTCTAGTTGAAATAGCCATGGTTCTTTAGGTAATTCCTTATCCAAATTGCATTTTTCAACAACCTCTGGGCTAGTATAGTTGTAATTAGAACCTGGATCAATTAAAATATAAACAATTTGATCACATATCTTACCTTCTATCTCAATGATGGATGTCTGGTGGTCTTCCTAACAGTTGTCTATGGTTGCATAAATCCTGGGAAAATCTCGAGCTACATCACCTACCATGAGAGCTTCTTCGACAATGTATATCTTTGGTCTAACATTCTTTTGATGTGGGCATTCCCTCTTCTTGTGGTTTTCACCACATGTCCAAAACTTTAATGGCTCTCAACCTTTAATATTGAGTTACCCTAATGCTGGTTGCTGCATATTTGTCTTATCAACAACATTTGTTTTTATTGAAATTGTTTTTTATGAGTTGGGTGCTTACCTCCCCTCTTTTATGAACCTTTATTAAGCCAATTCTTCTTAATTCCAACATTGTTCCTTGACTTCTAATCACTTTTTATTTTGGTCTTGCATTTTTCTTGCTCAGAGCAGTGTTTTAGCTTCTTAATGGCATCTTTTAGAGTTTGAGGTTCCAACTACTCAATTGTCTCTTAATGACATAGGCAGACCAGTAATAAACCTTTGTATATTGGCCTTCTCATCCTTGAGATATGGCCATACCACAATAGTTCTAATAATTTAGTGGCATATTCATTAGTGGTCATTTTCCTCATCTTGAGTTCATATAACTCTTTTTCCTTTCCATCATAGTGGCACTCCGATAAGTATTTCTCTCTGAAGAGTGTTTCAAATTTTGTCCAAGTCAATTCTTTCTCAACAATTCCTCCAACATTTTTCATGTCTTCCCACCATATGTCTACTTTTCCTTTCAAGTTGTAGGTGGAAATCCTAGCTTTCATATTTTTAGAATAGTCATGCATTCTAAAGAAACTTCATAATGCAAGCAACCAATCCTTCTAGTTTCTTCATTTCCCTGTGGGTGGATTGGATTTCTTAAACTCCCCAGGCATGTAATAATTTTCCTTTCTTTCCTGATGGTGATGACCGTTATAATGAGAGTGACAGTGTTACCTTATGATAGCAGAAGTAGATGGTCTACTAGAATAATGCAAATGTGTGTTGGTTATTCCTTTTGGGGTGATCAAAGGTTCATTTCCCAGAACAATGTCTTCACTTTCATGCCTATATCTCCTCCAAGACCTACTACCATCTTCCCCATTTGTATTCTCTTATGACTCCTAAGGGTTCATCCTATCTCTATGAATGGCCCTCATTTCAGATTTCCTTCATCTCTATAAATCTAAGAGACTTTACATGAGGACTGATTTTATCTCATTTTGTCTCTCTTCTAACTTCATCTCTTAGGCTCCTCAAGGTATAAATCCAATCTAGAGAGTGATTCCCCCCTCGCCCTTGGTCAACCGATCTCTCTTCTTCACTAGACCTAGCCCCATCAATTCCATGTTATGACTGATCAAAACTGTATTTTACCATTCCAGTCCACATTTATGATTTCCCTTTGTCTTATATTGCTTGCGATATGCTATCAACCACACTCATCGTTATATTTTTCATGTGATAAACAAATAAACACAATAATGATCATGAACCTTGCATTCATGGAGTTGTGATGGAGATTTCTATTGTGACAGAACAACCATGTTAGTATACCCATGATACTCAATATTTTATCATATTTTCAAGCAACATCAATCATTAGTGCATAATTAACAATTAAACAATAAAATTATGCCCATGTTCTTGCTCTCACAAAACCACTGTAATGGTCCATTTGTAGCAAACAGTCCAATTTAGTGAATGATTATAGCAAAACAACAAATCATTAACTATAAGACACAGATATGAAAAATTCACAAATTATCATAGTGGTTAAGTTGTTCAATCATGTCAACTGTTTAGTTTTCTGCCATGTTAAATAAATTACGGGGTTAATTCTACCTATTAAGCATGTAATCACTTTATTAGACCATCTTTTAACACCTAATTTTTTTTTTTTAGATAACTTCTAAAAATTATTTACTTTCCCACGGTAGGGCCCATCTAGTCGAAGTGCTAAACCTAGATGTGCTAATACCATCAGTAACAACACCAACCCACTTACTTATCAATGGGGTGGCCATCTTTTTACCCAACTCCTCAAGTAAAGTTAGAGGAAAGGGATAATAATTTTTTTGTTTCTTTAAGTTCGTTTTTCTTATCTCTCCTCCTACCAAAGGGATTGAATTTGTTCATTTAAATTTTCCCTTCTTCTAGAACCCCATATCAAGGTTCATGATCATAGTATATATATAACTCTTCCTCAGAGGCTTATTACCATGTGTAGGCATAATCTATACCATGCATGTCCCTCCAAAGGGTCCCACCATACATTAATCCTCGAGCCAATAGCAACTTTCCATGTTTCTTTCCTTGATGGTCCTCTCCGACATCACATAATGGATGTGTAGGTTTCAGGCAGATCCCCTGCACATTTAAATAGTGGAGCCATCACGCACTGATTCTGACAGGGTAACATGCACAAACTTTAGGAGGGGGGTCACCTCTCTAAATGGGTGGTAAAGAGACACCGCTGTGTTGAAGCCCCGACATTCGTTGCGACAACATGGGGGATAGCCACCCAGTCCAGACCTTAAAAGAAACTCCTTTTTTGTTTGGTATAGTGGCTCCAACTGGGGATAATGGGACCAGTTTCCTAGAGAGGATTGATTTGATAATGTTGTTGGGGATGATATAAGATATAACAGAGAATGATTCAACTAACTATAATCTAATCTAAATAATAAATACATGCATATATCTTAATCTAACATTATCTAACTATAAATATACCCAGGAATACAACAAGATATGCGATCTACAAATATGTCTCAGAGAAATTGGTAATAAAGATAATTCAACTACTAAAAGAAATTAAATCGTTTAATGGTGATTGTTTTGGATAAATAGTTAGACAAAACAATTATGAAAACTATATCACAAATGATAATTGTTCATGTATTCAAAATGGAATCGGAGCTAAAACATCATACAAAAGTGCAACAATGCAGATCTACAACTTAGATTTTCATACATAAGGCAATCAAAACAAATAGTATTGCTAATGCATAAATAAAACATAGTCATACGATAAAAGTACCATATATTGTGAAAGGTTCTAGTCATGGGCTTAGCAATGTTGACCCAAACTCATCCAATCAAATACGCTTTAAGAGTACAAAAGTGTAATTTTAGTACAACATGCTCGAT
Organism: Pinus tabuliformis; assembly: GCA_031772625.1. Taxonomy (NCBI): domain Eukaryota; kingdom Viridiplantae; phylum Streptophyta; class Pinopsida; order Pinales; family Pinaceae; genus Pinus; species Pinus tabuliformis. The sequence continues at coordinate 289,326,344 of CM062806.1, read as the reverse complement.
ATTCAAAGAAAAAATAGATCATGTTCCATTAATTTCATCAAAACCTTCCCAAAAATACAGAAGTGTAATGTCTTGAAAAGTGTTTTTGATAAAATTCTGGACCCCTCTCTAAATACATGAGAGGGGTTTAAATACTAAAATAGATTATTATAAAAACAGTTGAGGAGGTTTCAAACAACCTTCCTCAGAGTAAGAAAAAATTAAACTAAAAATAGAATTAAACTAATGATAAGCTTCTTTCTACTTGAACTATCTAAGTCAACTAACTTGATCTTTGAGATTGCAAATGTCGATCATTGGTTTGAGCTAAGGCAGCTCACTGATTGTGGATTTTAACTATCCAGCAAATATGGCATCTAAGAAAGTTGGCACCATATTTTGTGCAGAGGAAGTTAAACACCACAGAGTCATCCACTGGCTATGTGTTTTTACTAGACACAATTTGGTTAGCTTTTTAATTGCTTCTTCCTTGGTTTGCAATGTTTGTTTCCACTATTGCTCCAGTTGTTTGATATTTGGTAGAAACCCTGGTATGCACTCTTTGACAAGGTTTCCACTATGGAGGTTTTCATTAACGGCTTCTATTATGTTGCTTGCTGCTCTTGCTACTATCGTTGTTTCCCTTTTTTCTTGTTTTAATCGTGAATCCCAATCTATAAATAGAATGTCTTTGTGGGATTCCTCTATTTTTGGTAGGTCAGCCTTTCTTCCCTCGCCAGAACCCTACCAGCTGATAAATTCGTAAATGTTTTTATGGATTTCTTCATATTCAAATCTCATATCAATTACTTGGTTTGCCAATTTATCACTTGTCTCATAGTAAGGTTTAATCTATAAGATTTTTTGGTAGAACATTTCTTCCTGCTACATTAATAGGGAATTGAGCTTGATTACTTCTTTGATGAATTTGTCAATTTGAGGATTATCTTTAAATTTATCCACCATGGCTTGCATTTGGTGAATCTGCGAATCCTTTTATGATAAGTTGGCCTAGTGTTGTAACCTAATTTGCTCGAATTCCCTCTAAAGTTGAGCTACATGTTGTTCTACTTGCTGACTAGTTCTTTATTGTTCTAATTGTTGTTCAAGCAGAAGAATTTTGCGTTCTTTTTCTTTTAGAAGCTAGCAGACTTCTGTTGCTTTATTAATGGTCATTGTGGCATAAGCTCCTGTAAACTATGACAACTTTGTAATATTTTCTGATGGGTCAACGGGAGTGTTTTTCCACACAATATCCATGCATTTGTTTTCAAGAGTTGTTACAGTCGTGGTGTCTAATTTCCTTTTCTTCCATTGTCTTTTAACTATAGCCTTATGAGTAGGACTGTATAATATATCTAGTGGAGGTATCTCCTCAATTCTTAAGAAAATTTTAGAAGTAGGAAAGGAAGGAATATCCTCAATATCTTGAGTGCTTTTAGCCCCTTGCTCTTTTGTGTCTGGATTTTCTTTGTGTTGAGTCTGTTTGTGGGTCTATAATTTAGATGTTTCCTCAAGATTTGTGTCATTTTGGAGCTTCTGACTGAATTTCTCCCATTCCTTGTCTAGGTCAATGACTGGAACCTTCCCTGGTTGAACTGAAGTGAAACCAACCTCTGTTTGCTTCATGGCCAAGGCCTGTTTGGCTATTTCCTCAGTACTTCCAACTATACCTTTCTCATAATATTTATTTGGATTTCCTCCTCCATTCTAAGATTGTTGTTTTGAGTGTTCTGACTCATGAGTCTACTTCTCTTGGGTTTCCTCATCAGAATTTTCTTTTGAACTTCCCTCCAATCGTATGTTAGGAGTTGGTTCTCTTATTGGTTCAATTTTCAAAATATCCAATGGGACCTTTAATAATATATTATTCCTATATAAAGCATTCATATCTTTCGGGCTTAACTGTAATGATGTTGAATGTAGAACTTGTTCAAATGTTTCTTCTCCTTGAAAGAGGTCATCAGAAATATCTTCTTCATGAGTAAATTGTTTGAATTTTACCATAGTGGTAAATTATTTAGCAACTTGATTTGTGTCATATTGCCTCACTGGAACTGTGGCAAATTTCAGAGACATAATAATCTATGATTCTTTTACTATGTTCCCATAGTCATGTAGTGCGAAAGTTTCACATTGTAATGGGAAGGTTGGCTAAATGGATTTCTTCTATTCTCTCAGGCCTTTAGTTAAACCACCCTCCCCTGTTGTCTGGTAGGCTATTTCTCGGTCCATTAGCTTGCCCGGACATAATATGGGAGGACATGCAAAGAAGAAATTCTCCCAAAAAATCTGATGTAAGTGAACGTCTCTTCACCGAACCATCTAGCAACTGGAAAGATGTCTACCTTGGCTTCTTCAGAAAACCTAGGGGTCATTCTATCAAAAATAGTTTTATGAATAGGCAGCATAATACCCTGGTAGATTTTGTAAAAATGGGGATGGAATTAGGATTCCCACCAAATTTTATGGTATACATGGATGGGGAGTAGGTTCTATACAGTCCACTTCCATCCCATGTTTGGAAATTGAGAACAAAAACAAATGGCATCCATAACATAAGCACTCATAAAGAAAGGGGGGAAAATTATTGAAGAAACACTTCTCTTCTATCTATATTCCCTAATGGCCATTGCTAAATTATCTGATAAAATTTGACTCTAGTTCATAATTGTTGCATTAACTGCTACATCAATTAATGGGATCCACTCCATAGAAAATTTGGTTCTATCAGCTTTACCAAATAACCTACACATCATCGCTACTATGAAATTATGTGGGGCAAAGAGGGATGCTATCAGGTACATACCAAATTTATCCCGTTTAAATTTGCCTCCGCCTAACCTCCAGGTCTGTGTAACGTTCAATGGGTCCTCATTCTCTTTGGTGAAATGCTCGAGGAAATCTTTGTTATAGATATTTTGAGGCTCTAATAGCTGGTACATCAGGCGCAGATTGTCTAGTTTCAAAGACCCCATGAAATCTTGTCTTTTATTCCTGAAAGTTATTTCTGAGACATATACATCATCAATCACCCATTTTACCATATCTGTGTATGGTAATATCTTAGGTCTTGTAGTTATTCTATGTAAAAATGAACATGTTGCTTCAAAGTAGGAAGCGTCTGATGATTTTGAGGCATCAGTTGTTGCCTTTGCTACCAGTGGCCTATGTTTCTCTTCTTCCGGAAGGTTATACATATCTTCCCATGATGTGGTTACTCCATTTTTGTTGCAGGTGATTTCAGAGAAAAGTGGTCTCATGTATGATTTCTCACATGCAATATTTTTTCCCTTCTTAGCCATTTTTTCCAACATTGTTTTCTTCGGAGGCTCCTTGAAATGGAGTAATGGAAATTATCGAATAAACACAAAGTGAAAATGACAGTGAAAATTCAATGGTACAGTTAACTCTGAAAGGTGACAAGAAAGGAGCTTTTATTTGAAAATGTAGATGAAAGATATCAAATCACATCGAGCTGTTTTCAACATAAATGCCATTAAAACTTATTAAATACGCACTAAGATCTTTTATCATGGCCTTTATTACTTATTTAAGTCATCACATCACAAACATGAAAGCAAAAATCTTTAAGGTGACGAGTTTGAAGTGCACGATGATGATTATGTGATTGCGATAAAGATTGACGCAATATCGCAAATCACATCATCGTATTTTTGGTTATGTGTTATATCAAAGTTATTTACAATTTTGCGAGATGCGATGAGAGCGGTGTATCTTTTATCATTTAAGGCGCATTTTACTTGAATGAATACTTACTATGTAAAGTGACCTTTAATATGTGCTGGACTTAACCAAAGTTTATAACTTTTACCATATATTTGCATCGGGTCTGGAAAATATCGTGCTTTGCAAACTTTTCATAGTTAACAAGATTGACTTTTATTAAAGCGCGATGCGATAAGTTTTAACTTATTATGTCGCAATATCGCAATTCACACATTCCAAAGGTTTTGTTAGTTGTGATTTTCATGAATGCTGATATGCGATTGTGATAGGCACTTTATTCTACAAGAAATACTTTAAGCTTTAGTTTAAATGGAAAGTTTAATGATATCCTAAGTTTATTACAACGATCCCTCCTATCGCAATTTGCAAATCTTGGTTGTTAACTAATCTTTGACACACGTGATTCAGCGATATGTGATAAAGCAAGAATAGCTAGTTACAAAGGGACTTGGCTTGATACCTTAATTTATTCTTAAAAATTTCACAACGAAAGCGCCTAAGTGCTAGGTTTTTTGGAGGATTTTTATAAAGGGTCCCCATTTATCCATAGAATATTAACTATTAAATAAATGAATGGGGGGGTTGAACAGTACAACACACTGATAGCCAAATTAACGGCTCATGGTTATTCTGGTGGGTCAAGCCCCTTTTCCAAAATCTGGCATAGGCACCCCCAAGAGGCAGTTTCCGGTTGTGGCGAAAGCTTTGGTGGAACATAGTGGAAAAAATGGGGCCCATACTTTCGATCTCCTCCCTTAGCTAATATGATTTGGCTATGTTTTTCCACTTTGGTGCCTCGAAAGTCCCACTATCCACTAGTCTCTACTGCCAATAGAAATTGGCCACGTTACCCAATGTGGTGGACCTCACCATCCACTAACAGATCCAATGGTCATGATGTCTGGGGCAGACAAATAATTTGCACAATGCATGCTCCTCTCTAATGTCATCACAAGGGGGTGAGGCATCCAACAAGATCTCAACCATTGATCCCAAAATCTAGATCAAATGTGTGCACGGGGGGTTCCCTCCCTACTGACATCACCATCAAGGGTGCACATATTGTCAATCTCCGGGAGTGATCCTCCATTGTCTGATTGATGCATAGGGTCCTTCCCCATTAACTTCCTCCATGCCCTAGCACCATCCCATGGCACAACTCCACATCGCACCAATTCCACACGTCACCCTGATGCTTCCATGCATATTCCCCTCCATGCATCTAGGGTGGGACGTCCAGGTATATTTGGGTTGGTAGGCCTCACCACCATGAATCCCTGACCCCTTATTGGTCCATGGGTTATAGTTCCACGTAACCCACGCCATCTCACCCCGGCACACTATCTTGACGTTCTCTCGCTTGCTCTTCCACGCACCTTTGGGATATGGCCTTCGGGACACGTGGATACTGTGGCCCATCCTCTCCTCTTATCACTACTTCCAAATGGCCCAAGTGAACATAACACCACGTCATCTTGATTCTCATTGTCCCAACACTCTCCTTCAAACTTTACAAGGTAATGGCCAGTGAGATGAGTTGTCCAGTGGATATATTCCTAACCATTGGAATCACCCTCCATCTCCGAGCTACAAACCTAGTTAGTTTGGTGCCCTGTCATTCCTTCCATCGCCCAATCATGATAATGTGCAATCTGAGCACTCCAATCGGGATCTTCCATGTCTAATGTTCCACCAAGCCCTTGGACATTGTATGCTTGATCAAAACCATAAGTTAAGGCTCCTACCTCACTTTGTTGCAACACGACTCTTGGAAGAACTTTGATATAACTTGATTTGAGGGTATTACCACGGTACAAGCGATATGCTTAGTCTTGAACCCAGTGGTTTCTCTTAGGGGTTAGTTCGTGGTTGCGTACAATGCCATTTTTGTATGGATTCACCTATATTTTAGTTGCGATGGATCTACAAACATCTGTATCTATGCCAAACTTCGACCATGGTCACTATGGCCTACTAAGCCATTACAGGTACTACCCCTCCTAATCTTAGGACAAGATTGCTTCTCCCGAGCCCACTGGAGTTGTAAAATACCAAAAGGGCCCTAAGGAGATCTGTTAGGTCCCTATAATACTAGTAATTCCCCCATTACTATTGTCATTGTAGCCCTTATTTTTATTGTTGTGCCCCTATTGTCCCCATATTGTTATTATTGTGCCCCATAGATGCTCACTATTGCTATTTTTGTGCCCTTATATTATTATTGTTAGGTCGGCTTGGGTTATATTGTGACCTATTAGACTCCTATATATAGAAAGGAGGTTTTTTCATTTGTATCATCCAAGAATTGTTCATTTGTGTAATGTAAAGGAGGTTTCCCCTCAAAGAGGTTGATTTCTAAGGCGTTGATCTTTCTTTTCTATCTTTTTGTGAGCTGGTTTCATAGCATTTGGTATCAGAGTTTTGGATTCTAGAGTAGTGGTGCTCCAAACAGGTCATTGTGTAATTTTCGCTATAATTGTTTTTCTGCAACGTTTCAGAAGCTAAAAAAAAACCCGTTTGATCTGGAATCTCTTTGAACCTCGAGTCTGAATTTCAGATCTTCTCTTGCTACATTTTCGGAGATATGATCCAAGGAAGTTAGGGTTTTTGCGGGATCCAGAATTATATCTCAAATAGGTGACCTGGGGAAAATCGTCATAACTTTGTTTCTGAGCATCAGATTGAAAATCGTAAGAAGTTACAGAACAATGACATCCTGTAGTTTTCTTTGTATCCATTTTAGGTCCTAAGGTTGAAACAGTGACATGTGGCGCTTCGTACAAGATCTCTCTACCGAACCAGTCTATAATCTGGTCATCGTGGGATATCTAGCATAACTCTTCCTTGGAGAATCCAATCTTGATCAGACTTGCGGTGCTAGAAAGAGGACTCATAGGGCTACCACGGGAAGAAATTTCAGACCTTGGAGATTCGCAATTACATAGATACAACATATTAAATATCAAGCTCCTACAAAGTGAAAAATGGTGTGTAGTTTTTTTAAATTTTTCCATAAGTTTGGTTTGAAAAATTAGTTTGAAGGAATTCAAAGGGCATAGAGAATCATTATTATCATTAATTTATGCCCCTAAGAAAGAAAATGGAAACACCTAGTAAGCAACCTAAAATCTCTAGCATGACTCATGAAGAAGAGGAAGAAATGCAACATGATGTATCAAAATTACGAGATGAAGTGCAACAAAATTCACTCTCACAAAAAGTAACAGAAGCTAAGATGGATGGTTTAAAGAAAGACGTAGAAGTTAATATGGATGGTTTAAAAAAAGGGCATGGAAGCTAAGATGGATGGTTTAAAGAAAGGCATAGAAGCTAAGATGAATGAAGTGGAAGCTAAGATGGATGGCATGGAAGCTAAGATGGATGATTTAAAGAAAGCCGTGGAAGCTAATATGGAAGATTTCAATACAGATTTGACAAAGTTTTTACAAGAAATGTTTACTAATGGGGAAAGGTTAGTAAAGGAAACTCATGATGAGAACAAAATAAATTTTAATCATGATTTCATAGACTCTAACATTGGATCAAAGACCCACCATGTTCCAAAGATCGATATGAGGAAGTTTGATGGTAAGGATCCTGTAACATGGATGCTACAGATGGAGCAATATTACGATCTCCATAATGTGAAAAACACACAAAAGGTACGCATTGCAACTTTATATTTGGAATCAAATCAGTTTGTATGGTATCGATGGCTTTTCTCTCGTAAACAAATTGTCACTTGGACAATTTTTATGGATGAAATGATAACAAGTTATGAGCATACAAAAAACAACACTTTTTTTAGCCAATTGAGAAATCTCAAACAAAATGGTTCAATGATGGACCACATTGAGGACTTCCAAAAATTGAATATAATGGTAAAAGATATTCCAAAGGAGCATAGGATTGATGTGTTCATAGGGACTTTAAAGGATAACATCCAACATGAGGTTCGCCTTTGGGAACCTGATTCATTGGAGAAGGCATTCAGGTTGGCAAGAAAAATGGAAAGCAAAATTATGGCAACAAGGAAACCTACCACTCACAATTATAAATATGGAAGTGTTGTTGCCCCTATCCTTCCACAACCTATAAGGTTGACACCACAACAATTGGAAGAAAAAATAGAAAAAGGGCTTTGTTACAGTTGTGATAGAAAATACACTAAAGGTCATAAGTGTGCTGAGAAGAAATTATTTTAAATAGATAATGAAGAGGAGGAAGAAAAGGAACAAGAAACATAAAAAAAAGATGATATACACCAGGAACAAACCCTAGCAAAAGAATAAATTAATCTAACCATATCTTGTAATGCATTGGCTGGAATTACCACTCCTTAAACTATCAAGATAGAAGGGCATATCAAAAAGAAAAAGGTAATAGTGTTGATTGATTTGGGCAGTACACATAATTTTATTCATTGTAAGATAGCCAAGGAATTGAATTTCTTCCTATGTCCAACACCAGAGTGTTAAGTGATGGTTGCAAGTGGAGGAACCATAAATTGCTTTGGAAAGTGCCAAAATATCAAGCTATCCATGGGAGAATATGTATTGAGTAGCCCAATTCTTTCCATTCCCATGGGTGGTGTTCATGTTGTACTAGGAGCCCAACGGCTATAATCCTTGGGTACAATATTTTTTCATTTTCAAGGACTTTTCATAAAATTTTCTCCAGAAGGAAGGGAAGTTGAATTAAAGGGTATCACAAGGAAACCAGGAAAGATAATTAGCTCTAATGGAATAACAAAGCTTCTAAAGAAAGAACAATGTTGCATAATTGCACAATTATGTTCACCAGAGGTTCCCACATCCAAATCATCTATTTCTCCATATCTCCAAAAATTCTTGGACATCCATTCCAAGGTATTTGAGGCTCCCAAAGGCCTCCCACCTATTCGTGATCATGATCATGTTATTCATTTGATTCGAGGAAGTGTTCCTCCAAACATCTGTCCTTACAGATATCCCTATGCCCAAAAGAGTGAAATCGAATGTATGGTTGTAGAAATGCTAGAGGCTGGTATAATTCAACCTAGTCAAAGTTCTTTCTCTGCTCTAGTAGTATTGGTTCCCAAGATGGATGGATCATGGCGCATGCATCGAGATTATAGAGAGCTCGACAAGCTCACTATTAAAGATAAATTTCCCATTCCTGTCATTGATGAATTATTGGATAAATTGCATGGATCAATTTACTTCACTAAGTTGGATCTTCGTTCATGATATCATCAAATTAGAATGAAGACTGAAGACATTTTGAAAACAACATTTAGAACTCATGAGGTTCGTTATGAGTTTTTGGTCATGCCCTTTGGCCTTACCAATGAACCTTCAACATTTCAAGGTTTGATTAATTCCATTTTCAAACCCTTCCTTAGAAAATTTGTGTTAGTATTTTTTTTATGATATAATAATCCACAACAAGTCTTGGAAGGATCATGTTCAACATATTGATAGGGTGCTCAAACTATTGGAAGAGAAACAATTATATGCAAAAAGCTCCAAATGTTTCTTTGGAGTACAAGAGGTGGAATATCTGGGTCATATTGTATCTCATGAAGGTGTTAATGGTGGACCCTAGCAAAATTAAAACCATTAAGGAATGGAAAATCCCCACATCCATAAAGCATCTAAAAGGATTTCTCGAGTTGACAAGGTATTATCGCAAGTTTGTTAAGAATTATGGGAGAATAGCAACATCTCTAACAACATTATTGAAGAAAGATACATTTTCATGGACTCCAAAAGCAACGAATGCCTTTGAACATCTTAAAGAGGAAATGTGCCAAACACCGGTCTTAGCTACACCGGACTTCACAAAAACCCTTATTGTAGAATGTGATGTCTCAGGAAATGGAATTGGTGTTGTTTTAATGCAGGAAGAAAGACACATTGCTTTTTAAAGTCGTCCAATCAAAAGAAAGTATTTACACAAAGCTATTTATGAGAAGGAAATGTTGGCAATACTACATGCACTTAAGAAATGGTGACCCTACTTAATGGGAAGACACTTCAAGGTAAAAACAAAGCATGATAGTCTTAAATAATTTTTAGAACAAATATTATCTTAGAAGAGCAACAAAAATGGGTCACAAAGATGTTGGGTTATGAATTTGAAATCATCTACAAAAAAGGAAAGAAAAATGTTGTGGGAGATTCTTTCTTAAGAAAGAATGAGGATGTGGAAGCGTTTATTTGCTCCATTTCTATTATCCAACCAGATTTGTCTAGTGTGGAGCCTGATTATCTTCTTTATTCAAAGGTATCACCGCATTGGAACCTAGTTCATAATGTGGAAACAACGCCTCCCATAATATTTTCACTGCAAGGGGGGTCTAGGGGGGGCAACAGTGATCTTTAGGAGACCCCCCTAGCAAGGGATCAGGGGCAGCACCCCAGAAGCTAAAAATTGATGTAAAATTTCCTTGTAAAATGTTGTAATTTCGTAGTCAATCTAGGTCGTTCATTAGGTAGAGATATGAAGGTAGAAGTTATGTTTAATTTAGGGGTTTTTTCCCTAGAAGGCAACCCCTCGCTATATTTGAGGGAATTGTATTGTGCCTATGTAGATTTATATTCTGAGTGAGAAAGAGAGAGGAGATTGTGTGAGAGCGAAGAGGGAATTACAGTGGATTTGTTGTAGGTTGTATCTCTTTAGTTTGCTAGATAATATAAAAGGAAGGACTGGTTGTTTCTCCGTGGATGTAGCCCAAATTGGGTGAACCACGTATATTTGTGTCTCTCTTGTTTCATTTGTCTTCTTTGTTTATATTACTACAATATTTTATGTCTTCCATTTCTTTGTAATATATAATTTCCTAACAACTGGTATCAGAGCCGGAGGTCTATTTGGCTGATAAACTCGCAGGAGAGAAGGGTTCCTGGTTCAAGTGCGAGCAATGGCGGAAGATGGTAGGTTTAGGGTCGAAAAATTTAATGGCCAAAGCTCCCAACTATGGAAGATGCATATGAAAGTTTATTTGTACCAAAAAGATCTATAACAACCATTAATCAAAAATACAAAGAAGCCGACGAGTATGACAGACACAAAATGGGATATTCTCGATAGAAAGGCACTTGGAACAATATGGCTATGCGTAGCGGTGTCAGTAGCCTTTAATATTTCAAAGAAAACGACAACAGAGGGTTTAATGAAGGAATTGTCCAAGCTATATGAAAAACCCTCGGCCTCAAATAAGGTATTTATTTTGAAGCGTTTATTTAATATGAAGATGTCAGAAGGTGGATCTGTTGTTGATCATTTAAATGAATTTAATACAGTTACCAGTCAGTTAAGTTTTGTAGGGGTAAATTTTGATGATGAAGTCAGGGATCTGTTATTTCTGTGCTCATTTCTAGAAATTTGGAATTGCTTAGTTATGGCCATTAGTAACTTTGTCTCTAGATCTAGTACTTTAAAGTTTGATGATGTTGTCGGTGCAATCCTTAGCGAGGAAATTTGACGGAAAATCTCTAGTGAGACATCAGGTAATGCTTTGACTGTAGAGACTAGGGGAAGAAAAATGGAAAGAGGAAAGAGCCCAGGATATCACAATAAGTCAAGGAAAGGCAGATCCAAGTCTAAATCAGCGATAGTGTGCTTGAAATGCAGAAAGAAAGGACACATGAAGAAATATTGTAGGTCTTTGAAGGGAAAAGAAGGAGACACACAACAAGAAAAGAACCATGAATTGAATGTGACAGGTGATGTGTTGCAAGATGCTTTTATTCTTTCATTAGAAAATATTATGGATGCCTAGGTGGTAGATTCAGGGGCCTCATTCCATGCCACACCTAATAGGAAACATTTTCATGATTATGTTCAAGGAGACTTTGGACAAGTTCGATTGGGTGATGATAAACCCTGTAAAATCATTAGAATGGGTACATTTTTCATAAAACAGCAAAATGGAAATCAATGGCTATTGAAGGAGGTAAGGCATGTTCCAGATCTAAAGAAAAATCTAATTTCAACAGGGCAGTTGGGAGGTGAAGGCTGTGTGACTACTTTTACAGATAAAGCCTGAAAGGTCACTAAAGGATCCCTAGTAATAGCAAAAGGATAAAAGGTTGGGACATTGTATTTATGCAATGATATTTCTAATTGTGTTAATTCTTTAACCTCTATAGGAGAAGATACGTCATTGTGGCATCATAGGCTTGGGCACATGAGTGAGCAGGGGATGCAGATTCTTCACTCAAGAAATGTTTTGCCAGGTTTGAAGCATGTTGATTCAAAATTGTGTGATAATTGTGTTTATGGAAAATAGGAGTTAGATTCTTCAGAGTTGGGAAAGAAAAGAAGAGCGAAAAATTAGAGCTTGTGCATACAGATGTATGGGGACCTGCTCAGGTATCATCTCTCGGTGGCTCTCGTTATTATGTTACTTTTATTGATGATGCAATCAAAAAGACCTAGATTTATTATATTCGAAATAAATCTGATGTATTTGATACTTTCAAGAAATGCAAAGCTTTGGTTGAAAATGAGACAGGAAAAATGTTGAAGTGTCTCAGATCAGACAATAGAGGTGAATATTGCAGCAAAGAATTTGATAGGTACTATTCAGAGAATGGAATTCGCATAGAGAATATAGTTCCAAGAACACCACAGGAAAATGGTGTGTCATAAAGGATGAATAGGACAACCATGGAGCATGCAAGGTGCATGAGATTGCATGCAGGATTGCCTTTACAATTTTGGGCAGATACTATTGTTTATCTAATAAATAGAGGGCCTTCAAGTTCCTTGGATGGTGGTATTCCAAAGGAGGCATGGACATGTGAAAAGGTAAACTACTCATTTTTAAAAACTTTTGGTTGTGAAGCCTTTTTCCGCATTAATAAAGAAAATAGAACAAAGCTTGAGGCAAAGTCAAATAAATGTACCTTTATTGGATATGGTGTGAATGATTTTGGTTATCGCTTTTATGATTATGAAAAACACAAAATCATTAGGAGCAGGGATGTCATATTCAATAAAAAGGTTTTGTATAAGGATCAGATGGAGGAAAATAAACTAGAAAAGGAAAACAGAGAATACACAGTGCTTGATGAGATCACAAAAAGAGTGAAGGTGCTTGAAAATCATAATGATCAACAGCGAGAACAACAACAACAACAACAAGCACCTCAAACCCCTGAAAGTGGTGTTAGAATATCTACCAAGATAAGTAGACCCCCTAAAAGATACTCTCCTTCATTATATTATATATTGTTGACTAATTCTTGTGAACTAGAATGTTATGAAGAAGCGGTGCAGATAAAAACTAGGAAGAAGTGGGAGAAACCCATAAAAGAAGATATGGACTCCTTATCACATAACAAAACTTCAGACTTAGTCAGGTTGCTTGCAGGTAAAACATCATTGCAGAATAAATGGGTTTACAGGTTGAAGGAAGAAGATGGAGGTAGAAAAAGGTATACAGCTAGACTTGTGGTGAATGGGTTTTCACATAAAAAGGGTATAGACTTTGATGAGATATTTTCTCCTATTGTTAAAATGACTTCATTGAGAACTATTTTAAGTCTAGTAGCAGTTGAAGATTTGCATCTTGAGCAGCTAGATGTAAAGACAACCTTTCTCCATCGAGATTTGGAGGAAGAGATATATATGTAGCAGCCACAATGATATGAGGTAAAAGGGAAGGAGAAACTAGTGTGTAGGTTGAAGAAGAGCTTGTATGGCTTAAAACAGGCTCCAAGGAAGGGGTATCTAAAATTTGATAGGTTTATGTCTGAACAAGGTTATACTAGATGTCACTCTCATCATTGTGTTTATCTCAAAAGGAAAAATGATGGTAGCTATATTATATTGTTATTTTATGTAGATGACATGCTTATTGCAAGTTATAACATGTAGGAAATAAATGTGCTCAAAGGAAAATGGGCAAACTCATTTGCAATGAAATATTTGGGTGCTGCAAAACAAATCCTTGGTATGAGAATAACTAGAGACATGAATAATTGAAAATTCACATTGACTCAGAGTGAGTATATAGAAAGGGTGTTGAAAAGATTTAATATGCAGAATGCAAAACCAGTTAGTATACCTTTGGCTAGCCATTTCAAACTAAGTAAGGAGGTGTGTCCCAAGGCTCAGGAAGAAATTGCTTATATGTCTAAAGTTCCATATGCATTAGTAGTTGGAAGCTTAATGTATGCAATGGTCTGCACAAGGCCTGATATTTCACATGCAGTGGGATTTGTAAGCAAATACATAAACAATCCAGGAAAAGAACATTGGATGGCAGTGAAGTGGATTCTCGGGTATATGAGAGGTACCACAAATCAAGCGCTATGTTTTGGTGGTTCAAACATTGCTCTACAAGGATATGTTGATGCAGATATGGTGGGTGATAGAGATAATAGGAGGAGCACCACATGGTATGTGTTTACTATAGGTGGAATAGTTGGCAGTTGGGTTTCAAAACTGCAAAGTGTTGTTGCACTCTCAACAACGGAAGCAGAGTATGTTGCTGCTACAAAGGCTAGTAAAGAAATTATTTGGTTACAAAGGTTTCTGGATGAATTGGGTAAGAAGCAAGAGTTGGGTAGGTTATATAGTGACAGCGAAAGTGCCATCCATATTGCAAATAACTCTGCATTTCATTCCAAGACTAAACATATACAGCTCAAGTACCATTTCATATGGTAAGTGTTGGAAGATGGAAAATTGAAGCTGGAAAAGATACACACTAGCCAGAATCCTACCGATATGTTAAAAAAAGTTGTAACCAGGGAGAAACTAAGATTTTGCTTAGTTTCAATTGGTCTTCAAGTATGCTAAAGAAGATGAGAAACAACTAGGTCCAAAGTGGACTCATTGTCCAGCAAATGAAGCAGTGGTGGAGTTTCTATAATCAGTCTCCAAGTGGGAGATTGTTGGGTGTGGAGCCTGATTATTTTCTTTATTCAGAGGTATCACTGCATTGGACCCCAGTTCATAATGTGGCGGCAACGTTCCCATAATATTTCGTAGTCAATCTAGGCCATTCATTAGGCAAAAATTTGACAGTAGAAGTTATGTTTAATTTAGGGGTTTTTTCCCTAGAAGGCAACCCCTCGCTATATATGAGGGAATTGTATTGTGTCTATGTAGATCTGTATTCTAAGTGATAAAGAGAGAGGAGATTGTGTGAGAGTGAAGAAGGAATTATAGTGGATCTGTTGTAGGTTGTATCTTTTCATTTTGTTGGATAATATAAAAGGAAGGACTGGTTGTTTCTCCATGGACGTAGCCCAAATTGGGTCAACCACGTATATCTATGTCTCTCTTGTTTTATGTGTTTTTTGTGTTTATATTTCTGCAATATTTCATGTGTTCCATTTCTCTGTAATATATAATTTCCTATCAAGATTGTATAAACAAAGAAAGGGATGAATGGAAGAATGACAAAGAAGTGTGGGCACTCATTCAAAAGCTACAACAAGATCCCAGTACATCTGATACATTTAGTTGGAAAAATGATTCCTTATGGCACAAAGATCGGTTATACCTATGTAAGAATTCTCAACTCAAACAAAATATTCTTATGGAATTGCACACCTCTCCCTTAGGAGGGCACTCAGGATTTCTATAAACTTACCACAGGGTCAAGAAGGAAATTTTTTGGGATGGCCTTAAATCAGATATTCAAAAGTATGTGGTGGAAATTTTGGTTTTCCAACAAAATATAGTTGAAACAATTAATACCCTAGGTCTATTACAACCTTTATCCATTCCAATCCAACGTTAACAAGAGGTTTCAATGGATTTTATCACAGGTTTACCCAAGTCTGAAGGAAAGAGTGTTATCGTGGTGGTACTTGACAGACTTACCAAGTATGCACACTTTTGTACATTATCTCATCCATTTAAAGCGAGGAGATTTTATACCTCATTTATGGAAGCAATTCAAAAGATGCATGGAAACCCAAAGATTATTGTAAGAGAAAGAGATCCCATTTTCACTGGAAATTTTTGGACAAAATTATTTTCTTGTCTTGGTACTCAGTTAGCTCATAGCTCATCTTATCATCCTCAAATAGGCAAACTGAGATAGTAAAAAAATGTTTGGAAGGATATCTTCGTTGCTTTGCATCTGATAAATAGACACAATGGGTGAAATGGTTGACTCTAGCTGAATGGTGGTATAACACTTCCTTCCATACTGCAACAAAAATGACCCCATTTATGGCACTTTATCGATATCATCCACCATCCAGCATATCATATTTAAGAAAAAATTCTAAGGTTCAAGCACTGGAAGATCACATTGAGCATCAACAACAAGTTCTCCAACTCTTAAAGGATAACCTCACTTTGGCACAAAATAGAATGAAACAACAAGCAGATCAATATCGCAGTGAAAGAAGTTTTGATGTAGGTGATTGCGTATTCCTACAGCTACAACCATATAAACAAATGTCCCTCAAGCAAGTTAAGAAGGATAATAAATTATCACCAAAGTATTATGGTCTGTACAAGGTGTTGCAAAAGATAGGTACTATGGCATACAAACTGGAGCTTCCTGCAGCTTCCCAAGTGCACCTAGTTTTCCATGTTTCATGCTTAAAGAAGGTTATAAGTGACAAGTTCCCAGTTCAAACAATATTGCCAGAACTTGAAGAGGAAGGAAAAATCATATTGAAACCTGAAGTAGTCACAGGAACAAGAACTCGATACGAAATCGATCAATTTGAGAGTATCTCATCAAGTGGAAGAACTTAACTGCCTAAGATTCCACCTGGGAGTATGAGAATTTTATACAGAACTACTCAAGCGTTGAGGGCAACACTTTTTTTAAGAAGAGGGGCATGTTAGGTCCCTATAATACTAGTGATTCCCCCATTACTATTGTCATTGTAGTCCTTATTTTTATTGTTGTTCCCCTATTGTCCCCCATATTGTTATTATTGTGCCCCATAGAAGCCCACTATTGTTATTTTTGTGCCCTTATATTATTATTGTTAGGTCAGCTTGGGTTATATTGTGACCCCTTAGACTCCTATATATAGAAAGGATGTTTTGTCATTTGTATCATCCAAGAATTGTTCATTTGTGTAATGTAAAGGAGGTTGCCCCCTCGAAGAGGCTGATTTCTAAGGCGTTGATCATTCTTTTCTATCTTTTTGTGAGTTAGTTTCATAACAAGATCAACACTCCCTGATGATCTACAGACCAAGGGGTGCTCAGAGGCTTGCAATTCCTTCACTAACGGCACTGTGGCGCTTGTTGAAGACCTCCAAGGTTGTTGAAAGTTAAGAATCATTTGATGTAAAGTCTCAGGTTATTACAACAAAAGAAGGAATTCATCCTCTACATCAACACATGGCTCATAAACTGATTCCATGGTTGTAACCATTATATATGTGTGTGTGTGTGTGTGTGTCCGCACATGCGCATGCGCACAAGCCCTGTCAAACAAGTTGTCTTCATTGTAACTTCTAATCTGTAATAAAAGGTGCATATATCAAGTACTATAATATTTAAATCTAGTTCTTATGGGCCATTCTCGTGCCTTTATCTGATGTAGATTTTTATTATTTACTTTCCCATAATCTAGCTCAAGTTTATAGGGACTCTTTTAATGCTTATAACATTTCATAGTGTATCAATCACTCATGATATATCAACACCACAATTATGTATTTATCAAAGCATGCCATTCCAACCCAAGAATGTGTCATACTAACACACCATTTATGTCCACAAAATGAAAACACATGCCTATTCACAGTTATACACACAAATTACAATCTAGCAATGAAAACACAATGTGTTCATTAACTGCAATTACATAAAAATAGGTATCTCGGAATGTACTCATAAACTGACACTGGGACAATGACTCTCCACCAACCTTAGATAGTTGCAGCCAAGACCACTTACATCTGTCACCCCCAACCCAGTTTCCACAAACTAAGGGGGTTGTTCTAGGGATTAAAACATCAACTTCCAGCTGAAACAAGGAATCTAGAGGACCTCCTCCCTCCACCCACCAACCACTCACCAGTCAAATAATTTATAGGGAATCCAAAGTCCAACTGCCTACACCCCAAGAGAAGCAGGTCTCCACCATAAACATAGTGGTCCCCCCACTTTGGGGAATATAGAACCCGATATGAAATCATAACAAGAAAGGCTTGAAAGGTCCTCCTTCCAGGAATATGAGGACACAATCCTCCACCCACACCATCAAGGGAATGTAGAGAAAACCATCTCCACCATATGGCTTTAAAAGGACTCAAGAGGCATTGTTCCTCACCAAGGATAAAACATCTTCATACCAATCATGCCAACCAACATAATCCTTGTCTTATGTTCTCTCTTGAAATTATTCTTCCTTTAATTTGTTAGTGAATGTTGCTGGAATTGGTACTCTCCTCAATGAGTTTCCAAGAGTCTGTGTGTAAGTCAATGTGGTCGATAAGGAATATAAAATACTTAGAGAGCTAAAGCACACACCTTTTTATTAACCCCGACTAACAATAATTGATTAAAGTGCAATTGCATGTATTGGATGCATGGGATCACATAATTAGAAAGTGTCCAAATGCTATACTATTTTTTTAAATTGTGTGCTCTCCATATCGTAATATATTATATATATAGCAATGCTTAAGGTATGATGTTACTAGCGGTTTTCATTGAGGATGAAAATAAAGACGTTTTTTATGTGTTTCTAAATAGTTTGGAATGTAAAAAAATTTATATTGATATTATACAAATCAAAATCTACTTTTTGATATTGATATTAATAGAAATTTATTGAGCCAATCTAAAAAAGAGGATGTAAATAAAGAAATTGAACACGTTTTTTTAATAATGAATATAAATTAGAAAAATTTAAATATTTATAAACTATCAATAAAATATGACATATTAGATGATGATAACATTTTTAATTTGACCATTGTTATAAAGGAATGGTATTAAAGGGTATTGCTTAGAATTCATAAATCTATATAATATTTGACACATTAAATTATAGTTATATGCACTAAGTTTAACTACACATATTTAATAGGTCTTATTCACACTCAATGGATCATAATTAACAAACTTTCTGCATATTTTGCAAGTTGTATTTACACTTAAGGTGTAGTCTAATTTATAGATAAAATGACATTTTCATGATTATTTTTCTGATTAATTTTAACAAAAATCTCAAAGAAATTTTTAGAAACTTGAGTTTAAGTTGTTAAATTTGTATAATTCAAGTACCCTAGGGGTTTTTCAGGGTGTTGAATCTATTTATGCATTGAAAAATGTATTTTAAATGATAAAAAGTCGCATTCTTGCTTGAAATTGTATTGTCAGATTTCAATAAAAAAAGGTTATTTTGTCTATAAGTTAGACTATGCCTACACTTAGAACTCTACCTGCACACTTTGCAGGTTGTTAATACACTCAACATGTATGTGTCTACAACCAAGAATTTTTACCATTTTCTAGACTAATACAATGTTTGTCTCGCTACTACGAGCTATTTGGCTTTTTAGATGTAATTGCCACACATACAATCTACAACTAAGAATTCAAATAGTTGGCAATAGCTACATACATAGACTGTGATCCAACAAACATATGTGATGGAATAATATAACAACTTTTAGCATACTAATTTAAGAAATAAATATGTAACCATAATTTTGTAACT
The DNA here is from genome assembly GCA_031772625.1 of Pinus tabuliformis. Classification (NCBI taxonomy): domain Eukaryota; kingdom Viridiplantae; phylum Streptophyta; class Pinopsida; order Pinales; family Pinaceae; genus Pinus; species Pinus tabuliformis. Next base: position 289,306,966 of record CM062806.1, on the reverse strand, counting down.
AATCCTAGTATTGCAATCTTGTAACATTAGATATATAAATTTTTCATTTAAATATAATCTAGATGAATCTTGTTGCACATTCCCTATTCCCAACTCTCCTATTATTTGAGATTTTTCGTTTCTTCCACTACATGATTTCTTTCTTATCCATGTATATATGTTCTACCAACTTTTTATATTTGGCATGTTCATATTGCCTACATCCTTAACATTCAATGTATTGTCATTTGCACAAGTACTTGATTATTGTGATTACAAGGCTTCATATCCACGTTAATTCTTTTACAACAACACTCAAAACTCATGGATTTCTTGTTACCCTTAAATTTGCATTGTGGAATGAGATCAATAAGGGAGGTAAAATTTGGCATGGTGGACATGGTTAAGTCATCAATGAATGCCACATCATATGCCAATTATGTATACCATGGAGGGAGTGGAGCGATTGTACATGTCCACATGGGGGATGTGAATGTCCCACTCAACCCAATTATAGTAATGAATGTTTTAAATCATAAATAGCACTAAAAATGGTGGTACTACTAATTGAAAAGTTAGCAATGTCATTGCGAATAATGTGGCTCAAGGGAAGAAGAAGAAGAAATCATTTGCGAAATGTGTAATTAAGTGTAGCTCATCATAACAATGTCTTAACATAATTATCTAGAAGTTCCCTCAAGGACTAAGGAAAGCATGTTACTCTCATAGTCTCTCAAGAAGAAGAAGATTAGATGGAGCACTCAATGGTGAGGAAGTTGCTCAAAATAAAACTAAAACTTTCCTTATAAATTGGTGGAAGTTATAAGCATCTTGGTGATCTGGACTTATGTAGGAATGTGACATAATACAGATATAAACATAAACACAAATATGTAACATAAATAAATCTTCATTTCATTAATATCAAAAAACTGAAATATGGTTACATACAAAATTGAAATAAACTAGCTCGGGCAATGGTATCTTATCTCTGAGAAGAGATGTGGTGACTACATGCCTCTAAACTATGTTACAATGAGTCGCAAGGGCCATTTTGTTATTGAAAAAAAATGGAAAACCTAAATAACCAAAAACCTAACCCTAGGAGATGGAACACCCAGATTCTGTTGGCCTCATTGGGGTTACTTGGGCAACCAATTTCCCAGGGTCGTAACTTGGTCATATGATCTTCATTTTGCGTGGATGATACCTCGTTAGAAATATCTCCCTGAGTACTAAAATAATCATAGTAAGCCCCTTCCTATAGCTACGCGACTATTTTAAACCTTAAAACAATGTTGTTTAAGGGGTCAAAGCAGTTCTAGAAGTTCATGACACGAAAAAATGCTAAAAATAGTACAGTGTGCTATAATCAAGGAAACTGATGAAACCAACTAGAGGTCCAGGCAGAATATGTGGGTGGCCACCGATATCCAACTGGATCATTCCTCCCCCTTTACGAAGCAATGGTCCCCATTGCGTGTAGATCCTCCACGAGGTGAGGAAATTTTTGTTGAACTTGGATCCTGGTGAGCCACTTGCCCTGGTGAAGGAGTTAAGTAGCTTTGACAACTTAATATAGTTGGATCCTCTGATGCCAAATTATCTTGATCTGTGTGCCCATGATCTTATCAATTTTTTTTTTTTTTTTTTTTTTATTATTATTATTATTTTTTTTTTTTTTTTTCAGTTTAGCTTATGTTGATCTCTGTTGGTGAGCTTCTCAACAATGTCTAATGTGTCCAACAACGAGGGAAAGTATGATCACAGTTGATCCACATTGAATACTTAGTGATAGTGTAAGGCCCATATCAGAGCGGGCGAAGCTTTCGGTAGGCCCATGCTAGGCTCCCCTTTTGAAAATGTAGCCAAACTTTGTAACCCACCTAGAATTTCTGTGGCACCCGGTGTTGGTCATGATGTTTTTTGTACTTATCATTTACTCTATCCAATATGTCATGGACCTATTGGTGGATGTGTTGAATGTTCTCAATGAATTTTTTATCTCTATCGGCCTCGGACTGGACATGAGTCGTATTTTCTTGAGTAGATGCAAGTGGTATGACAACGTCAATGGGACATAGTGGCTAGAATATTAGTCCCACCTGAAAGGGGTTGTGGCCAGTTGACATGTGGAGAGCTCTATTGTAGTTGTGCTGGACATAGGGGAGGCTTTCAACCCATGTGTGTGTATTCTTCAAGTTGTACATGCGCAGGATGTGTGCGATCATCCTGTTGACGACCTCTGTATAGCCATCAGTTTGGGGGTGGAAGGCCATGGACTTAGTGATATTTTTATCTAACAACGACTAGAAGCTTAACCATAATGCACTTAGGAACTTTTTGTCTTGATCTGAGATAATGGATTGTGGGATCCCAAAGCATACCCATACTCATTCAAAGAAGAGTTTGGCTGTGGCTTCTATTATGATACTCTTCTTGTAGGCTACTAGAATGGCCATCTTAGAGAATTTGTGAACGACCATGAAAACGCATTCGTTTCCATGCTTGGTAGAAGGAAGACCTGACATGTAATCCATGGAGACGGATTCTTTGGGTCGATTAGGAGTATGCAGAGGAGTATACATGCCTTGATTCGTGATTTTTGGGATGGAAATGACACATGAAGTGCAATTCTGATGTACTTCCCAACATATTGTTGACGTTTTGCACAGTAAAAATACATCTGCAGTGTTGCCACTATATTTTCTACCCCAAAATGTCTAGCAACTCGACTGTAGTGTGCCTGCAAATTCATCTTGGCATGCTCGCTTGAAGGAACACAGGGGTGTCCTAAGTGGCATAATAATGCATCCTGGAGATGAAAGTTTGGAACCTGCTTTCCTTCCAAAAGCATCTGGTATGTGGTGTTGAATTCTGGATCACTCTTGTAAATATGTGGCCATTCTGAAGTCTCGTCTGTTGAATAATCTAGGGCAATTAGATATAGTATTATTCTTCTGTACTTGATAACAATTTGTGAATCACTTTTTCAACTTAACTTGTTAACTTGATATTCTTCTCTTATTATTATTGTATGTGTGTTTAGCTCATCAAACTGTTACCAAAAGACAACAAATAAGAACACAAGATATTGGCTCTCTACCAGGGAAACACCTCTCTCTCTTAGAGAGGAAAACCCTTTTGTAAATTTCTCTTATTGAAGCTTCTTATTGATCAATACCAAACCCTCTCCTTGACAATAATACCCTCCAAGAACAAGTTAAAGTCCTTCCTTCTTCCGACACTTTGTTTCCTGACACTTCGTTCCCTGAAACTTCATCCTCCTTCTTCCCTTAGCAACTGGTCATACACCTTATTTATGTGAGCTCTAGAAGATATAATTATATTTTATACTTAGTGATATCCTTCACCTATTAAGCTACCTTCCTTCTCTTGTCCAATCGAGCTTCTTCTTGATGTGTAGTTGGAGACTTGATATGATAACACTGTAGCCCCGGTTTCTCACATGTGTGGGGGGTTTCCTTGTATACTTGACTCCTTTTTCCTTTGCTTGGGAGAGCCTCTTCTTCAATCTAGTGGGAGGCCTTATAGGCCTAAGTTTCTAGCCCAAACAAATATAAATATGCAATTGTGATATTGCTACTATAGTGACCGCATAAAACCCTCCTTTCATCACACGTGTGACTGCAATCTACCCTTAGAAAAACCCTTTACTCTTCGGCTATATCTCCTCCTCCTTCGCTACACTAGAGGCTTCTTATGCTCATCTTTATTCACCCTTTTATCATATTCTTATCTTGTTGATTTCAAAGGCTTTATTGCTTGTCGTTGGAGGAGTGGACAACCTCTATATATAGAGGTTTGTCCCTCCTTTAGGCAAAATTCGGGCTGACTTGAAGACTTAAGGCCGACTTGACTTTTCCACTTTGTTTTTGCTTCTTTTGGTGGTGTCTGTGCATGGAAGGACTTGTGACATTGCTTGGAGGGATATCTTTGACTCTTATACAAATATATACATGGTGTAACATGCCCTTAAGCGTCTTAAAATTTTTCTTTTAACTCTTTGACTTACCTATAGCACTTTGACATGTGCTAGACCTATTTCAATGAGCAAGAAACTCATTGATAAATATAACAAAATTAATATTTATTTTCTTTTATAAATACAAAGATCAAAATTACATTTATGAAGACCAAACCTAGTTACACTTTATTCAACATCGTGTTCACAAGAGTCGAGCACAGTGGTCAATGTCATGACTGGTGGTCAGCTGGGGCACTCTGCGACACTATTGGTGATACCCTTCTTCTACATAATGTTCAAATGGAATTGTTGCATGTATGTGGCCTATTTATGATGGTGATAATTATGCAATTTTCCTTGTTTTTTTTTGAACTACAAGGTTCAATGGTCTGTGTGGATGACTGTTTCCTTCCCTAGAATGTAATGCTTCCATTGTCGCTAGGCCTGCACAATGGAATACATCTACTTGTCATAGGTGGGATACTTCCATTTTGTGTCTAAAAGTGTCTCACTGTGATATGCCATCGGATGCCCCTATTGATTAATAACTGCACCAATAGTATAAGTGGAGGCATCTATCTCAATCTCAAATGGTTGTTGCAGGACTGGTAATATGAGCACTGGAATAGAGCAAAGGCAACGCTTCAACTCAAAAAAATCCTTCTGTTGGGATTCAAACCAAAATAACTTTGGTTTTTCTCTTCCCTTGGTGACTTGACTAAAACTCCAAGTGATATGAGAGAAACCCAACACGAACCTGTGGTAGAAATTTGAAAGATCCAAAAGAATGTGGAACTCTATTAGAGTGGTTGGGGTTGGCCAATCATGATTAACTTGTATCTTGGTTGGGTCCACATGAACACCCCGCTCAGCAATGATGTGCCCCATATATTGAAACTAAGTCATACCAAAAGTGCATTTCTCCAAATTGGCACACAATTTGTGTTGCTTCAGGGGTTGGAGAACCTGTCGAATATGATGGAGGTGCTCTTCCCAACTCTAGTTGAAGACCAGGATGTCATCCTAATACACTACCATGAATGAGTTGTTGAAGGGCCACAAGATGTCGTCCATTAGTCTCATGAAGGTTGTGGGGGAATCGTCAACCCAAAAGGCATGACCAGCCATTTGAAAAGGCCCTCCTTGGATTTGAAGGCAGTCTTCCACATATTAGATGGTTCGATTGGTACCTGGTGATAACCAGAATTCAAGTTAATATTGCTAAAAAAATTGGCCCACTTGAGATGGCCCAGAGGGTCATCAATCTGTGGGATTGGATCCCTACTCCAGACAGTGATCTTATCCAGTGCTTGATAGTCAATATAGAGTCTCTAGGTCATGTCCTTCTTCTATAGAAACACGATCGAGCTCCCACAGGGTGATGAAATTATCCCGATGTTCCCTTTCTATAATAGCTCCTGAATCAGCCTCTTGATTTCATCCTTCTCTAGAATAGAGCATCGATAGATCAGTCTGTTAGGTAGCGGGACGCCCAGGGTTAGATTGATGGAGTGCTTGACTTGACAGTATAGGGGTACCCTTATGGGTGACGTGAAGATGTCCCTGTACTCCTCCATAACCTTGTCCAGTTGTTGTTGTAATGTGGAGGAGCCTTGTCTTGAGGCCATGGATGTGGCCATAATCTTATTCTTGCACTAAGGGAAAATCATAAGGAAGAGAAATTTCCTGGTTTGGGAAATGATCTTACTGAATTTCTTCACAAAGATCAAAGAGATTGTGGTAGGTGGTGTTACCTTCGTTATCTTGTACAACTTATTGCCCAAAGTAATAATAAGAATGTGAGGCCTGGACTCAAACACAACATGATGCTTCCACAAGTATGGTTGGCCTAATAATACATCACAAAATTTAAGAGGAGAAACATTGTACAGTACCTCATATGTGAAGGGATTTGTGCTCTATGGAAGACGACATTATTGGCTAATACGGAGACCTCGTCCTTATTGAAGCCACCCGATAGTGTAAGGTTGTGAGTGTGGTGTGGTCGATAGACCCTGTCACTTCACAACCTCTTATGAAATGAGGTTCTTTTGGCTTCCCCTATCGACAATGAACTGCAACGAAGAACCCTTCAACCACATTTATGAGTGGAAGAGACGCTCCCCCTCCTATGGATCTTTGGGCTTAATATTCTATATCTTTTTGGTGGAAATTATGGCATTGGGATTTGCATCAATACTTTGCTTCCCCTTATCAGGTTCTAACTTAGAGATGGAATAGGCATTTGATTCAGAAGCCTTTCGCTCAGCCACCAGTAAATGCTTGGCTCGACACTCACTTGTGTGCTGAGTGGGGCTCTTGTGGAACTCACACCATTTTCTTATGTCCTTCTTTCTCTTTGTGGTGTTCTTAATTGCTTGTGTCTTCGTCAAGTTGTCCCTTACTTCGAATTCACAAATCCAAAGTCTCACTTCTTCCGTTTAAATTTATGCTTGATCTTGACAGTGTATCGATAGGTGATGCCAACCGAGGAGATGTTTGATAACTCCATCTCATCCTGGATTTACTTGTGTAGACAGTTGCAGTACTTGAGTAACAAATTCCTCTCAAAATCCTAGATACCCAACTTTGTGCGAAGGCTATGAAATATATTAGTGAACACTGGCACATATTGGTCCCTCCCCTGTCACAATGTGGTCCACTTTATGTATTTATCTTCATAGCTCCCGACATGGTAATACTGCTCCTTTATGGCATCTCGGAAAGAATTCCAAGTAGGCATGACTGAAACAGTGAGGGTTCCCTCTCATCCCTCTTCTCATAGTAGGTTTCCCACCAGTCCTTGATGTGGGGGGGCGTCTTTGAGGAGTGGAAAAGTAAATTTTTCCTGATTGGAAATATCATGAAATAAAAATATCCTTCCAACATGATTTAACCATTTATGTAAGCCACCCGCATCTATCCGGCGTTCAAATATGGGGATGTAAAAGTTGACTTGTACCTTAAAGGGAGTGGTGCCTCCGGAGTGGTTGCTGAATTAAGATGTACCACTTGTGGGTAGTTGCCAAAGGATCTGGGAAAAGTTGTCCATCATTGCATTCATTTGTCGCTCAAGGGATTCTTCAAGCAATATTTTGAAAGGATCTCCTGCTCCCTCATCTTTCTTTTCTTCCTCCATGGGAGGTCATCAGGGTTTGTGAGGCTAGGCTTACAAAGGTTGAGCCAGTTCGAGCCATAATTCATTATACCTTTACCTCGTTGGGGACATGCAAAGAAAAATAGAGAAAGAGAAGACCACTCTAATACCATTGATCCGGTCTTATGCAGGAATGAAACATAATACACATATAAACATAAACACAAAGATGCAGCAAAAATAAATCTTCATTTCATTCATATCAAAGAACTAAAATATGCTTACAGACATAATGGAAATAAACTAGCTTGGGTGATCATAACTTATCTCTGAGAAGAGATGTGGCAGCTACATGCCTATAAACTATGTTACAATGAGGCTCAAAGGCCTTTTTATTATTGAACAACAAAGGGAAACCATAAATAACCAAAGACCTAACACTAAGATATGGAACACCAAGAGTTTGTGGGCGTTGTTGGAGTTAGTTGGTCAACCAACTTCTTGGGGTCGTAACTTGGTCATATGATCTTCGTTTGGCATGTACAATACCTTATTAGAAAGATCTCTACAAGTACAACAAGAATCGGGACTAATCCATAGCATGTGGCCACCAATATCCACCTGGATCATTTGGAATCTAGAAGTTAGGTGGAAATAGAAAAGCCCCTTATCCCATGTTTAGTGAGCGGAAGTAGACAAATGTTTGACACTTAATATCTATTCAAGGAAAAACATTAACTTAAAGTAATAATATCGTAGTGATCAAGAATATGCCCAACTCCCATTTCAGAAAATTAATCATTTTAAATAACAAATATATGGTCCAACTCACTATGTATAAACAACTATAACTCATATGGAAGCTTTTGTTTTTTAATATCCATTTTTGTCCAAATCAAGCTCAAAGAAGTGTGGGGCTTTAGTAATAAGATATAAGCATGGTTAATCAAGTTTGATAGAGTTTTTTACTCTTTGCTTTACAACACACCAAGGGGTAAAGAAACACCTTCACAAACATAATTAATTCTAAAAGTGTTGGGAGAGGCACAATAATAGATATGGTGAAGGATACTTTGAAGCATGGAACTAACTCTTTAGAATATCTACTTTCCTATTGAAGTATAAAATAAAAAATATTCTAAGAAAGAGAAAAATTACTACTGGGGGCATTTAAGGAGATGCAAATTTCCATTAAAAATTTCGTAGTTCTAATTAATCTGAGGAAGATCAACAACCCTGAGAAGGCATCCAATTGAGATACTCTAGATAATGACAAAATACACCATTATGGAAGCAAGGTTGAATCATAATCATTCTTGTGGTATGGGTTACTATATTGAGGGAGATGCAAATCTAGGATTAAGGAAGTCTCTTTCCATTCGTGTAACTCAATCTTATGTTTTTATCATTTACACACTCTGTTTTTATCACTAGGAACCTTTTGCACCACAAAAACTCACTTTTAGGAGGAATTTTGACACTTTCTTCCATTGACAGTGCCATGTGCATAACTTTTTTGGGAAAAACACTTTCCGTCAATTTAATTCTCCATACATGCATGTTCATTGTCCATAGAACCCAAGAATCCAAGTGCCTATACCCATCATCCTCTATAATCTTATATGTATATCTATATGATATACAAGATGGATGGTTAAATGAGCTATGTAATATGTATAAATAACATGTTTATTTAAATTTTGAATTTAGTAAAAGTGATAACTATTTAAATTTTGAACTCACACATATGTTGAAAAGTAGGTTATTTGAGTGACCTTTATAACCCATGTTCATTGTCCATAGAATCGAAGGATCCATGTTCCTATATCCATCATCCTCTAGAATCTCATATGAATGTTTATATGGTATACAAGATGGATGTATGACTAATATAGTATGTATAAATAACATGTTTATTCAAATTTTGAATTTACGAAAACTCACAAGCATTTAAATTATGAACTCACAAATATGTTGAAGTGGGTTATATTTGAGTGACCTATTGATTTATCATGTCTAGTAACATTGTTTGCAATCCGAGGGTAGATGTGGGGTAGATGTATCAAATTCACAAAATTTACTATTTCATTTGAAAATGCCAAAATAATAAAATTTCATAAGCCATCTAATAATGAAATTAAGGAAAAATAAATTAAATATAGCTATAATTATTTGATAATGAAACCAATCATATAAATATATATGAACTTGTCTTCTTTATAGGTAGAGAAATAAATTAACAACCAAAGTTTTAAAGGAATCTCATAAGAATAAAAACCTATTCTTTATGGACCAATTTAGTGAGTAGCAAATAATAACTACTATTAATCACTTACATCTTTATATCACAACAACTCAAAGTTTCTCACGAGGCCTTGAATTGAGAATGAATGAGTGTATTGTTAAGGAAATCCTTGTGAAAAGATCACTAGTTCAACTCCTCCATAGTATTACCCTTTCAAAAAAAAACATGTTATGAAAGTATCTTTTATATATTTCTTACATCATATTTATTTTCTATGTTTCCTTCATTTGTATGCGAGAAGAAGAATTTTAAATTTTAACTTTTTTATCAACAAGGATTAATGTTATCGTTTTTGCAATTTATATAGAGATAAAAGTTTTGTAAACTATTGCATGGATATTATGTTAATACCAAATAGGTTATTAAAAGAACATTAATATATAGGCATTATGTTTGTATCAAATATTTATAGATAGTACCCAATGAATTGTATTATAAAAATATTTTAAAATATTATAATACTAATATATGTTTTATTTATTTTTTATAGTAAATATTAAAATTATATATATATATAAATAAAGGATATTTGTTTTTATGATCATTAAATATTGTCTTCTTTATTGTATTATTTGTAAAAACGAGGTTTCTTCCTCGAAGTGGATTGTAATTATTAGTTTCTTATCATTTTTAATATGCAAACATCATAAAATTTGGTATGAGAGCTCTTAATCCTAGGGTTTTTCTACTTCAAAGAGATCATCATGGAAATTTCACCATAACATTTTTGGTGCTGGTTCATATGGTGAAACATGAAGAATACAGAGAAGGGATCCCTAGGAATGTATGGTTCAAATTTAGATCTTGGTTCGCTATATTTTTAGAGATATGGTCCAAGGACCGTAGGGTTTTTGAAGGCTCCTAAATTCTATTTCAAACATGACAGTTTTTCATTTTCACTATAACTTTTTTTTTTTTTTTTAGGATTCAGACTGCAAACCTTGGAACAAGTTGAGAAGATATCTTAGTGAACATCTAGTCCAAGTTATAGATCTTGGTTTGCTATATTTTTGGAGATATGCTCTAAGGAAGTTAGGGCTTTTTTATGGTCCAAAATTCAGTTTCAAACAAGGAAGTTTGGCATTTGTTATATAATTTTTTTTTGTAAGGATTCAGAAAGTGAAACTTGGAACATACTAAAGAGACATATTTCGAAATATTTAGGTCCATTTTCAAAACTTGGTTTGTTATATTTTGGCATTTATACCCTAAAGAAATTAGGGATAATAAATAATCAAGAAATAAATTTTAAATAAGTTACTTTGGTATTTTTTCTATATATTCTTGTCTAGAAATATCAGATTTGAAACGTTTAAGATTTTATGAGACATATAGAAATACCTTAGGTATAATTTCTAAAATTCTATTTCAAAAATTGTACACGTGACACACTATACAAGTTCTCTGATATAAAGAGTCCAAAAACTTATTTTAATTTGATTATTATAAATCAAAAAATTAACACCTATATATTTTTTATCCTTTTTCAATAATATCTCACTCTAAACTCAATACAATTGTTCAATAAAATATTAAAAATAATAACCATTAAAGATAAAATGAAACATGAAACATGCACTTGAAATATAAACATGACATGAAAAATTTAAAATAATAAAAAAAACATATAATAACTCTATTAACATTATATGACAATTACATACACAATAAATAATTATAAATTATACGTACAAATATCTCGCTCTAAACTCAATACAATTGTTCAATAAAATATTAAAAATAATAACCATTAAAGATAAAATGAAAATAAAATGAAACATGCAATTGAAATATAAACATGATATGAAAAAATTTAAATAATAAAAAAACATATAATAACTCTATTAACATTATATGACAATTACATACAGAGTAAATAATTATAAATTATACGCACAAATAAACAAAATGTCTTAATAATTCATTTTAAAAAAACACCACCACTTATTGACAAATACCAACAACTCATTATTTAAATTTATTTAAAAAATAGCTTTCACTGGAGAGGAATACTAATCACTAGAGACAAATAGTGCCCACTGCAATGCTTATCTTTATCTAAATGCATACATACTTTCACACGCATTATCGGCACGGAGCCACATGACCCTCGTGGCCATATCTCTAAATATTCCCTTCCATATCGTTTTGTGAAAAATATCTCAATATTTTATATTTTAAAAAGATTAAGTTATATTTTTTTCAATTAACATTACATTATTACCGCATTACCCCAAGTGAAATTAACTAATAATTAACAATAATTAATATGACTGACATTTACCAATTTTAAATAATAAATTTAACAATTTTAAAATTGTGTACCCCAACATCCCAAAAAAAAAAAGAGAGCCACTGCGATTACTACAATATATATTACGTCTAAAAGTTGAGAACACAATAATGTAAATAAAGACGTTTTCATTGAGGATGCAAATAAAGCGGTTTTCACTGAGGATGCAAATAAAGATGTTTTTTAGGTGTCACTAGATAGTTTGGAAGGTAAAAATTTTTGATATTGATATTAGGAATTGTTTTTAGTGTGATTTTTTGGAAGGGGTTTTGATGGATTTTTCTGGTCTAATTTTTATAAAATCTAACGGGAATTCATTGAACTTACATGTTTGATGGGTAACCCCTGCACAATAGAAGTGCCCTAAGAGTTTTTCAGGTTGTTGAATCTGTATATAGAGTCAAAAAACTAGTTTAAATAACAAAAATCAAGATTTCACCACAAATTTTTCCATTAGATTCCTGCACTAGAAACTCCAAAAAATCGCACTAAAGACAATTCCTTAATATTATATGAATCTACTTTTTAATATTGATATTAATATAAATTTATTGAGTCAATCTAAAAAAGAGGACGCAAATAAAGAAATTGAATATATGTTTTTTAATAATAAATATAAATTAGCAAAATTTAAATATTTATAAATCATCAATACAATATGATATATTAGATGATGAGGATATTTTCAATTTGACAATTGTTACCAATGAATGGTATTAAAGGGTATTGCTTAGAATTCATACATCTATATAGTATTTGACACATTAAATTATAGCTATATGTATTAAGTTTAATTGTACAGATTTACTACATCTTATTTGCACTCAATTGACTATAATTAACAAACTTTATGCATATTTTGTTAGTTGTATTTATATTTATGGTGTAGTCTAATTTATAGATGAAATGACTTTTTTCACGTTCTGATTAATTTTAACAAAGAAAATTTTAGAAGCTTGAGTTTAAGTTGTTCAATTTATATAATTTAAGTGACCTAGGGTTTTTCAAGGTGTTGAATCTATTTATGCATTCAAAAATGTATTTTGAACAATAAAAGATTGCATTCTTGCTTGAAATTATAATGTAGAACATGCCTACACTTAGCACTATACCTGCACACTTTGCACGTTGTAATACACTCAACATGTATGCGTCTACAACCAAGAATTTTTACTATTTTCTAGACTAATACAATGTTTATCTTGCTACTATAAGCTATTTGGGTTTTTAGTTATAGTTGTCACACCTACAATCTACAACTAAGAATTCAAATAGTTGGCAATAGCTACATACATAGACTGTGATCCAACAAACATATATGATGCAATAATATGACAACTTTTAGCATACTAATTCAAGAAATAAATCTGTAACCATAATTTTGTAACAAATCCTAGTATTGCAATCTTGTAACGTTGATATATAAATGTTTCATTCAAATATAATCTAGATGAATCTTGTTGGACATTCCCTATTCCCAACTCTCCTGTTATTTGAGATTTTTCATTTCTTCCACTACATGATTTCTTTCTTATTCATGTATATATGTTCTACTAGTTTGTTATATTTGGCATGTTCATATTGCCTACATCCTTAACATTCATTGTATGGTCATTTGCACAAGTACTTGATTATTGTGATCACAAGGCTTCATATCCACGTTAATACTTTTGCAACAAAACTCAAAACTCATGGATTTCTTGTTACCCTTAAATTTGTGTTGTGGAATGAGATCAATAAGGGAGGTAAAATTTGGCATGGTGGACATGGGTAAGTCATCAATGAATGCCACATCATATGCCAATTATGTAGACCGTGGAGGGAGTGGAGGGATTGTACATGTCCACATGGGGGATGTGAATGTCCCACCCAAACCAATTATAGTAATGAGTGTTTTAAATCATAAATAGCACTAAAAATGGTGGTACTACTCATTGAAAAGTTAGAAATGTCATTGCAAATAATATGGCTCAAGTGAAATAAAAGAAGAAATCATTTGAGAAAGGTGTAATTAAGTGTAACTCATCATAACAAGGTCTTAATATAATTATCTAGAAGTGCCCTAAAGGATTAAGGAAAGCATGTGACTCTCATAGTCACTCAAGAAGAGGAAGATTAGATGGAGCACTCAATGGTGAGGAAGTTCCTCAAAATAAAACTAAAACTTTCCTTATAAATTGGTGGCAGTTATAAACATCTTTGGTGACCCAGACTTATGAAAGAATGTAACATAATATAGATATAAACATAAACACAGAGATGTAACATAAATAAATCTACAATCGATTAATATCAAAAGAATGAAATATTCTTACATACAGAATGGAAATAAACTAGCTCGGACAATGGTAGCTTATCTCTGAGAAGAGATGTGATGACTACATGCCTCTGAACTGTGTTACAATGAGTCTCAAGGGCCTTTTTGTTATTGAACAAAAAAGTGAAACCCTAAACAACCAAAAACCTAACCCTAGGAGATGGAACACAAAGAGTGTTGGGTCCCTATAATACTAGTGATTACCCCATTACTATTGTAGTTATACCCTTATTTATATTGTTGTGCACCTATTACCCCCATATTGTTATTTCTGTGCCCTATAGAATCCCTCTATTGTTATTTTTGTGGCTTTATATTATTATTGTTAGGTTGGTTGGATTATATTGTGACTCCTTAGACTCCTATATATAGAAAGGAGGTTTTTTCATTTGTATCATCCAAGAATTGTTCATTTATGTAATGTAAAGGAGGTTTCCCCCTCGAAGAGGCTGAATTCTAAGGCGTGGATCTCTCTTTTCTATCTTTTTGTGAACTGGTTTCATAACATTTGGTATCAGAGCTTTGGATTCTAGAGTTTCGCTGCTACAAACAGGTCATCGTGGAAGTTTCGCTATAACTTTTTTTCTGTGACGTTTCAGAAGTCGCAAAAAAAACCCATTTGAGAAGAATTTTCGCTGAACCTTGGGTCCGAATTTCAGAGCTTTTCGCACGATAGTGTCGGAGATATGATCTGAGGAAGTTGGCCTTTTTGCAGACTTCTGAATTACATTCAAAACAGGTGACCTGGGGAAAATCGTCATAACTCTCTCTCTGAGGATCGGATTGAAATTTCGTAAAACGTTACAGAAAGAGGACGGACCGTAGTTTCTTGTATGTGTGTTTCAGATTCAAAGGTTGAAACAGTGACTTGTGGTACGTCGTACAAGTTAGCTCTATTGAACCAGTCTAAAAGAAAGTCACTGTGGGAGATTTCACATAACTCTTCCTTGGAGAATCCAATTTGGCTCAGACTTGTGGCATTGGAAAGAGGACGCAGAAGGCTACTGTAGGTAGCAATTTCAGAACTGGATGACCCGAAATTACAGAGATACATCATATTCAATATCAGGCTTCTATAAAGTGAAAAAAGGTGTGTATTTTTTTTTTTTAATTTTTGTGTAAGCTTGGTTTAACGGAATTCAAAGGGCATAGTAAAGCATTATTATCGGTAACTGATGCCCCGAGGAAAGAAAATGCAAACACCTAGTAAGGAACCTGAAAGCTCTAGCATGACTCATGAAGAAGAAGAAGAAATGCTACATGATATATCAAAATTACAAGAACAAGTGCAACAAATGTCACGCTCACAAAAGCTAACAGAAGCTAAGATAAGTGGTGTGGAATCTAAGATAAAGGGCACGGAAGCTAAGATGGATGATTCGAAGACAGATTTGAAGAGAGACATGGCAGATTTGAAGAAAGATATGGAAAAATTGAAGAAGTTGCTATAAGAAAGGGTCACTAATGGTGAAAAGGTAGTAAAGGAAACTCATGATGAGAACAAAAGAAATGTTAATCATGATACCATAGACGCTAATGTTGGATCGAAGACTCACCATGTTCCAAAAATCGATATGAGGAAGTTTGATGGCAAGGATCCCGCCACATGGATATTACAGATGGAGCAATTCTTCGATCTCAATAATGTGCAAAACACACAAAAGGTACGTATGGCAACTTTATATTTGGAACCAAATCAGTTTGTATGGTATCAATGGCTTTGTTCTCGTAAACAATTTATCACTTGGGCAATTTTTACGGAAGAACTGATAGCACATTATGAGGATACAAAAAGCAACACTTTTTTTAGCCAATTGATAAGTCTCAAACAAAAGGGTTCAATAATGGAGCACATTGAGGAGTTCCAAAAATTGAACATAAGGGTAAAAGATATTCCAGAGGAGCATAGGATTGATGTGTTCATAGGGTCTTTAAAGGATAATATCCAACATGATGTGCGCCTTTGGGAACCTAATTCATTAGAGAAGGCATTCAGGTTAGCAAGAAAAATGGAAAGCAAAATTATGGAAACTAGGAAGCATACCATTCACAACTATAAAGACGGAAGTGTTGTTGCCCATAGTCTTCCGCAACCTACAAGGTTGACACCACAACAATTGGAAGAAAAAAGAGCAAAAGGGCTTTGTTACAATTGTGATAGAAAATACACAAAAGGTCATAAGTGTGCTAAGAAGAAATTATTCTACATAGATTGTGAAGAGGAAGAAGAAAAAGAGCAAGAAAGGTCAAAAGAAGAGGATATATTCCAGGAACAAAGCCTAGATGAAGAACAAATAAATCCGACCATATCTTGTAATGCATTGGCGAGAATTACCACTCCTCAAACCATCAAGATAGAAGGACAAATCAAGAAGAAAAAGGTAATAGTGTTGATTGATTCAGGAAGCACCCACAATTATATTCATTGTAGGGTAGCAAAAGAATTGAATTGCTTCCTATATCCAGCACCAGAGTTTCAAGTGATGATTGCAAATGGAGGAACAATAAATTGTTCTAGAAAGTGCCATAATATCAAGCTATCCATGGGAGAATATGTATTGACTAGACCAATGCTTTCCATTCCAATGGGAGGTGCTGATGTTGTACTAGGAGTCCAATGGCTACAATCCTTGGGTACAATAGCTTTTAATTTTCAAGAAATTTTCATGAAATTTTTGTGGAAGGAAAGGAAGTTGAATTAAGGGGTATTGCAGGGAAACCAGGAAAGATAATCAGCTCTAATGGCATGACAAAGCTTCTAAAAAAGGAGCAAAGAGGTGTAATTGCACAATTATGTTCGCTAGATGTTTCCACATTGGAATCATCTATTTCTCCAGATCTCCAAAAAGTCCTGGACAATCATTCCAAGGTATTTGAGACTCCCAAAGTTCTCCCACCTATGCGTGATCATGATCATGCTATTCATCTGATTCCAGGAAGTGTTCCTCCAAACATCAGGCCGTACAGATATCCATATGTCCAAAAAAGTGAAATTGAACGTATGGTTGCAAAAATGCTAGAGGCTGGTATAATTCAACTGAGTCAAAGTTCTTTCTCAGCTCCAGTAGTATTGGTGCACAAGAAGGATGGATCATGGTGCATGTGTCCAGATTATAGGGAGCTCAACAAGCTCACTATTAAAGATAAGTTCCTCATTCCTGTCATTGATGAATTACTGGATGAATTGCATGGATCAATTTACTTCACCAAGTTGGATCTTCGTTCGGGATATCATCAAATCAGAATGAAGATTGAAGACATTCTGAAAACGACATTTAGAACTCATGAGGGTCATTATGAATTTTTGGTCATGCCTTTTGGCCTTACCAATGCACCTTCAACATTTCAAGGTTTGATGAATTCAATTTTCAAACCATTCCTTAGAAAATTTGTGTTAGTATTTTTTGATGGTATACTAATCTACAACAAGTCTTGGAAGGATCATGTTGAACATGTTGACAAGGTGCTACAACTATTGGAGGAGAAACAATTATATGCAAAAAGATCGAAATGTTTCTTTGGAGTCCAGGAGGTGGAATCTTTGGGTCATATTGTATCTCATGAAGGAGTTAAGGTAGACCCTAGAAAAATTAAAGCCATTAAGGAATGGAAAATCCCCACATACATAAAGCATCTGCGAGGATTTCTTGGGTTGACAGGGTATTATCGCAAGTTCGTTAATAATTATGGGAGAATAGCAGCACCTCTAACAACATTATTGAAGAAATATTCATTTTCATGGACTCCGGAGGCAACAAAGGCCTTTAAACATCTTAAAGAGGCAATGTGCCAAGCACCGGTCTTAGCTACACCGGACTTCACAAAAACCTTTATTGTGGAATGTGATGCTTCAGGAAATGGAATTGGTGTTGTTCTAATGCAAGATGAAAGACCCATTGCTTTTGAAAGTCGTCCAATCAAGGGAAAGTTTTTAAGCAAAACTATTTATGATAAGGAAATGTTGGCAATACTCCATGCACTTAAGAAATGGCGACCCTACCTAATGGGAAGACACTTCAAGGTAAAGACGGATCATGATAGCCTTAAATACTTTTTAGAACAAAGATTATCCTCTGAAGAGCAACAAAAGTGGGTCACAAAGATGTTGGGTTATGACTTTGAAATCATCTACAAAAAAGGGAAGCAAAATGTGGTGGCAAATGCACTCTCAAGAAAGGATGAGGATATGGAAGCATTGTTGTGTGCCATTTCTATTATCCAACCAGATTGGATAAACGAAGCAAAGGAGTAATGGAAGAATGACGAAGAAGTGTGGGCACTTATTCGAAAGCTACAACAAGATTCCAATACTTCTGATACATTTAGCTGGCAAAATGATTCGTTATGGTACAAAGATCGCTTATACCTCTGTAAGAATTGTTGGTTTCATAACAAAGAGTGTGTTGGCCTCATTGAGGTTAGTTGGGCAGCCAACTTCCCAAGGTCATAACTTGGTCATATGACCTTTGTTTGGCGTGTACGATACCTGGTTAGAAATATCCTTCCGAGTACTAAGATAATCGCGGTGAGCCGCTTCCTATGGCTACGCGCTTGTTGTGAACCTCAAAAAACGTTGTTTAAGGGGTCAAAACAGTTCTAGAAGTTCACGACACGAAAAATGGCTAAAAATAGTATAGTGTGCTATAATCAAGGAAACTTATGAAACCAACTGAAGGTCTAGGTGGAATAGGTGGGTGGCCACTGATATCCACCTGAATCAGTCCTCCCCCATTAGGAAGAAATGGTTCCCATTGTGTGCAGAGCCTCCACGAGGTGAGGAATTTTTTGTTGAACTTGGACCCTGGTGAACCGCTTGCCCTGGTGAAGGAGTTTACTAGATTTGACAACTCGATATTGTTGGATCCTTTGATGGTGAATTCTCTTGATCTGTGTGCCCATGATATTATTAGTTGTGTCTTGTTCTATGCATCTTAGGTTGATTTATGTGGGTGAGCTTCTCAACAATGTCTGATGTGTCCAACAACGAGGGAAAGTATGGTCATAACCGGTCCACATTGAATATTTGGTGCAGGTCAAGGAATGGTGGAATATTGAGCTAGAAAGCATTATCCTCGACAACCTTAGTGATGGTTTAAGGCCCATATTAGAGTGAGCGAAACTTTCGGTAGGCCCATGCTAGCCACTCCTTCTGCAAATGTAAAAAAACTTTGTCGCCCACCTAGAATTTATATGGCACCCGATGTTGGTCATGATGTTGTTTGTACTTAGCATTTACTCTATCCAATATGTCATGGACCTATTGGTGGATGTTTTAAATGTGCTCAATGAAGTTGTTATATCTGTCGGCTTCAGACTGGACATGAGTTGTATCTGCCTGAGTATATGAAAGTGGTATGGAATTATCAATGGGCCATAGTGGCTGGAATCTCAGTCCCACCTGAAAGGGCTTATGGCCAGTTGAGTTTTCGAGAGCTCCATTGTAGATGTGTTAGACATAGGGGAGGCTTTCATCCCATGTGTATGGATTCTTTAGGTTGTACATGTGCGGGATGTGCACGATCATCCTGTTGACGACCTCTGTATAGCCATCAGTTTGGGGGTGGAAGGCCATGGACTTAGTGAGCTTTGTATCTAACAAAGGGTAGAAGCTTAACCATAATGCACTTAGGAACTTGTTGTCCCGATTTGAGATAATGAATTGTGGGATCCCAAAGTGTACCCATACTCATTCAAAGAAGAGTTTGGCAGTGGCTTCTATTTTGATACACTTCTTGGATGCTACCAAAATGGCCATCTTAGAGAAATTGTCGACGACCATGAAAACACAGTCATTTCCATGCTTGGTAGAAGGAAGACCTGACATGTAATCCATGGAGATGGATGCTCAGGGTTGGTTAGGAGTATGCAGAGGAGTATACATGCCTTGCTTCTCGATCGTTGGTATGGAAATGGTGTAGGAAGTGCAGGTTTTGTACAATAAAAATACTTCTGTAGTGTTGCCACTGTCTTTTCTACCCCAGAATGTCTAGCAACTCAACTGTAGTGTGTCTCCAAAATCATCTTGGCATGATCGCTTGAAGGAACACAGAGGTGTCCCAGATGGCATACTAGCGTGTCGTAGAGATGAAAGTCTGGAACCTGCTTTCCTTATAGAATCATTTAGTACGTGGTGTTGAATTCTATACCACCCTCGTAAATATGTGGCCATTTTGAAGTCTCGTGTGTTGAATAATCTAGGGTAATTAGATAGAGTAGTATTCTTCTATACTTGATAACAATTTGTGAAACACTTTTTCAATTTAACTTGTTAGCTTTATCTTCTTCTCTTATTATTATTGTATGTGTATTTAGTTCATCAAATTGCTACCAAAACACAAGAAACAAGAACACAAGATATTGGCTCTCTGCCATGGAAAAACCTATCTCTCTTAGAGAGGGAAACCCTTTCATAAATTTCTCTTATTGAAGCTTCTTATTGATCAATGCCAAACCCTAGACCCTTGACAAGAATATCCTCCAATCATAAGTTAAGTCCTTCCTTCTTCCAAAACTTTGTTTCCCAACACTTTTTTCTCCTTCTGACACTTCATTCCCCGAAACTTCGTCCTCCTTCTTCCTTTGGCAACTGGTGATAGACCTTGTTTATGTGAGCTCTAGAAGAGATACTTATCTTTGATACTTAGTGAGATCCTTCACCTATGAATATACCTTCCTTCTCTTGTCCAATCAAGCTTCTTCTTGATGTGTAGTTGCATAATTGATATGATAGCACTTCAACCCTAGTTTCTCGCATGTGTGGGAGGTTTCCTTGTATATTTGACTCCTTTTTCCTTCGCTTGGGAGAGCCTCTTCTTCGCTCTAGTGGGAGGCATTATAGGCCTAAGTTTTTAGCCCAAACAAAGATAAATATGCAACTGTGATATTTCTATTGTAGTGACCACAGACAACCCTCCTTTCCTCGCACGTATGACAGCAATCTACCCTTAGAACAACCCTTTACTCTTTGGTTTTGTCTCCTCCTTATTCGCTGCACTAGAGGCTCCTTGTGCTCATCTTTATTCACCCTATTATCGGCTTCTTATCTCGTTGATTTCAAAGGATTTATTGCTTGTCATTGGAGGAGTAGACAACCCCTATATATAGAGGTTTGTCCCTCCTTCAAGCTAACTTGAGGCCGACTTGAAGACTTAAGGCCGACTTGAATTTTCCACTTCATTTTTTCTTCTTTTGGTGGTGTCTTTGCATGGAAGGACTTGTGACTTTTCTTGGAGGGATATCTTTGAATCTTATACAAATATATAGATGGTGTAACATGCCCTTAAGGGTCTTCAATGTTTTCTTTTGACTCTTTGACTTACCTATAACACTTTGATATGCGCTAGACCTATTTCAATGAGCAAGAAACTCATTGATAAATATAACAAAAATAATATTTCTTTTATTTTATAAATACAAAGATCAAAATTACATTTATGAAGACTGAACCTAGTTACACTTTATTCAACATTGTGTTCACAAGAGTCGAGCACAGTGGTCAGTCTCCTGACGAGTGGTCAGCTGGGGCACTCTACAACATTATTAGTGTTTCCATTCTTCTATATAATGTTCAAATGGAATTGTTGAAGGTATATGGACCATTTATGATGGTGATAATTCTGCAACTTTCCTTGTGTTTATTTGAACTACAGGGTTCAGTGGTCTGTGTGGATGATTGTTTCCTTCCCTAGCATGTAAGTCTTCCATTGTTGGTAGGCCTACACAATGGAATACATCTCTTTGTCATAGGTGGGATACTTTTAGTCTGTGTCTGAAAGTGTCTCACTTTGATTGCCACCAAATGCCCCGGTTGATTAAGAACTACACCAATAGTATATTTTGAGGCATGTATCTCAATCTCAAATGGTTGTTGTAGGACTAGTAATGTGAGCACTGGTGTAGAGAAGAGGCAATGCTTAAACTCAAAAAATTCCTTCTGTTGGGATTTAGACCAAAAGAACTTTGTTTTTGCTCTTCCCTTGGTGACTTGACTCAAACGCCAAGTGATATGAGGGAAACCCAACACGAACCTGTGGCACAAATTGATAAGACCCAAAAAAATGTGGCGCTCTGTTAAACTGGTTGGGGTTGGCCAATCCTGAATAACTTGTATCTTGGTTGGGTCAACATGCACACCCTGATCATCAATGATGTACCCCAAATATTGAAACTGGTCATACCAAAAGTACATTTCTCCAAATTGGCACACAATTTGTGTTGCTTCAGGGTTTGGAGAACTTGTCGAATATGGTGGAGGTGCTCTTCCCAACTCTGGCTAAATATCAGGATGTCATCCTAATACACTACCATGAATGATTTGGTGAAGGGCCACAAGATGTCATCCATTAGTTTCATAAAGGTTGTGGGGGCATCATCAACCTGAAAGGCATGACCAACCATTTGAAAAGGCCCTCCTTGGATTTGAAGGTAGTCTTACACACATCAGAGGGTTCGATTGGTACCTGGTGATAATTGGAATTCAAGTCAATCTTGCTAAAAAAATTGGCCCCTTGAGTTGGTCCAAAAGTTCATCGATCTATGGGATTGGATACCTTTTCCAGACAGTGATCTTATTCAATTCTTGATATTTAATATAGAGTCTCTAGGTCTCGTCCTTATTCTATAGCAACATGATCGATCACCCACAAGGTGATGAAATTATCCTGATGTGCCCTTTCTATAACAATGCCTGAATCTGCCTCTTGATTTCATCCTTCTCTAGAATAGAGAATTGATAGATCGGTCTGTTGGGTAGCAGAGTGCCCAGGGTTAGATCAATGGAGTGCTTGACCTAAAAATGTAGTGGTACCCCTGCGGGTGAGGTGATGATGTCCCTGTACTCCTCCATGACCTTGTCCAATTGTTGTTGTCATGTCGAGGATCCCTATCTTGAGGTTGTGGATGTGGCCACAATCTTCTTCTTGCACTAAGGGAAAATCATAAGGAAGACAAATTTTCCTGTCTCGGAAATGATCTTACTTAATTGCTTCACAAAGATCAAAGAGATTGTGGTAGGTGGTGTTACCTCCAATATCTTGTACAACTTATTGCCCAAAGTAATAATTAATGTGAGCCCTAGACTCATACATAGCATGATGCTTCCACAAGTATGGTTAGCCTAATAATACATCAAAA
Source organism: Pinus tabuliformis (assembly GCA_031772625.1). Taxonomy (NCBI): domain Eukaryota; kingdom Viridiplantae; phylum Streptophyta; class Pinopsida; order Pinales; family Pinaceae; genus Pinus; species Pinus tabuliformis. The sequence continues at coordinate 289,283,855 of CM062806.1, read as the reverse complement.
AATTCAAGAGGAACAACATCACACAATACCTCATATGTGAAGGGCTTGATATTGTAGAGAAGGCGACATTATTGGCTAACTCAGAGACCTCATCCTTGTTGAAGCCACTTGATGGTGTAAGCTTGTGGGTGTGGTGTGGTCAGTAGACCCAACCGTTTCACAACCTCTTCTGAAATGAGGTTCTTTTGGATCCCACTGTCGACAATGAATTGCAACAAAGAACCGTTCAACCACATCTATGAGTGGAAGAGATGCTCCCCCTCCTCTAGATCTTTGGGCTCAATATTGTATATCTTGGTGGTGGCAATGGTGGCACTGGGCTCTGCATTAGTAATATGCTTCCCCTTGTCATTTCCCTTGTCGGGTTCTGACTAGGAGTTGGAACATGCATTTGATTTAGAAGCCTTCCACTCAGCCACCAATAAATGCTTGGCTTGACATTCACTTGTGTGGTGAGTGGGGCTCTTGTGGAAATCACACCATTTTCCTATGTCCTTCTTTATCTTGATGGTGTTCTTCATTTCTTTCGGCTTCATCAGGTTATCTTGGGTCATCCCGCCTCGACTTTTTCCTTTGTTTTTTGGATTAGGGGTGCCTTTCCCTTGTTTTGAATTCACAAATCCAAAGTCTCACTTCTTCTATTTTAATTTCTTCTTGATCTTGATAGCATATCGATAGGTGACGCCAAGCAAGAAGATGTCTTGGAACTCCATCTCATCCTGGATTTACTTGCGTAGACAGTCGTGGTACTTGAGCACCAAATGTCGCTCAAAATCCTTGATACCCAACTTCGTGTGAAGGGTATGAAAAATATTAGTGAACAATGGCATGTATTGGTCCCTTCCCTATCACATTGTGGTCCACTTTATGTATTTATCTTTATATCTACCAACAGGGTAATACTTCTCCTTAATGGAATCTCAGAAAGAATTCTAAGTGGGTGAGGGGCGTCTTTGAGGAGTGCAAAATCAGCCTTTTCCTGATTGGAAATATCATGAACCAAAAAGTATCTTTCCAACATATTTAACCATTTATCTATGACACCCACATCTATCTCACCTTCAAATATGGGGATGTAAAAGTTGTCTTGCACCTTAAAGGGACTGGCATCTCTAGAGTGGTTATTGGATTAAGATGTGTCACCTGTGGGTAGCCACTGAAGGATCTAAGAATAGTTGTCCATCATCATGTTCCTTCATCACTCAAGGGAATCTTCAAGCATTATTTTGAAAGGATCCCCTGATCCCTCATCTTTCTTTGAATAAAAACCTATTCTTTATGGACCAATTTAGTGAGTAGAAAATAATAACTACTATTAATCACTTACATCTCTATATCACAACAACTCAAAGTTTCTCACAATGCCTTGGATTGACAATGAGTGGGTGTATTGTTAAGGAAATCCTTGCGAAAAGGTCATTGGTTCAACTCCTCCATCAATATTACCTTTTAAAAAGAAAAAATTTGTTAGCATGTTATGAAGGTATCTTTTATATATTTCTTACATCATATTTATCTTCTATGTTTCCTTCATTTGTATGCAACAAGCATAATTCTAAATTTTAATTTTTTTATCAACAAGGATTAATGTTATTGTTTTTGTAATTTTGTATAGAGATAAATGTTTTGTAAACTATTGCATGGGTATTTTGTTAATACAAAATAGGTTATTAAAAGAAAATCAATATATAGGCATTATGTTTGTATCAAATATTTATAGATAGTATCTAATGAATTGTATTATAAAAATATTTTAAAATATAATAATAATAATATATGTTTTATTTTTATAGTAAATATTATTAAATATTAAAATACAATAAATTAGTAAAACACACACACACACACACACACACACACACACACACACATATATATATAAACACACACACACAACGATCATTAAATATTGTCTTCTTCATGTATTATTTGTAAAAGGGAGGTTTCTCCTCAAAGTGGATTGTAATTATTAGTTTCTTATCATTTTTAATGTGCAAACATCATAACATTTGGTGTGAGCTCTTAATCCTAAGGTTTTTTTGCTTCAAAGAGGTCATGATGGCAATTTCACTATAATGTTTTTTGGCGTAGTTTCATATGGTGAAACATGGAGAATACTGAGAAGGGATCCCTAGGAATGTATGGTTCAAATTTTATATCTTGGTTCACTATATTGTCAGAGATATGGTCCAAGGAACTTAGGGTTTTTGAAGCCTCCTAAATTCTATTTCAAACATGAAAGTTTTGCATTTTCACTATAACACACACACACACACACACACATATATATATATTTGGTGAGGATTCAAACTGTAAACCTTGGGTTGAGAACATATGTTAGTGAACATCTAGTCCAAGTTACATATCTTGGTTCGCTATATTTTTGGAGATATGCTCTAAGGAAGTTAGGGCTTTTGTATGGTCCAAAATTCAGTTTCAAACAGGGAAGTTTGGCATTTTTTATATAAATTTTTTTCCTATAAGGATTCATAAAGTGAAACTTGAAACATATTAAAGCGACATATTTCGAAATATTTAGCTCCTTTTTCAAAACTTGGTTTGCTATATTTTGGTATTTATACCCTAAGGAAATTAGGGATTACAAATAGTTAAGAAATAAATTTTAAATAGGTTACCTTGTTATTTTTTCTATATATTCTTGTCTAGAAATATCAAAATTTGAAATATTTAGGATTTTATGAGAAATATATAAATACCTTAGGTATAATTTCTAAAATTATATTTCAAGAATTGTACATGTGGCACATTATACAATTTTTTTCATGTGAAGAGTCTAAAAATGTACATAACGTAACTGTTCATTAGAAGATCCATTTTTTGTTATAATAAGGAGGAGGAATATTATTATGTTCCAACATGCCTTCAAAGAAGGATACTACACAAATTAAAATTGATTGAATTCCCATCCTTGACCCAAGAATAAAGTGAAGACGTTGAATTTAGGTTATCTCATTTAGAGAAGAAAGTTAATGAAATGAATAGTAGTATGTTGAAAAAGGTGGATTTCTTAGGTTCTCAAGAAAAGCTCAAAAGAGAAATGGAAAAGAAGATGAATGAAAATAATGAAGGAATAAAAATGAATATGAACAAAAATAAGGAAGGAATACAAAAGAATATAAAAAGAATAGAAATGAAGATGAATGAAAATAAAGAAGAAATACAAAAATCCATAATTTCTATCTTGGAAATGATTCCTAAAAGGGATGTGGAGATCCAAGGAAATCATGAAAATAATGAGAAGCGCATTTTGGAGAATCAATATCATATGGGGACTATACTATCACAATTGGAGAGCAAAAAAATTGAATCACAAAACCATACTCGTGAATTTTCAATCCAAGATCCAGATGATAAGGGCTTCAAATCAACACCATGAAACTAATACATTCTAAAGATTGATATGAGCAAATTTGATGGTAATGATCATGTAACATGGATATTTCATATGGAACGATGCTTTTATCTACACCAAGTGGCATCCTTACAAAATGTAGATGTTACATCCATGTTTTTAAAAGAAGACCAACATGTATGATATCAATGGCTTTCTGAAAGAAAAAAGTATTATGTTATATCTTGGTCCATGTTTACAAAGTAATTGATAACACATTATGGGGATATTAATAGAAACACATTATCTAGTCAATTGGTAAATATTCAACAAAAAGGTCTTGTTACAAAGCACATTCAACACTTCCAAAAGTTGAGTCGTGGAGTGAATAACATTTCAATGGATAATTTATTAGGCCTATTTATGGGAACATTAAAGGAATTCATCTAACATGAGGTGTGTATCTTTGAACCTAAATTTCTAGAGCGTGCTTTTAGTTCAACAAGAAAAGTTGAAAGTAAATATATGCAGCCACTAGAAAATTGGTCACTAATAGCTATAGAGTTAATTAGGCTCCCTTTCCTAAATTGACAAGGATGACTTCTCAGCAAATGGATGAAAGAAGAGAAAAGGGACTATGTTTCAACTGTAATAGCAAGAATTGTAAAGGGCATAAATGTAGTGAGAGGAAATTATTCTACATAGATTATGAATATGAATAATATCAAGAAGTGGAAACTTCATAAGATCTAATGCCAGAAGAACTACTCCAACAAACTATGATCATGCATTGACTGGAATTAGTACTCCACAAACACTCAAGATAGAAGGATATATCAAAAGGAAAAGGGTAGCAACATTGATTTATTCAAGTAATACCCATAACTTCAACAGTTATAAAGTGACAAAAATTCTTAATTTCTTGGTATATCCAACACCAAAATTTCAAGTGATGATTGCAGATGGAGGTAAGATAAATTGTGGCAAGGAAGTTCAATAAGGTTAAGTTGAATATGGGGGAGTATTTATTGGTTATTCCCCCGATTACAATACAAATGGGTGGTACAAATGTTTTATTAAAGTTCCAATGGTTATAGTCATTGGGAACAATGACCCTTAATTTCCAAGATCTTTTCATAAGATTTTTCTCAGAAGGAACGAAAATTGATTTTAGAGGTATCTAAGGGAAACGTAGTAAAGTGATAAGATTTAATAGCATGACAAGATTGATAAAAAAAGGGACACCAAGGTGTAGTCCCATGATTGTGTTCATTAGGTGTTCAAAAATCTATATCCTCTACTCTTGTGGATCTTCCAAAAGCTATCAACAATAATGATAAGGTCATATTTGTAGAAATTCCTAAGGGTCTTCCACTTATCTAAGATCATGACCATGTTATTCATTTGTAGCCTAGAAGTGTACCGCCCAACATGAGGCCTTACATATATCTGCATGCACAAAAGAGTCATATTGAGTGTATGGTTCAAGAAATGTTATAGGCGAGAATCATTTAGCCTAGCTAGATCTTCACCGGTGATGATGGTTATAAAAAGGATGGTTTGTGGCATATGTGTTCAGACTAAAGATGACTAAAAAATGACAATAAAAGATAAGTTTCCTATTAATGTCATTGATTAATTGTTAGATGAATTGTGGAGAGAAATTTTATTTACTAAGTTGGATCTTCATTTTGGATATCATCAAACTAGAATTAGGAAATAATACATTCCAAAATAGCCTTTAGAACACATGAAGGTCATTTTGAGTTTTTGGTTATTCCATTTGGACTTACAAATGAACATTCAACATTTGAAAGGTTAATGAGTTCTATTTTCAAACCCTTCCTTTGAAAATTTGTGCTAGTATTTTTTGATGACATAATAATTTACAAGAAATCTTAGGAAGAGCATGTACAACATGTTGACAAGGTCTTAAGACTATTGGAAGAGAAACAACTATATGCAAAACCTTCCCAGTGTGAATTTAGGGTTCAAGAAATGGAATATTTGATAATATTGTATCACACAATGGTGTCAAGGTGGATCTTAACAAAATCAAAGCTATGAAGGAATGGTCAGTCCCTAATACCTTGAAGAAACTTAAAAAGATTATTAGGATTGAAAGGATATTACTGCAAATTTGTCAATAATTATGGTAAAATGGCAGCACCTCTAACAAAATTATTGAAGGAGGACGCATTTTCTTGGACTAAGGAAGCAAACAAAGAATTTGAAGAATTTAAAGAGGCTACATGTACAACTCCCATCTTAGAAACACCTAACTTCACAAAAATATTCATTATGGAGTGTGATGCCTCAGGCCATGGCATTGGTGTAGTTTTGATGCAAGAAGGAGGCCCCTTGCCTTTAAAAGTAATGAACTTAAATGAAAGAACCTACTCAGAGCCATCTATGAAAAAGAGATGTTGGTCATACTACATGCAGTTGAGAAATGGCATCCATACCTAAAGGGAAGACACTTTAAAGTAAAAATACATCATGGTAGTTTGAAGTACTTCTTGGATAAAATACTATCTTTAGAAGAGCAACAAAAATGGGTCGCAAATATCTTGGATTACAAATTTGAAAATATCTACAAAAAAGGGAAAAAAAAATATTGCGGTAGATGCAATCTCAAGGAAAGAGGAAGCCACAAATGGTTTACTATGTGTTATTTCCATTCCACAATATAACTAGGTGGAAGAAGTAAGAATAGAATGGAAGTAGCATGACAAGATATGCAAGATCATTCAACAGCCACAAGAGGACCCTGATGCAGTAGAAAAATTTACTTGGAAAAATTATTTATTATGGTAGCTATATCACTTATACTTATGTGAAAATTATCATCTCAAACAGAAGATCCTATTGGAATTACACACTTCTCCTGTAGGAGGACATTCAAGGTTCTTGGAGACATACCATATGGTTAATAAAAAAAGGGGAATATCTTAAAGAAGATGTTAAAATATTTGTTGTAAAATGTGTTGTATGCCAAAAACATAAAGGAGAGACTATCAAGACTCTAGGGCTTGTTCCGCCATTAGCCATACCAAGTCAACATTGGATGAAGTTTCAATGTATTTTATTACAGGTTTACCAAAATCTTAAGGAAAGAGTGTCATTATGGTAGCGGTAGATCAGATCACAAATTTTGAAAGCAAGTATTCTGAAAGAAGAATTCATGGAAACAATCCAAAAGCCACATGGAATACTAAAGATTGTTGTAAGTGATAGAGATCCATTTAATTTTGGAAGATTTTTTATTATATTATTTTCTTGTTTGGGTACTCAATTGGATCATAGCTCATCTTACCATCCTCAATTTGATGGGAAAACTAAGATTTTGAATAAATGTTTACAAGGATATCTATGTTACTTTGCATCTCATAAACAGACAAAATGGGTCAAATGTTTTCACATCCTTCTATAATTCATCAAAAATGTCACCATTTATGGAACTTTATGGATATCATCCTCCATCCATCAGATCGCCCTTAAAAGAGACTATAAAGGCCCAAGTAGTATAAGACTACATCCAACACCAACAAGAGGTTCTCAAACTATTGTAGGACAACTTCGGTGTGGTACAAAATAGGATGAAACAAAAAGTGGATCAACATTGTAGTGAAACAGAATTTGAAGTGGGGGATTGTGTATTTGTGAGACTACAATATTATAAATAGTTGTCCCTCAAGTAGAAAAAGAGGGACAATAAATTAGCTCCAAGATATTATGACCCCTATAAGATGTTACAAAGGGTTGGAAGTATGGACTAGAAATTGGAGTTTCCTCCATATTCATTTTTACATCCAATCTTCCATGTTTCTTTTTTAAAGAAGGTCATCGATGATAAGATCCCAATATAAACTATTCTTCTAGAGATTAATGAAGAATGGGAAATAATTCTAGAACTAGAAAAAAAATGGAAATAAGGAGTAAGAAGCTGAAAAATTGAGCAATTATTAAGTACCTCATTGATCCGGGTGGATCTCTCTAAAGTACCAGTGGCATGGTAGAAGGGATCAAAACTCAAAGTGTCAGATTCTATATGAACCCAATATCAGATAGAAGTGATCGTCGCCCTGATTCCAATGGTGTGAACGACACTCAAATCCGAGTTCATATGCAAAAATTAGAGCAAGTTAAATTTCAAGTTTGACTTGTCCACGTGACATGAGTAGATGACGTGGCAAAGGTTCAGCGAATAGGGAAACGACAAGTGGCAAGTTGTTATTTGGTTCCCTAGATCACATATCGCATAGCGCAGAAAGGTAAAGGTCATAGTTTATAAATCGGCATCGTAGGGTCTAAATTGTGACTGTGATGTCACATATCACATACTAGAGGAGGACGGATGTTTAGAAAGCGGCTGATAGAGAAGTTGTGATGTGGTGGAATTGCAATCGCATATCACAAAAGTAGAGGTCCACAAGTTAAGAAATTGGCTTGAGCATTATAAAAGTTGTGATTGTGATGGGGAGACAGACTTGATATTCTATATATGATGTTTTATATCCATCGGCGAGTCCGCCATATCACAGAATGCAGGATTGTGTTAGTCCACCAATGAATGCCACCAATTAGGATTTTGTGATGGGTTATCATATTCGCCAATTGTGATTTCTGATGGGGGTCCTGGATGTGATCTTTTATAGGCTATGTTCAATACTCTTGGTGGATCTGTAGAGCGCCTATTGTAAGAGGTGTTAACATATGCCAAATTGCGATTTGCGATGACGATTCTGGACATTGCGATATTTATATATTATGTTTGATAATTCCAGCAGGTCTATGGATCACGTAGAAATGTAGAATGTGTGGAATTTGGATCTATCCATTGATTGCGAGAGCGCCGATAGGGATCTATCCGCCGATTTTGGTACGTCGATCCACCAACCCCTGATTTCAACGCATAGTTAGCACAACTTTGCCAAATTTGTAAGGTAGTTGCCACAAGTCTTAGTTAAGCCTGAGATTTTAGATATCTGATCAAAACCATTAGTCTAACTTCGTCTTTGGTTAAGAACTTCCCGAGTATTGAGGAATTTGGCCACCAAATATATAAAACTAATTATCCACATAGCGAGAGGGGGAGAGCAGAGAGAGAAACATAGGTTTGCAAAGCAGAGAAGTGGCACCTGCTCCTAGAAGGTGGTCGGGACCTTATCTCAAAGATCATAAGGTTCGAGAAGGTTGCAGAAGGCCCGATTATCCGAATGGGGTGTTTGGATACACATTTTTGTACTATTTTTACCTGGAAATCAGTGGTGTCGTCTGTTTCTAGAGTTGAGCTCTCCATTTGCCAGCTATCTTCCATATTGGAGGTATAAGGATGGTTATGTAGAAATCTTCTTGTACTTCTCTCTTTTCATGTCACTTAATAAAAGAAGGCCCCCCCACTATTGAGTAGGGCCGGGAGATGTAGTCCAAATTGGACGAACTTCGTAATCAGATCTTTGTGTCATGATATTTTGTGATGATGTCTCTTTGTATTCATTTTTCATGCTTATGTTTTTATGGTTTTTAAGCATTGTAACTCATGTCAATTCTAATGCATCTATAAGCAAAAAATCATGGATCAAGATGGTATCAAAGTAGGGCTTAAGTGATGCGAATTGCATGAGTACGCTAACTAGAGATAGGCTTCAGAGGACAAGCATCTTAAAAAAAGGAGACATGGCGAGTATTGAGGCTCATGGGGGAGAGATACAATACAATTGTTGTTAGAGTGTGCGTGAATGATTAAGTGTGCAGCCATGGAGTGCGACAAGGGAATGTGTGAGACTTTCCTACGTATGTCCAAAATGGTGGACATCATGTATGGCACGTATGAGAAGCGAAGAAAGGAGGAGACAGAGAGATCAGAAAGTAATGGATCCTCCACATCTTCCGGTGCTTGTGCATTCTATTCATCACCTTCCTCGAATGAGGAAATTAACCAGAGGCTTCAAGAGGAGAACATTGAATTAAGAAAGCTCCTATGAAAAGCGAATGAGGAGAGGCAGCTATTGCAGCTTCATCTGCGAACCACAGATGAGGCCCTAGGAAGAATTGAATCACAGTCACTAGAGTCTTCAAGCAAAGCTCGTTGGATTAAGGAGGCTTCTACATAAAGAGAAAGATGAGAAACAGAGGCTGCTATGCCAGCTGCAAGCTAAGGATGAGATCATGGAAATGCTGCAGCGTGACTCCCATGAGGTAAAAAGTAACTCTCTGACTTCATTTATGTTTCCCAATGACAACTTCGCTGCTTTTGAAAATCATGCCATAGGAATTGGCTCCAAACTATTGAAGAGAATGGGGTATGAAGGAAAAGGCTTGGGAATTAATGGCCAAGGCATTGTCAATCCCATCAAAGTAGAAGAATTACCCTGTTGAATAGGACTTGGGTATGTCAGGAGGGAAGCTGAGAAATGCGTTATTATAGCTAGTGAACCATTAATGACAGATGATGAGAAGCCCTCATCAATTCTTTCCAACTTGACAGTGGAGGTAAAAGATGTCGATTTCCCTTCAGTTTCATCTTCACATTGTATAATTTCTGTTAGAAATGCGGAGATACCAATCACAGGGAAAAACATGAGACTCCTTACCAAGATGAGGTACAAGGAAGAAGAAGGACTTGGTGTTAATAACCAAGGCATAACTCAGCCATTGGAGGTTGACAAAATACCTCAATTTGAAAAGTTGGGGTACACCGAAGGAGAATGCTCAAAGATGTTAGAAGATTCCACAACATTGTTGAAATAGTCGAGGAAAGAGGATGATAGGAATACATCACCATCAACCTATGGCAATATGCATTACGGAGAAAGAGCTGAGGCAAGATATTTTTCCCATGATCATATCAGAGACCAACAAGAAAGGAATAACAAGTCTCGATATTCTAATGTTAATTTTGATTACAACCATATTGTTAATAATGAACGAAAATCATGGCATAAAAGGACTTGCAATTTTTGTGGATTGCATAACCATTTGTTTACTGAGTGTTGGAAGAGAATGATAGCACAGAAAATAAATGAGGCGTATGAGACCCTCTAAACAATAGGAAAAGAAGAAGAAGATCTAGAAGATCTAGAAGGTAAAGGGTCATTGTAGTCATTGCGAAAGAGGTGGTCATCAGAGAGCCACATGTTGGAGTTTCCATCCAAAGTAGCGTCGCAAGGACAAGAGCATCCGAGCATGAACCAGGAAAAATAGTTGTTTGACCAACGAACGTGCCACATGGAGATGATCCATTCACTTTGATAAGTGAGATATGGTTCTTGTAGGTGTGGTAGAATGTCATGGCCTTATTTTTTCATGTGTTACATTTTAAATTGTAAAAACGATGATGTGTTTTCCATCACTTGTTGAAGCAACAATGACGTTTGGCCTTATTTAGTGTTGCATTTTAAACTATTGAAATGATGATGTGTTTTCCATCACTTTTTGAAGCAACAATGATGTTTGGCCTTGTCTTAGTAGCTGGAGTATTATTTCCATTTTTATGTAAACTTGATCACAGAGTATGTTGTATAGACTCGTGGAAAATATGAGATGCTTGGCTCATCTTTTGGTCATAGAGATAAACATGTAGTTTGCAAGATATTGCACTACAGGTTTGCAAGTGATGCAGGTGTTGGCTCATCGCTTATCGCTACGAAGGACAAAGGTAAAGGAGAAGGAAGGATGATCTGTTAGGAAACTTGCGGTGCAGGAAAAGTACAAAATAGTTGTAGACAGTGTACAGAATAATTAACGCTTTTGGATGACCAAAAGATTCTCTTAGTGGGGAGGATTGATCCATGTGGATCTCTTTAAAGTACCAATGGCATGGTAGAAAGACTCAAAAATCAAAGTGGTAGATTCTGGATGAACTCAGCATCAGATCGAAGTGTTCGTCGCCCTAATTCCGACGGTGCAAACGGCACTCAAATCCGAGTTCATATGCAGAAGTTAGAGCAAGTCAAAGTTCAAGTTTGACTTGTCCACGTGGCAGGAGTAGATGACATGGCAAAGGTTTAGTGAACAGGAAAATGACACGTGGCAGACTATCATTTGGTTCCCTAGATCACATATCACATACCGCATAAAGGTAAAGGTCACAATTTACAAATCAGCAACGACAGGGTCTGAATTGTGATTGCAATGTCGTATATCGCATACCGAAGGAGGACGATGTTCAGAAAGCAGTCGGTAGAGAAGTTCCGATGCGGTGGAATCACAATTGTATATCGCAAAAGTAAAGGTCCATAAGTTAAGAAATTGGCCCCAACATTGTAAAAGTTGTGATTTCAATGGGGAGCTGGACCTGATATTCTATATATGATGTTTTATATCCATCGGAGGGTCTATCATATCGCAGAATGCAGGATTGTGTCAGTCCTTCGATTGCAATTTTGCGATGGGCCATGATATTTTCTGATTGTGATTTGCGATGGGGCTCCTGGACGCGATCTTTTATAGGCTATGTTTAATACTCCTAGTGGGTCCATAGAGTGCCTGTTGTAAGAGGTGTTGATTTACGCCGAATTACAATCTGCAATGACGATTCCGAATTTGATATTTATATATTATGTTTGATAATTCTAACGGGTCCGTGGATCGCACAGAAATGTAGAATTCGTGGAATTTTGATCTGTTTGTTAATTGCGAGAGCATCGATATGGATTTGTCTACCAATTGTGGTACATTGATCCGCCAACCACTGATTTCAATGCACAATTAGCACAACTTTGCTAAATTGTAAGGCAGTTGTCACAAGTCTTAGTTAAGCCTGAGATTTTAGATATCCAATCAAAACCATCAGTCTAACTTCGTCTTTGGTTAAGAACTGCTCGAGTATTGAGGAATTTGGCCATCGAATATATAAAATTGATTATCTGCATAGCGAGAGGGAGAGAGTAGAGAGAACAACATAGGTTTGCAGAGCAGAGCAGTGGCACTTGCTCCTAGCAAGTGGTTGAGACCTTATCTTAGAGATCAAAAGGTTTCTAGAAGGTTGTAGAAGGCCCGATTATCTGAATGGGGTGTTCAGATAGGCATTTTGCACTATTTTTCACGAGGAATTTAGTGGTGTTGTTTGTTTTTAGAGTTGGGCTCTCCATTTGCTAGCTATCTTCCATATTGGATGTATAAGGATGATTATGTAGAAATCTTCTTGCACTTCTCTCTTTTCATGCCATTCAATAAAAGAAAGCCTCCCCACTATTGAGTAGGGCTCGAAGATGTAGTCCAAATTGGACGAACTCCATAGTTAAATCTTTGTGTCATGATCTTTTGTGATGATGTTTCTTTGTCTTCATTTTTCATGCTTATGTTTTTATGGTTTTTAAGCGTTGTAACTCATGTCAACTTCGATGCATCTATAAGAAAAAAATCCTGGATCACTCATCATATGGAAGAACCTACAAATGGAAGAAAAGACATGTTAAGAAGAGTGTTTCATGCAAAAACACCCACATGTAGTTAAGTTTTGAGGAAAACACTTCTTTGAAGGGGAGGGGCATGTTAAGCCCTACATAAGCCCCATGTTAGCCCCAATACCCCTTATTAAGCCCTAGATATTAAGTGATTACATTTCTATTATTATATTTTTATTTAGGATACAACCCATCATGGCCCCAAACATGTTAAATGTGGGGTTCTCTAACAAGGTCAAGGTCATTATAGAGGGATTCAAGAAAGACAAAGGATCTATATATCAAAATCACACCTCTTTATCAAGAAGATGAAGAGTTTATATATTGAAAGCAAACACCTCATTATTAAACAGATAGAAAAATAAGTTATTTTCATGTAACTATGTGCTTTCAATACATAGAGTTATATGATTTATCCATATACAAAGTTCTTGTCATTTTCACCAACCTCATCTAATAAAGTTTACCCTTGTGCCCCTAATATAGTGCTATATATTATTAATGGTAGGGATCAAAGTGTAGTTTTCCTAGTGGTTTCTTATAATTACTAATGAGTGAAGTCAAGGGGCAATGCCATACATCTCTAAAACCTTTATAATAATTGGCACATTGAATTTTAGCCATGTACATTGATTTTAAGTTACACACAAATTCAACACACCATGCACACATTTACCAACCTCATTCAAATAGGATACTAGCACATTCAACAGGTTTCACACACACACAATCTAATACTCGAAAACTCAACATGTTGAACACAATATCAACATATGTATACCTACAACCAAGAATGTTGACTATTACTTAAACTAGTATAACACATAAGTGTCAATACATGTACGTAAACAATAACACAAAATTATAGCTAAAAAGTTGAATAGTCACTAGTGGTTACATAATTACGCCATGATCTAACAACCCGAAAATCAAACAACCATGCAATGATAGTGTAGCAAATATTAGTACTGTAGAAATTTCACCTGTAGAACAAACCAATATATGCAATGTCCTAAAGCATAATACTTGTTCTACTTCTACAAAACATTAAGCGGAAGCATATTCGAATTCATGAGCAACATCAAGTAGAAACATGCATAACTGATCAAGAGAAATAATCACACATAACACAAGATATATCTAGGGGAAAGCACCAGCATAAAACCCCAACCATGTATTATCAATCAAGTGGAAATCCTCTTCACAATACAAAAAGAATTAGCTCTCAAGCTCTTCAGTTCTCAATGAACTATGAAGATATGAAGATATGTCTCATGAACCAACCATGCCCTGTATATAAAGGCTTTACCTATGGTCCAATCCCTATTTCCTTCTGCAGTTTGCTTAGGAAATAATAGCAAAAGCATATGCAATTAATTCCAAACATACTAAGTCAACCTATGGCCCAACTATGCAATCTTTGAGGACACTAGTTCCTCAACCATGCAAAAACTACTTACTAGAAATAGTCAAGCATCCGATAGTACATTGTCCCACATTTGATCTCAACTAGGTCTCTGACAGAACTGACATGCAATAGTTATCCATGAGTGAATCCTCAGTGATCTAAAATAATAGTTGTCACATGCATGCAAGCATTAACAAACTATATTTTATTATTTTAACAACTTGTTAAAATAATCTAACTGGACTTGACTAGTTAGAACTAAGTCAACAGATTCTCTCATTATAGAACTCATACTTATTCCCTCAACCAGTGGAGGAAATTAAGGATGAATTACTCAATCAGTGGGACAACTCATGTGCATGCTCACAAAGACTTCAAATTCGAATTTCCTTAACTAATTAACTCAACTGAATTAATTAATTAATATTTCCAACTGTTGTTAAGACCAAAATTAATTTTAATTCCTATAGATAGACTAGGGACTACTATAAATAGGAAGGGACCCAAAAATGCTATTTTTAGAACTTTCTATTTTTAGTAGTTTCACCTCTCACCAATGTGGCCAATGACCTCACTAGCCAAACTGCTATTTTTAGACATGCTATTTTTAGCAGGTCTATTTTTAACACATTCTAAATTTAACATTTCTTGTTGCACATTTTTCAAGAAATACACTAATTTAGAGATTAAATCTATAATCAAAATTTTATACCAAATCCTAAAATTGAATTTTTACAACATTATAACTATAAAATATTTTATTTTAATAGAAGTGAGATAGAGTTGGTTGGAAATTTACTAGCCGAGTCTCTCATTAGACAATATTCTAACTCTTTTTTTAATGTATGATTTCAATTGTGTGCATGGAAAACATCCTACTAGTGTTTGACGTGCTCATATAAATTTGATCTTTAACACTTAACATTTAAAATCTGAGCTGATACTTGGATATTATGATTATAATCATTCATATTCATACTAAAACTTTTTCCATAATACTTGTGTCACTTGTGATTTCTTTTTGTTGTCTTCCAAATTTCATTTAATGGAATCACATTAACATGGATTATTAAAATAAAGAAATAATGTATAACATAGTAAATATAAATTAAGTCAAATTAGTTATGATCACATTAATGGCTAATTTCATAACCATGAAAGGATTATAATTTAATCTCCCGCCCAAACCAATGGCTCATTAAGACACTAGAGATTATATTGCATAGAATGTGGTTGGAGCAAGGTAGAAACATAAACCATTAAAGGGATGAGGTGATTGAGTGGACTTACATAATTCTCTAAAAGCAATGGACTATGCAATGTAGAGTAAAGAGGTGATTGAGCACATTTAATTATAATAAAGATTGCACATAATTCTCTAGAAACAATGAAGGACTATGACATGAAGGGTTATCATAGCAACTTGAAAAGACGAAGATTAAATTGAGTTCACTTCAATGAAAAACTTTTTCTTCACTATTATTATTGAAAATTGATATACATAATCATATTTTAATGAGTAAAAAACAAGATTTCTATTATATTTTTCATATTTAATGAAAATTAAAAATTAAAAAAGAAAAAAGAAAATGATAAAAAAACATATACCATTTTCATTTGAAAATTTTAAGAAAATTAGAAAAAGAAAATTTAAAAAATAAATACAACCCACATCTTACCCTCCAAAAAGTATACAACCCACAAAATAGCATTTTTTTTCTTGGTATACAATTCAAGCTACCTCAAAAAAATGTGTGGGGTTAGTAAAGAGGATAAAAATATGGTTAAAAGAGAGGGAAAATAATTGTCTTGGTAATTGTAATAACTTATATATGAAAGACGAGGGACATAAAAGTGTATGTGGTAAAGGATGCTATGAGAAATGATATTTTTCTTTCTCATTGAAACAACAAAAAATAATCTCAGGAGGATAACAAAAGGTTGGAGTTGTTAATGAGGAATTGAATCATCATTTTATATATTAAATTGTTATTGGTTTGTATGTTATTAAAAAATTGTGATAGGAATTATTAAAATTGTTTTTATTTTTATGTTTTTGAAACACTATTTAAAACAACAAATTGTTAATTTTATTTTTTATAAAAATTATTAGGGAAAGTAAGTAGGGGAATTTGTTTTGTTTTAGGGAAACTTTAGACAGTAAATTTTTAGTTGAAGTTAGTGGCTATGAACAATAATATGGTCGAGCCTTAAGATTTATATCAAAGTACTCTCATTTCTCGTTCTTATCATTCTCATCATGTCATTATATTTGGAGATTCCCTAATCCTCATTTGTCGGATGCAAAAAAGGGCACATGCCAAGAACCTCCAAATGAAAGTTATTCTCTCCATAATCACAAATTTATTATTCTTGATGGGGTGCCACATTAACTAGTTTCATATCCAAGTCAAGAAAATGGGGTCATTCAGCTAGGTGCAAAAGGGACCTTTAGTTACAATGGCCAATGTGGCATTATAATGTTTCCTTGATTGTGTGAACCACATGTACAACCCATCAGGAATAGAATGAAAGATGGCAGATGACTTTAAATTCACACTCGAGGCAGATCCCACCATCCCACTCAACCTCCTCAGCACTTATAACAATATCTCTTTCCTCCCCATTAGCAATTATTTATCTCTTCTTTGTTGCATGCAATTCAAGTGGGATATCATTTGACCTCATCCCCTAGCCTTATGCCATGGTCATGCAAGTTGATAATTTTGCATTCAGTGCCTCTGTCCATCTAGCCTTATCTACTCTATCCTCTGAAACTACTAGGTTACAAGTGTTTTCAAGGTTTCTTTGTGTGGCATTGAGGGATTACAATAAGCTTTGATAGACCTAATCCCACCTGCAACTACATGGTGACTCCAACCAAGAAATTCATTCCAAAATTACAACCCTTACTCAACGACTTATAGCTTTAAAAGAAGCAAAATGTGCAAGACAACTCAATGGGGAAATTTAGGTCTCAACACACCTACATTTGAAACAACACATTGATAAATCTTAGAAAGAATGGTGCTTAAATTGGTGAATGGCAACTCTCTTCCTCTATTTGGATTGATGGTTGAAGATCCCTCTTTTATTGTGCTTTCTTCTTTGATAATCCCTCCCCTCTCTGGTCCTCCAATTACACTTGGGCCACCACAACTTCTCAAGGATGACTCCACATCTATGCTTAATTAGTAAACGCTACCAGAATCCAAGTAACCTCAATTTGGTCTTCTCTTTTTTCATTGCAATTATAAATGATAGAGGCTCCTCTCACTAAATTTCATGTATGTCCAATGTCAACAACCCTATTTCATTCAATCTTTAATAATTTTGTCTCTCTTTGAATTGATAACTCATTCTCTTCAAGTTTTCATGTCTCAATGTATCAGTTGGGCAAGCATAGTTACTGATTATTATAAGCCATTTTGTCACATCTAGTCAACAGGCCTTCAAACCGGATCAATTCACATCCTTCAACACTTTGTCATCATTCTTACACAAAGCCCTAAGCATCTCTCCCAAATCCCTGAATTTATTCTCTTTACTGCTTCATTTCCATTCTTTAAAGTCTCAATGCACCCTAGCTCTTTAGGGACCTCCGTTCACCAGCAGTTTGACCCACTCTAGACCTACATTGATCACCAACATGCTATCCCTTGGTAGGGGTGCACTAATTCTAGAAATTCGGGAAAAATAAAAATAATCTCAAAGCTTCCTCTTACAAAAGCTTCTAGAGTTTGTTTTAACCATTTACCTTGGATAAGAACTTTTAATCATATTTGATCCTACCTTGGATATTTCACCTCTTATCCATTAAGCTCATCCTCCCATCTCAAGTGGATCTCAATCCTAGATTGGTAAAAGGATAAGAATTCCTAAACTACCTCCCTCACCTATATATTTACTACCATCCATAGGTTAGGGATGGGATTTCGGAGATTGATTATGGCCTTGTGCTCCTGGTTTGAACATAAGAGACTCATTATATTCATGCATTAGGGTGACATAGAGGTGTGCTTTGTGGAAAGGAAGGACACGTCAATTTGGGGAGCTCTCTACAAGATCAACTTCTATATTTGGTTGTAACTCTCTCCATTTCTATAATACAAAGAGTACATTAGTTTCCTATATGTGATGTTATGTTTACTATCATGTATTTTGATGCCTTGCTAATCCATTGAATAAAGTAATTGGATTATGCTACACATATGTCATAGATATTTTGCTTGTCTTGATTGAATGTGCAAGTTCTAATTATAGCGATTAGAGCTAGGATTAGAGCATACTAGCCAAAAGGAGAGTGAAGCTTGTGACGGATTCTAGGTAAGCCTCATCCCATTGTTCTATTACTTTAAAGAAAACATTATGTTTTTTGCTTTCTATTGTTCTAGACCTGTCCACCAAGTTTATGGAAGGCACTTATGTCCGCAGTCATAGATTTCGTATAAAAAATTGGCGACTCCACTAGGGATTGATTCATTACCTTGTGTTGGCATTATGATACAGGTATGCTATAGGTGTTGTCCTTGATGGCAACTCACTTAGATGACATATCATAGTACAACTAGAATGATCAGAGAGGTATACGCAAGTTCGATGTGACAAGAATGTGTATACATGCGGGTCCACCATATACCAAGTCGAGTATACGTACACACGCATGTTTACAGAAGGAAAGGTGCATACATGTTGGGAATCTAAGTTTTGGTCCGAAGTGTTTGATCCCAGGTATTGGGTCCAAGGTATTGGTTCTACGTGGTTTTGGAACATGGTATTGAGAGAGGCCTAAATCTATATAAGGAGAAGATCATTAGGCCAAGAGGGGCGCAAGTGTGCAAGTGATGAATATCTGATGAAGTGTGAGATCTAGTATGCTGGTTATGGGTTTATGATGCTTTGCTTGATCTAAACCTAGGAGGCACCTATGCGGTTGATAAAGGTTGATGGACCGGGATCATGAAGACTAAAATGCATTATCATTATATGGTATGATCATGAATAGATCTGAATACTGACGCATGTTTTATCCTTTATATCTTATGTTCTGGGTATATCTGAAGTTGAAAATTGCAGCGAAGGTATAAGTAATTATTTTCAAATCTGTACGCAGGTTCTCTCCGGTGAAAGGGCATATACACACTAGTTCGACACAGTCAAGTAGCGTATAGATTATGAGATTTTATGTTTGAGGTTGTTGTTGGTTCTAGTGGTTGTTGCAGAGTTCTGGACTCTGCTCTATGTTCTGGTGACTGTGTGTTGATGACAAGGTTTCAGTGATTAAGTTGTTGGGTGATTCAGAAATTGATGATGCAGATATAGTTGATGGTTGTATTGTAGTAATAATTGTTTGGTAATGATGGATCCAGTCTGAAAATTTATGAAATGTGGTCCCTAGAAGAAAAGACAAGGTTGTAGCCTTCTGTAGGTCAGCACCTACGTACTAGTACATCAGCTAGTACAAGAGCTAAGGGGTATGTAGCTCCCTTCCAGGAGAAGCTGGAGAACGAGAGAAGGTTGTAGCCTCCTGCAGGTAGAAGCCTGTGTACTAGTATAAGACTGCACCAATACAGTAATATTGCAAAAAGAAGTTTCTTATTAAAAGAAGATAGCTACGAATTGTAGCAGGTGGTTTTCACCCACATTGGGTTTCCACCTTATATCATGGTGTTCATGTGTGCTTCGTATGTGTGATGATTTGTTCTGTTTACTGTTCATATGGTTAATAATGTTCTAATGCACTCATTAAAGATAAACTAACTGAATCATAAGTTCACTGGATATACGCTAGTTGCATTGAACATAGTTGCGTATACACACAGGTACCCTTAACTGAAGTAGCATATATGAATCTGATAATGGAAATGAAAAGACTATTGATTTGATAATACTAATTCACCCCCCCACACCCTCAGTATTATTTCCAACACCTTGGTGGTTTCTTTGCCCTTAGTACTTGTTTTCCCTCTTGTTTATACCTCCATTGTCTTGCTTAGTCTTGAATATACCTAGGAAGACCTTTTCATTGAGATTTAGTTTCATTTTCTTATGTCGGAACTTGTTTTACCTTGATCAACGCACCCCTTGGTTTGGAGACAATGCAATGTAGTGCACCCTAGCCTTCTCTACACCTACGTTGCAATGCACCTTATCCTTTTTAACACCTATAATAACCCTTGTTTGATGCAAAAAAATATATTTTTGTGATTTTCTCTCTGATTAACTTTGGTCAAGTTGGTCCTCCTTGTGTCCCTAAGTTTGTCTTGGTCTCTTAGAAGCTTCAATCTTGTTTTCTTTTGGTATTGAGTGCCTTTGATAAGAATTTGTTTGAATTTTTCTTTGTTCTTGTCATTAGAAAACTGAATTGCTTGACCGTTGGATTACTTGAAGGAATTAGTGTTCTAGTCATTCTTCTTAATAGTTCCTTTTATCGGTGATTAGGCAAATATCTTAGCTTTCATTTGAAAATTAGTGGAATCCAAAATAAAAATACTATGCATCATGCATTGCATATAAGGCTTTGATTTTGATTGGAATAGTGAAGTTGAGGAGATCAATTGTTGCATCATTTGTTTGTTGCATTGTCAATTGATTTCTTCTTCCCCTACTTAGTCATTTCATTTTTAAAAGGAAAATGAAAAGAGTTACTTTTTTCATATTAGTTGCATCATACGTGTGTTCAGGTGACATCAAGTTTTGAGCCTTGAAACTAAAATCTAATTCAATCTAAACTATAAAATTCACATCAATTAACCTAAGGAGAATTTGTAACATTAACGCAAACATCTAGAGGTCTAGGATAGAGACGTGTTATGGCGTCTTTAAATGTAGGAGCTATCATTTTTATTCAGCATTACATTTCGGGGGTGATATCCCATTTCACGTATGTAAGTGCATCAGACGTTATTCATGTACCTTTGGGTATATCGGATGGTGCTCCACACATGATAATTATATGGGAACACTCTCATAGAATGGTTATGCATCAGACAACACTACCACATACTGCACTTCCACGTATCATCACGTATATTTCGGAAGTCCACCATAGGTTGTTGTTCTCAACGTAGATAACCGAGTCAGTCACCTTGTATACAATGATACACCGAACATAACATTCGAGGATATTTCCTGCTCGTACATAAATCCTTGGTTCTCCAAGATTGTATGTTGTAGTTCACAATTTCTTCGTAAACCTTTATGCCTAGTTACACCCATTTTGATTTATTTTTTTGTTAATTTATAAAATAAATCAATTGACTATGTAACAACATCCCCACAATGGAATATCTCCTTAGTGGATCTAAGGTTGACGCTAATGGAAACAGTTTCAGAGTCTACCCATTAAGGAAACTCCTTTGATTGGAATCTTGGTCCTTTTCCTCCTTTTGGGAATATTGGTGCTCTTTATATGGCAACATTATCCCTTCCCGGATTTCCCATTGGTTTACTAGTTTGGTTATTTTTGGCCTTCTTGGTTCCGAATGTACAGATTTCTTCTCAACCAGGTTCTCCTCCACTTGAACAACATCAACTTCAATTTGATCCTAAAGTTGACCCTTTTCCTTCTTCACACGTTGTTTCTTCATCCCTTTCTTCCTCCTTGCCTGATGAAAGTCTTGATTCTAGTAACCAGGAAGCTAAGAAGAAGAAGAAAAGTCTGAAGAAGAAGAAGAAAAATAATAAGAGGGGCAACCAAAAAACCATTGCTACCCATGCAACTAGTATGGAGATACCTTCCAATAAACCCCACAAAGTTAAATTCCCTTGAAAATTATGTAAGGGTGACCACCTTCTTAGATATTGCCCCGGTATTCCAAAAGTATTAGATGTGTGGTCCACATGCTCATATCGACCTTTGTCGTCAACTTCTGGAGATCATGTCGGTGACGAACCCTCAACTAGTGATAGTAAGGTCCATGGGAAAAAGGGTAAAGTCAAATTCCCCTGTAGGTTATGTGAAGGTAATCATATTATTCACCTTTTTCCTTATATGGATGAAGCCTCAAAAGTATTGAAAAACCTTACAGCTTCTCAGCCTTGTGTTCTGGATGGTTAACGAAATCTTTCTCCCAAACCTCCACTAATTGATGAAATTATTGATCAAAATATTGATAAAGTGATTGATCGAAATCTGTCAACAATCAATCTTACTCTCTCTGAATGTGAATACCATGAGTTTTTTCCCAACCAACCATTGGTTGAGAAAATGGTTGACTCGATTCCACCTTCAGTTGATCATACCTTTCCCGTAGAGAGTGAAGTTCATACCACTCAGGTTCTTCTCGTTTCTTCAGGTTCTAATGAACTAGTGGCAAATCCTCCCATCCTAATGACGCAAGGGGACAATCCTCTCATTCCCACAACATAAGGGAGCAGTTCTCCCATTCCCATTGCACAAGGGGGTAGTTCTCCCATTCCCATGGCACTCCCTCTAAGTAGTATGGTCACTTCCTTTGATTGGATTCAAATGACAGGATATTGTCTTCCTTCTTACATGCCCTTTCAAATCATAGTACATGCTTATAATATTGTTGTACCTAAAATAGTCATAGATGAAGGTGATTTTATTAGTATTTTATCCTCAATTTCTTGGAAAGCTTTAGGTTCTCAACATCTTGTACCCGTTACCCAAAATCTGTTGGCTTTTAATAAAGGAACCAATCAAACGTTAGGTATCTTTCCTTAGTTTCCTATTACTTTGGGAGGAAAGACTGCCTATATCGCGTTGGAAAATGAATGCAAATAGATTAGGGTTTGATTCTCCTTACTTGATAATTACTTGTGAGTTATGTTGGCTTCTTTTATTTCTTTATTATCTTATCATCAATCAATTACCATACTATGTGTGTATGAATATCACAAAACAAGAGACACAAAATGTAGGCACTATGCTAGGGAAAAACCCCCCTCGAGGGGAAAAACCAGTAAAAAATTCTCTTCCTTTCAATAGTTTTCTTTGAGACTCTTCACCTTAGACAAATACCAAACCTTCCCTCCACACCAAGTTAGCCTTCCTGATCTTTGACCTCTTCCCAACAGCGTTTCCTTCCCAGCAACTTCGACAATGCAACAGCTTCTAGTATCAGACAGTAAGAAAACGTGAAAGACTTCGATCTCCCAAACTAGGGCACGAAATAGAGAGAGAGAGAGAGAGGAACCAAAAGTAAGATTTTCTTCTTCTCCTTAGACTCCACCCAACTCGCACTTCCTTTTGCTTCCTTAGACCTACTTCACACTTCTATAACTTCCTTAGAGATATTGAACTTGCTTGAAATGAGATTCTCCAAATGAATTCAACTTGCTTCTATTTATAGCCTTCAAGTGATGTCGAATTAGGGTTCTTAGGCTAACTTGGTGTGGAGGATACAAAAATTATATTTTACTCGATAGTAAACCTTTTTACATGATTCAAAATCCCAAGAAGGGCCTTTTGAAGGTGCAATGACTCTATAAACTCAACATTAATCCTAGGAATCCACAATGGGGACTTTGACTAAAATAATGATCACTCGAGCATGAAACCCATGCTTTAATAATTCATTGATACAATAATAAAAATTATTTTCTTTATTCTTTTGACAAGTAAATTTCATGATGACTCAAATATATTAATGAAGAGCGATCCTAGTTACATTTTCCAACACTCCCTCTTAACTAAGGAGGTATTCATCATATACAAGTATAAGGAAAATCTCAAATATATGAACCATGAAGAACTTTATGCACCGCAATTCCATGGACTAGATTCCTGACCAATGCAATCTATCCTTTGGTCTCTCAAAATTTTAGGCACTGCAATGCCATGGATTAGATTCCTGACCAGGGAAATCTATCCATTGGTCTCTCAACATTTTAGGCACTGCAATGCCATAGATTAGATTCTTGACATGGGAAATCTATCCAGGTGGGAATAAGGTGGATTTAAGCTTTCAACCTCTCTAGGTACCATCAAGTTTACTTGCTAACCACCAACCCAGGGACCTAGGTGTGTATCCATAGTCAGAGCTCTACAACCCATGCCACCTTCCCTACTTTGGGACCTAGACATCAACACAAAGTGTCGGCCAGATGTCCTCCCATACAATGCTTCACTCACAAAGAATCAATAAATCCCTTCCATTTTCCTATCATCAATACAATCAACAATATCTACTAAACCAAGCAGGTTCCTCGTATATTCAAACTTCTTATTAGGAAGAGCCTTTGTTAGTATGTTTGCTACTTGTTCATCTGTCGAGACATGCTCCAAATTCACAATCCCATCCCGCACCAGGTTCCTAATAAAGTGGAACTTATTATTGATATGTTTCGTTCTAGCATGAAACACAAGATCTCCGAACATGTTGATACAACTTTGATTGTCACAATTAATGACAGTAGGATATAGAGACTTATCGAACAAATCAGTCAAAAGATTCCTTAACCAAATAGACTATTTTCCTACTTCACATGAAAGCACATATTCTGCCTCAACACTACTTAAAGCAACGAGATCTTACGTCCTACTCATCCAGGAGATTATAGCAGCACCTAGACTAAAATATCCTCCTGTAGTGCTCCTTCCATCAGTCTCATTTCCACCCCAATCAGAGAGTGTGTAGCCAATTAGCTTGACTTCCTTGCTATCATAATTTATGCAATGATATATAGTGCCATGAAGATGCCTCAATATATTTTTAGCAATTATCCATTGATCGTGATGAGGCTCCAACTGAAACTGGCTAAGGATGTTTACTGCAAAACATATATTTGCCCTATTATTTACCAGATACATTAAGGAACCCACCAATTGTCGATAGGAGGTAGGATCCACAAGACTAGAGTCAGATTCCTTCAATTTATTAATATTGGTGATCATAGGAGTAGTCATCACCTTGGAATCCATTATCCCGAATTTCTGCAACAATTTGATGATGTACTTTCCTTTCCCCAAATATATCTTCCGTCTCTGCCATACTTCTAGATCCATGTAATAGTGCATTACTCCTAGATCCTTCATTTCAAATTCAGATGCCAACATCTTCTTGCATTCTTGAATTCTTCGCCCTGCACCTATGATGAATAGATCATCCACATCTCATAGAAAATGGTGGGATCATTATTCATGACCTTGAGGTAGAGATTTGTATTAGAAAAACTCTTTACGAACCTATTTCTAGGTAGATATGCATCCATCCTTGCATACCATGCCCTAAGTGCTTGCTTCAAACCATAAAGGGCCTTCTTAAGTATGCAAACATGAGAGTCCCTGCTATTAATTTCAAAGCCTTTGAGATGTTCAATATACGCTTCATCATCAAGGGTCCCATTCATAAATGTGGTCTTCACATCCATTTGATGGATATTCCAAACCATTTTAGTAGACAATGAAACCAAATATCTAATGATAGTGTACCTTGCTATGGGTTCAAAGGTTTCTTCATAATCAATGGCTTCCTTTTGAGAAAAACCCCTTGCAATGAATTTCGCTTTGCACTTGTCTATAATTCCATCAACAACATGTTTGATCTTATAGATCCATTTGGAGGTGAAAATCCATTTGTCACTAGGTCTAGGAACAATTTCCCAAACCCCATTCTTCATGATGGATTGATATTCTTCCAGCGTTTCTTGCTTCCAAACCTCTTGATGAGCAACTTCCTTGAATGTAGATGGTTCGGCTTCAATTAACTTTTTCATATATGCATCATGACCATAATGTTTCTTTGGTCTCTTACTTTACCTGAAGGTTCCTTTAGAAGCTTCATGTCCTTTAGCATCTTCTAATGTATCTTTTAACCAATTGGGTCTTTTCCTTGTGGTTGAGATAACCACCATTTGAATAGGCTCACTTGGTACTTCTTCTTCTAGATTTGTAGTAGGGTCTTCATGATGAACTTATTCTTTTTCAAATATGTGAACTTCTTCATCATCAAAATCAATATGAATATCCTTTGATTTCTTGTATTCTTGATTTTTGTCAAATATGACATCCCTTCTTACTTCAATATGTCTTCCTTCCTTGATGTAGATTCTATATGCTTTTGAGGAGAGACTATATCCAATGAATATTCCCTTGATACTTGTAGAGTCCAACTTCTTTTGCTTGCCCTTTGGAACAAGGACGTATTCTAGACTTTCAGAGATTCAGAGGTGATCCACACTCAACTTCTTTCCTATGAATACTTCTTCGAGTATTGTATTATCAAGAATTTTATGAGGACTTCTGTTTTGAATATACACGATTATTGTTGTTGATTCTCCCCATAATAATTTTGGTAGTTCTTGATCAAGGAGAATAGTTCAAATACCTTCTTCAATTGACCTAATCTTCCTTTCATACAATCCATTTTGTTCGATATAATAGGGAACAATGAGCTCCCTCTTAATGCATTTTCCCTTACAACATGCAATCAATTCCTTAGAAGTGTATTCCCCACCATTGTCATACCTTAAAGATTTTATCTTTCCTTCAGTTAGGGTTTCCACTTCAAACCTAAACTCCTTGAAATTATCAAATACTTCATCCTTTTTTTTTTGAGTAGGTAGAGCCATGTCTTTCTAGAAAGGTCATCAATGAATGTAACATAATAGAGATGACCTCCAAGTGATTTTTCATACATGGGCCCACACACATCAGAATGGATGAGGTCTAATATCTCTTTAGACCTAGTTTCACTATTCGAAAATGGCTTTCTTGTATTTTTTCCCAAAGAGGATCCCTTGCACACACCTTCATGATCTAACTTCATATTAGGAATACCATGAACAAATTTATTAAGAGTAGGGATGAACTTATAATGTAGATGGCCATACCTCTTATGCCATATCTCAATAGGACTTATTTCCATATGAACCAAAGCTTAAGGGGGTGGTGTAATGACTCTATAAAGGCTTCCTTCACAAACTCCAATAACGCTAGATTTATAAATTCTAAATTCTTTTCCAAAACTAATACTTTTCCATCAAAAAAAGAAACTATTTACCCTTTATCTTCTAAAAAAGAAATAGAAAGAAAACTCTTGTTCAAACCTAGAACATATAGAATGTTGTTGAGGTGCAGTTTCGATCCATTTTCTAGCTTCAACGATGTTGATCCCAAGCCTCTAATAGCATAGCTTTTGTTGTCACCAAGTTCCACTGCATGAGAATACAGCTCCTTTGATAGTGTATGAAGTTATTTACTTTCTCTTGTCATGTGTCTTGATGCTCCAATATCAATGATCCATGCTTGTCATCATTAATAGAACTTGTAGGTGCAACCAAGAATCCTGGATTTTTGACCTTGTTAAATAAGTAGTAGATGACCTTCTTAATCTAGCTTCCAACAATGCTTATTCCCATTCTTATGTAGTTCAACAAAGAGGCAGAATTCATGCCAACAAAGTGATCTTCAACTTTTACTTACCTTAGCTTTGATACCATGTTGGAAAATCAATGCAAATAGATTAGGGTTTGATTCTCCTTACTTGATAATTACTTGTGAGTTATGTTGGCTGTGTGTATTTCTTTAGTATATTATCATCAAAAAATTACCATATTATGTGTGTATGAATATCACAAAACAAGAGACATAAAATGTAGGCACTATGCTAAGGAAAAAACCCCCCTCGAGGGGAAAACCAGTAAATAATTCTCTTCCTTTCAAAAGTTTTCTTTGAGACTCTTCACCCTAAACAAAGACCAAACCTTCCCTCCACACCAAATCAACATTCCAGATCTTCAACCTCTTTCCAACAGCACTTCCTTCCCAGCAACTTCGACAATGCAGCAACTTCCAGCAAAAGGCAACAAGAAAACTTTGAAGACTTCGATCTCCCAAATTAGGGCATGTTATAGAGAGAGAGGCACCAAAAGTTTTATTTTATTCTTCTCCTTAGACTCCACCCAACTTGCACTTCCTTTTTCTTCCTTAGACCTACTTCACACTTCTATAGCTTCCTTAGAGATATTGAACTTGCTTGAGATGAGATGCTCCAAATGAATTCAACTTACTTCTATTTATAGGCTTCAAGTGAGGTCGAATTAGGGTCCTTAGGCCGACTTTATCTCTTCTAGGTTGAAATGGTGTGGAGGATACATAAATTATATTTGACTCAATAGTAAATCATTTTGCATGATTCAAAAGCCCATGAAGGGTCTCTTTGAATGTACAATGACTCTACAAACTCAACATTAATCCTAGGAGTCCAAAATGGGGACTTTTACTAATATAATGATGACCCAAGAATGAAACCCGTGCTATTTTCTTTATTCTTTTAACAAGTACATTTCATGATGACTCAAATATATTAATGAAGACTAAACCTAGTTACGTTTTCCAACATATCGATGTGATGGTAGTCTAAGTCCCTTTGGATTTTAATTTACTCCTTGGGCGTGACTATGTTTATGCCATGGGAGCTCTTGTCTCTTCACCCTTTTGTGTGATGTGTTTCTCGCATGAAGGAATAATTGTGACAATTGACCATCTTTCATTCGTTGGCCCTAATTTGAATCCCAGTCAACCAGCATCCCTAAATGGTCCTTTTATGAAAGTGGTATCTTCCCTGCCACATGTTAATTATGTGGAAACTTATCCCATTCATGTACATACTAATGAATATGAGCCTTTCACTATCTATGCAACTTGTTACAACCTAAATCCAATAAGTGATATGGTGAATCATTGTTGGGGGAATTGGAGCCTGATATTTACATTGGATCCCTTGATATATATCCCTTTTAGAGAATTCTCTCATCTGATGAGAACCTCTTGGAATCCATGGTATTTTGTGCGTAATGATCAAGGTTCCTGGAGTAGAGTTCCTTTTCTTGTTTTAAGCTCGTTAAAAAATGAAACAAGCTACCATGAGCGGAGTTCCTTTTATTGTGTCAAGTGCATTAAAAAATGAAACAAATTCTATGAACGAAGTTATTTCCTTATGTCAAGCTCATTAAAAAATCAAACAGATCCCTTTCCAATTTGAGTCTTTGAATAGAACTCGTAAATTCCCATTCGAGTCTTTCACTTGATCTCGTAAATGAACCTTCATTCCATCCACCTATTAGTAACCAGTAGTCTGCTTAGGTGCATGAAATGAAGCTTAGGGGACATGTACCTCGAATTGAGTCATTACATTGGTGGCATGCAAACTTATTTCAAGCATAATTTTTCTCCGTTTCAAGCTTGTGTAAAAATGAAACCAATTTCAAGCATAGTTTCCCATGTTTCAAGATTGTGTAAAAATGAAATCATGCTCATCCTATCTCTCGTTATTGTCATTTTTTATCAGACTATTTTTTGCCAGATGAGCCTTGGTTTTCTCTTTCCATCATCACCATCTGCTTGGTTGATCATACACTTTCACTTGGTTATTTAAACCTTTCCTGAGGAACTGTTATGATGAGTGGTCTTATTAGCTAGCCTCTTGACCTCTCTATGTTTTGAGAAGTTCCATCATGACCAGAACCTATTGCTACCCTTTATACCACTCGTTCCTCTAGGAGGAGTCCTCTTTCATCTCTTTTCAAACTCTCTAAACATGAAAATATTGTCGAGTATTTGTATTTTTGAACTTGTTAAAGTAAATGGAAAGACGTCTACTTAGTATAAGTTTAACCCTTTTCCAGAATGGGATAGAAAATTTATGAAAAAGAAATACCCTAGTCGACCATAGCTAAGAGGTTCCCTTGGGTATTATTTTTTTCCTTTTCTAACTCATGGGATTATCTATGAAAATGAGTCTTTGGAGTTTTCTTTTTTCGTCTCCTTTTCAAACTCTCTAAACATGAAAAAGATGTCAAGCTTCACCTTGACTGGACTTGTAAAAACATAAAATAATGATGGACTCATCAAACATGATAGGACCGAATGATCTAGGTGGATGTTGGTGGTCACCCACCTATCCCATTTGGACCCCCACAACTGTCTCTTTTAGTTTTTTCAGTTTCCTAAATTGTAGCATAGTTTACTATTTTTATCAGTTTTTCGGGTCCTAAACTTACGGAGCCATTCTGAGGCCCTAAACGACGTTTTTGAGAAATCTAGGGGAAACATGGGTCCATGGCACCATGGATCAATGTTTCCATTCTCGAAGTGGTAGTGCTCAGATAGATCTTTCTAACGAGCTATTGTACGCGCCAAACGGAGATCGTATGCCAAAGTTACAACCCCGGGAAATTGATGTACCAATTTACCCAAACGAGGCCCACAATTTGGCATTTCATCTTTTAGGGTTAGGTTTTGGGATGTGAAAGGTTTTACATTGTTTCTCAACAATAAATAAGCCTTCGAGCTTCATTGTAAGAAAGTTCAGAGGCATGTAGCCGCCACATCTCTTCTAAGAGATAAGCTACCATCGCCCTAGCTGGTTTATTTCCAATTCTATTTGTAAGCATATTTCAGTATTTTACATTAATGAAATGAAGTATTATTTCCGCTGCATCTTTGTGTATATGGTTATCTCTGTATTTTGTTGCGTTCAAGTTTAAATCCGGATCAGTGGTATCAGAGCGGTCTGCTTTTTCTCTGTTTTTCTTTACATGTCCCCAACGAGGTCAAGATATAAGGATTTAGGGCTTGAACTGGTCAAACCTTTACAAGACCAGCCTCGAAAATCCTGACGGCCTCCCATGGTGAATGAGAAGAAATACAAGGGGGCAGGAGATCTTATCAAAATCTTGCTTGAAGAAGCCCTCGAGCAACAAAGGAACGCGATGATGGACAGCTTTGCACAGATCCTTCAGCGGCTACCCAGAGGCGATGCATCGACTTCCAACAGCTACTCCGGAAACGCCACACCCTTTAAGGTACAAGTTAATTTTGAAATCCCCATATTCGAGGGTCAAATAGATGTAGACGCCATAGATAAATGGTTAAATCTGCTAGAAGGATATTTTTCTGTTCATGAATTTTCAAGTCGGGAAAAGATTGTTTTCGCTCTTCTCAAAGCAACCCCCCACATCAAGGACTGGTGTGAAACCTACTGTGAATAGAAGAATGAAAGTACGGGCTCATTATTTTCAGCCACACCCACTTGGGATTCATTCCGGGATGCCGTCAAGGAGCAGTACTACCCTGTCAAAAGCTATGAGGACAAATACATCAAATGGACCACACTGCGGCAGGGATGAGACCAAGATGTGTCGGAGTTCACAAACATTTTTCATACCCTTCGCACACAGTTGGGTATCAAAGATTCTGATCTGCATCTAGTACTCAAATACGTGGTTACCTACACAGATACATCCAGGAAAAGTTGGAGTTCCTAAAAATCTCCTCGCTTGACACAACATACCGATACGTTGTCAAAATCGAGCAAAAGTTAAAACAAAAGAAGTGAGACTTTGGATCTACAAATCCGAAGACCAAAGGACAAAGCCAAGGCGGGGTGGCTCAAGACAACCCGTTGAAGCCACAAGAAAAAAAAAACACCACGAAGTCAAAGAAGGACACAGGAAAGTGGTGTGAGTTCCATAAGAGCCCCACTCACAACATAAGTGAGTGTCAGACCAAGCAGTCATTAGTGGCCGAGTTGAAGGCTTCCGAATTAGATGCATGTTATGACCCTGAGCCAGAACCCAACAAGGTGAATGGGAAAGGGAAGCAGATCATTGATGCAGATCCCAGCGCCACTGTTGCCACCACCAAGATCTAGAAAAATGAGCCTGAAAATCCAGAGGAAGGGGAGCGTCTTTTCCACTCACGGATGTGGGCGAAGGGTTCACCACTGCAATTCATTGTCGACAGTGGCAGCCAAAAGAACCTTCTTTCAAAAAAGGTTGTGAAGCAGTTGGGCCTACCGACTACACCACACCCGCAACCGTATAGTATTGGGTGGCTTCATGAAGGACGAGATCTCAAAGTTCGCCAGCAGTGCTGCCTTCCCTACAACATCAAGCCCTTCACAAACGAGGTATTGTGTGATGTTACACCTTTGGATGTTTGTGATGTACTATTAGGCTAGCCATACTTGTGGAGGCGAAATGTTGTGTATGAGTCAAGGCCTCGCGCTGTCATTATTACTTTGCGTGATTCATTATACAGGATATCGGAGGTAGCCCCACCTACCTCCACCTCTTTGATCACTGCTAAGAAAGGCAGCAAGCTCATCTCCCAGACTAGGAAATTCATCTGTCTGGTTCGCTCCCAAAGTAAGGGGAAGAACGTTGCTACATCCATGAACCCCGCAAAGGGTTCCTCCATGCAGTAGCAACAGCAAAGGGATACGTTCATGACAGAACATAGGAATAACTTCTCCTCACCCACAGGGGTACCACACAAGTTTCAGGTGGGCGACAAAGTTTGGTTACATCTGCATAGAGCACGCCTTACCAGAACCCATAAGAAACTCAGACCACTCCAACATGGTCCTTACACCAGTACCAAGGCTATGGGCAACAATGCTTTCAAGCACAACATTCCTCCATTCCTTTGCTTGCATCGATTGTTCGATGTGGATCGTCATCGACCATGCTTCCCACCATTTTTGGACACATCAGAGATTTGAAAACAGCTCACCAGAGACCCAGCTCGGCAGAAGCTTCCTCATCTCAGGGAGGAACTCAACGCAATGGGGACCATTTCTTCCTAAGGGGGAGGAATGATCCAGGTGGATGTTCGTGGCCACCCACCTATCCCATTTGGACCCCCACAACTGTCTCTTTCAATTTTTTAAGTTTCTTAAATTGTAGCACAGTTGACTATTTTTAGCAGTTTTTTGGGTCTTGAACTTCTGGAGCCGTTTTGAGGCCCTAAACGATGTTTTTTTGGGAAATCTGGGGCAACATGGGTCCATGGATTGATGTTTTCATTCCCAAAGTGGTAGTGCTCGGATAGATCTTTCTAACGAGCTATTGTACGCGCCAAACGGAGATCGTATGCCAAATTTATGACCCTGGGAAATTGATGTACCAATTTACCCAAACGGGGCCCACAATTTGGTGTTTCATCTTTTAGGGTTAGGTTTTGGGATGTGAAGGGTTTTACATTGTTTCTCAACAATAAATAGGCCTTCGAGCCTCCTTGTAAGACAATTCAGAGGCATGTAGCCGCCACATCTCTTCTAAGAGATAAGCTACCATCACCCTAGCTGGTTTATTTCCAATTCTATTTGTAAGCATATTTCAGTATTTTACATTAATGAAATGAAGTATTATTTCTGCTGCATCTTTGTGTATATGGTTATCTCTGTGTTTTGTTGCGTTCCTGTTTAAATTCGGATCACTGAACCACTCCTTCTCTGGATTTGTTAAAAATTCTCAAAGGGATTCATCCAAAGGATGAACTTACATATCAAACATATGTTATCCTCCTGAAGCTTATCAAAAATAAAGAGGTATTGACCATAAATGGTTGGGGAAATTGGGAAAATAGTGTACTCCACTTGTTAATGGAAGTGAGTCACTCCTGAACATGACACTCTTCCACTTCATATTTTTGGTTGTTAGGTTAGGAAATTTTCTTATCTTTTGGTTTATCATACCATATCAAAGCCCCTGCTTTCAGTTTTGGGTCAATGTTGCCAACTTCATTCAATGTTGTCGATATGTTGAAGAGAAACCATTCATTTAATATCTACTATAATACTCTTAAGCCTTCATTCCATGTTTTCCATTCCTGATCTGTTTCTATATCAACATCATTCTGATCATTCTATCTCAAATCATGATACCTGTTTTGTTTCGTTGATGGGGGATACATCAAGGCCCTCCTGCGATAGGTTGCTTCGTGTCGACATCAACTCATTATCCGAGAACTTGACTTAGAAACATCCCTTTGGTACCTTGGCACTTACATACATCAATGACAAGTTCCTCACTCTTGGCGATAGGTTTTCATCAATGGCCTTCGACCGAAATATTTTGTGTGGTGTTCAACTTCAACTCATTCATTCACACCATACGAATTGTACTGCAGTACCTTGAGAGTCATTAACACCAATGATGGTTTCTCTCGTATCTGTTAACAACTTACATCATTGGTTGGTAATCAGATGGTGTCTATCATGTTTGACTTTAGCTCACTAATTCACATGGTTAGACTCATATGTTGGACGATTGTGTGAACGAGATAGAATACCTCAGATCTAGTTTCATCCATCTAGGCTGCAATTTCAAGATTAATACAATATCACAATGCATGATGGTTATGATCATACAGACAATCATCTAGTCTTGGGTCCACCCTTTGTCATCAGTGGACATGTCTTCTTGATCATTATACATGTAATGTTAGCTTATGTGTTGAGCATGGGTATGTCTCCCTCAGCAAATATGTCTTGATGTAAATGTATTGTAACAAATGATGATCTTGACCAGTTGTTCTTAATCCTGACTTGTCACAAGGTAAATCACTTCAATCATCAATTGTCATTTTTGAATTTGCGCTTTAGGGGAAATATGTTACAATTCATTTTGTCACATATGGTAAATAGGCCTTCAAACCAGATCAATTCACATCTTTCAACACCTTTTCATCATCCGTACACAAATCCCTAAGCATGACTCTCCCGAATCCCTAAATTTTTGCCCTTGACTACTTCATTTCCATGCTTTTAAGGCCCAGAGCACCCTAGCCCTTTAGGGACCTGCATTCACCAACAGGTTGACCCACTCCGGACCTGTGTTGATCACCAACAGGTTGTTCCTTGCTGGGGATGCATTGATTCTAGAAATTCGGAAAAAATACAAATAATCCCGAAGCTTCCTCTTCCAGAAGCTTCCAGAGGTTGTTTCAACCATTTACCTTGGATAAGAACATTGAATCCTATTTGATCCTACCTTGGAGATTTCACCTCTTATCCCTTGAGCTCATCCTCCCATCTCAAGTGGATCTCAAGCCTATATTGGTAAATGGATAAGAATTCCTAAACTACCTCCCTCACCTATATATTTACTATCATCCACAAGCTAGGGGTTGGCTTTTGGAGATTGATTATGCCCTCATGTTGTTGGTTTGAACATAAGAGAGTCATTATCTTCATGCATTAGGGTGACATAGATGTGTGCTTTGTGGAAAGGAAGGACAAGTCAACTTAGGGAGTTCTCTACAAGATCAACTTCTATATTTGGTTGTAATTCTCTCCATTCTATTAGTACAAAGAATACATTGTTTTCCTATATGTGATGTTATGTTTACTATCATGTATTTCGATGCATTGTTGATCCATTAAATAGAATAATTGGATTATGCTACATAGATGTCGTAGATCTTTGGCTTATGTTGATTGAATGTGCAGGTTCTAATTATAGCGATCGAAGCTAGGATTTGAGCATACAAGCCGACTCGAGGAGAGTGAAGCTCGCGACGGATTTTGAGTAAGCCTCATCCCATTGTTCGATTACTTTAAGGAAAACATTATATTCTTTGTTTTTTGTTCTTCTAGGCCTTTCCACTTAATCTAGGGGAGACACTTCTATCCGCACTTGTAGATTCCATATAATAATATTTTGGTTTATAGACCTCTATAATGTAATATTTATATGTCTTGACCACAATTTTTATAAGTAAAATTTTTTTACCAACTTATATTTTTAATTAAATTATACTAGTTACTAATTTTGGTTTATAAACCCCTCTAATGTAATTTTGTATATATTAGCCAAATTTTTATAAATAAATAAAATTTACTTATTTATTAATAAAAATGATGAAAACTCTTTTACATTAATATAAAAATAGAAAAATTAAATTTATTAAATTATATTTTGTTGAGTTAAAGTATATTCTATTACAAAATTATATATATATATATATATATATATATAATTAATATTTGATAACAATTTTTTAGAGTTTTCTAAATTAAATTAAATAATCACGCATATAAATCCAAAAGATAAATATGTTAAAAACTATTTTGACCTTCGTCCAAATAAATTAGTTTACATCCTCCTTAAATCTAGGATTAAACGTAGTAATTTTGGAGGAATTCCATAAAATTATAGATGTTCCATGTGGTTTTTTTTGTTGTTTGTTTGTTTTTGGTTTTTTTAGGCTGTGGTTCACTGGATACCTTGGTCAACCAGTAGTATTACGTCCACGGAAAAATTTAGGCTGATCGACCCGAAGGGAATTTAGCTATTTAGCTCGGCGGCTCACTAGCTAGGCCTACCCCCAAGGGCTTTGGGGAGAATGGCCCTGCCACCTCCCGATCCTGGAGGCATTGATTTTGACCAATGGAACTAACCCTTGGGGCTGATGATCCATGAAATTTTAAATAAAAATTCCCTCTTTTACTTTTTAACTTATTAATCATTAATCATGTCCAAGATGTTAAGCGTTTGAAATTCAATTTAAAAATCAACAGATTTTATTTATAACAAAAATTCATATAACAACACATTGACTTATAAATTGAGATAAAGATACATTACTTAGTTTCTTAAGTATGTTTTAGATTTTAATTTTTTAAAACCAATTTTAAAAGCGTAACCTATTTATTATTTATAATAAAGAAATTATATTAATTTCAAAGGAATCCTCTACAGGTTCATATCACATAAATTAATGTAAACCAACAAATACCATAAGAGGGGGTTCAACTTTCATGAACACATATTTTGTTAATATTTAGTCGTTTTTAAATGATTTTACTGTGGATTTGACAATAGATTATTTGAAAGTTGCTTTAATGAGAGAACCTATTCTTATAGGTTTTTCTTATAGGTTTTTTAGTTGATAATCACTATTACAATTAAGGGAAGAGATATAATGAATTAATTCATGGTTAATTTCATTTTCAAAATCTCAATTAAAGGGAGAGATATAGTGAATTAATTTATAGTTAATTTTATTTTCAAAATCTTGGAAGAAAACAAAATCTTTGGGAGAGATATAGTGAATTAGTTCATATATCTATTTTTTTGAAAGAAAACACAATAATGGGATATCTATTCCTCGAAGGAATAGAGAGGTACAACAATAGGGATTACAGAGGCAAATTCATTGTTATCGAGTTGGGTTTTACTCATAATCAAAATTATTTGGTTACATTGATTCAACATCTTGGAACAAAACACAATCCTTCATATATGTGATGGGATACCTATTCCTTCATTATTGAAAGGATAGAGAGGTACAACAATAGGGATTAGAGAGGAAAATTCATTGTTATTGAGTTAGGTTCTATTCATACTCAAAATTATTTGTCTACATTGATTCTCACAATTGACAGGTTAGAGTTCTTAGAAAACACTTTCATCTCACTTATTATACTTGGAACCCAATCTCATTTCTTCTTGTGTTTTTCCATTTTTTAGTTTAGAGATCCTTGAGTGCTTCAATTTTTGTATTGGCTTCATTGTTTATATTTTAGTCATCCTTCACAACCTCAACAACAATATCCTTTATAAACCAATTTGAGATAGTTATAAAAATAGACCCATTATGTTTTCCCATAATATGTTTAATGTTAGAGTGTAAGAATGAAGACAATTTGTCTCTTACCTCATCTTTCTTTCCCTTCACCTTTAGCGGGAAAAGATTTTCAAGTCTCTCATGTACAAGGGATGGATAATTAGGATTAAATTCCAACATCTTACAATCTAAAATTTAGGTTGCATAATGAAAGTGGTAATTTCTTATTCATTTGAGTTTCTTGACCTTTTGAGATGGGTGTGTGATTTTCTTTTGCTTTCCTTCCTTAGACATCACTCTATTAGAGATTGTTGAGATTCCTTTTAATGTTGTGAATCATCTATCCCCACAACAGTTTGACTCTAGCTTCCGTCTTAATGGAAAAATCATCAATATATGCATATCACTACCTCCTTACCATTTAATGCAATAAATCTCGAACTAATTTCTTTCTTTGTGCCACCATGCCATTCAAATCTAGCTTCACTCTATTTCCTCAACCACCAAATTCCATCCTATGTACCCCCTATAGTATTCTACTCTATAAAGAAGGAAAATTTTAGGGACTAAATTTCACCATCTAGCTAATTTTCCATTTTTCACATAAACTTTTTGTGAAATTTCATTTTTTACCCAAAAAAAAATTGCCTAATTTCTAAAATTCTCCATTTTCTTTAGAAACCATATAAAATCTTTAGAAATTCAAGAGCTGAGTTATTTGATATGCATC
This sequence comes from Pinus tabuliformis, assembly GCA_031772625.1. NCBI lineage: Eukaryota > Viridiplantae > Streptophyta > Pinopsida > Pinales > Pinaceae > Pinus > Pinus tabuliformis. The sequence goes on along the minus strand of CM062806.1, from coordinate 289,245,632 downwards.
TCAACACAAATATACTTTCTCTCACACATTACAATTGGAGTTACATGTAAAAACCATCCAACTACACCACTTTTATAAATATTCCCCTAAACATTGTACAATAAAATAAATATTATTTTAAATTAAAAAAAAAATAAAATTAATGTATAATTTAAACTTTATATTAATTTGAATAAAAAATATTAAAATGTAAAAATTTTAATAAATTTGTTATATGGGTTAAAAACAAAGAATATATTATTATTGTATTTGAAATGAGTTAATAATTATGTACTTAAAATAAAATCAGCATATCTCTTAATGGAATAATAAAAATATCAAAATACAACAAAGAAAAATTTATATTTATATTATTAATAAACATTTTAAAATAAGAAAATGTATAAACCATATATTTAAAAACAGCAAATCTCGTAATGTGGGATAAAAAGAAGTTCCTCTTTGAAACTTTAGTCACTCCTGTTATCTTATATGGCAGTGAAGTTTGGGGCTGCAGCATCTCCAGAGAATCATGGAGGAAGATTGAGCAAATACAGAAGCGTTTTATAACTTATAACCTGAAAATTAAAAGTAATACACCCTATCCTATTCTCCTTATAGAAGCAGGTCTTTCTTCTATTGAGAGCCTAGCTATGCTCAGGTTTCTGATGTACAAGGACAAGCTCAATAACATAGACAATCATAGACTTCCTAAGCTAGCTTTAAATTCCAGCCAAAATCACCTAAGGCTTAACCGAGGATGGCATAAGGACACAAGGGCCTGGTTAAACTATTGGGAGATCAATGAGAATGATGCTTTGCAAAACATAAATAACATTAAAGATATTGTTACTTCTAAGTTCAAAGAAAAATTGTGGTGTGAGAAAGATTTAGCGTCTAAAAGAAAATTAAGTTATTATAAGAAGGTCATCAACCCCACCCTTGAAGATCAAAAGTATCTCTCTATTCTAACTAGCTCAAAAAAGAAAATTAATATAGCAAAGATTAGAACGAATTCTCATGAGCTCCATAGCGAAAGTGGCCGCTGGGTAGTTCCTAAAACGCCATGGATGGAAAGGATCTGCCATATTTGTGAGAATGAGAGCATCGAGGATGAAAACCACTTCCTCTTAGAGTGCCCTGCATACAACCACATTAGATCTCAATTTCACAACCTTTGTTACAATACTGACCTTCCTAGCCTTTTACAATGCCAAAATTATAGTGAACCAGGGAGGCTTCTCTCCAAGCTTTTTGAGCATAAGAATAAAATCTTAAATCAAAATAAATAATTTGTCTTTTTAGGTCCGATAGATCATTATTTGGTCTCAGGGTACGTTAACCATCATCATCATCATCATTAATAATCATAAAAATGTTGTAATTAGCACAATATTCTTGGGTTCTAAAAACTATTTTCCATACATTTGTCTATCCACTTCAACCACCTTTTTAAGAAATCCATACGGTCATCGTCACTGGCCTTATCCAACCCCTTATGTAACTTTATTTGGATTGTTGATTTTCCAACCTCTTTTATAAATATCTATCTTTATTTTGATGGTTGATTTTATGAATATTTTGAAAATAGATAAACAGAAGCTAGATCAGTTTTTTAACCTTAGGTTGAATTCTAAAATATTTAATTCAGTAGAGACAAACTCGCCATAATCAGTGGGACTTGAACTCAAATTAATACATGATAATATTTTAATAAAGACCATGTAATATTTCTATCGAATCTCACTGGATGCCGGGGCCGCTGTGTTGTTGAAACTGGAGGAAATTTGTCAGAGGCCAGTCTGGCCACCTTTTGACTTTATCCCTTCTGCCTGCGCCTTCCACAGTCCTCTCACTCGTTTTCATGGCGTCTCCATCCTCCTCATATCGCGCCTTGCTGTTCTCCACTAATTTATTGGGCTTCTCCTCATGGGACTCCACTGAAACACCATGGAGAATGGGGATCAGAAAACCAGCGAACATATCGACACCACCACATTAATAAAACCCCATGTGTAGTTAACCATAACAAAACCCTGAAATTCACAAGGCTTAGAGCTGTTATAGCAGGCCTCGAGGAGGAGTGCTAGCATGCAAGTTCAAAGTGTACGCATTAGAAAACGTTTTTTCCAAACCAACGTAGAAATTTGACGGTCCACTGTGTTTTTTTCGTTTGGTGACTAGGCGGTAGGCCAAGGCTATCGTTTAATTTTCCAGAGTGGCTTATATTCTCAAGCACCTCCCTGTTCAAATGAACCAGCCATATAGTAAAGTCTAACTATTATACAAATCAACTTGTTTATGCATTTTATAATATATATAGTAAACACTATAAACACTCCACTCCACTATTATATTATGTAAATATTATTTATACAAGTTTTTTTTACATATTTTATACAAAACTTAAAAGTTCATATTTATTTTTCTCTATATAATTAATGTGGAAAATATAGTTTTAAGAGTTAGTTTGGGGACTTCTCGGTGTTAAGTTGGTCAAATCTCTTAGAACCTTTGGGGTTAGACTTTGCTGGTTGACCAAGGAGATTGATTTGCTTGATTTTTTTTAAAAGGTCTTAAGGGATAACTAAATTGGTCTAATCAGAAGGTCACAGGGTTGGTGAGTTCGTGTTGCTAAGTACCTGGCTAAGGAGGGTTGGAAGGTTGGTCGAGTTCATGTTGGTAAGTACCTCGTTAATCAGAAAGTCATAGGGGTCAAATTTGGGTCAAATCTCCTCGAAGCTCTTGGGGTTAGGCCTTGCTAGTTTGGCCCACTGGTAGAGTTGATCTACCTGAATTTTCTCGTGAATGTAGAGACATCACTCAATATCCATGAACCACCCTTGAAAAAATTAATGTGCAAAAATTTGTTATATTCTATAATAATAATACCAGAGTGGCTTATATTCTCAAGCACCTCCCTGTTCAAATGAACCAGCCATATAATAAAGTCTAAATCTTATACAAATCAACTTGTTTATACCTTTTATAATATATATAGTAAACACTATAAACACTCCACTCCACTATTATATTATGTAAATATTATTTATACAAGTTTTTTTTACATATTTTATATAAAACTTAAAAGTTCATATTTATTTTTCTCTATATAGTTAATGTGGAAAATATAGTCCTAAGAGTTAGTTTGGTGGATTTCTCGTTGTCAATTTCGTCAAATCTCCTAGAACCTTTTGGGGTTAGACCTTGCTGGTTGACCAAGGAGATTGATCTACCTTGCTGGTTGACCAAGGAGATTGATCTGCTTGATTTTTTTTTTAAAAGGTCCCAAGGGATAACTCAATTGGTCTAATCGGGAGATCACAGGGTTGGTCGAGTTCGTGTTGCTAAGTACCTAGCTAGGGAGGGTTGGAGAGTTGGTCGAGTTCATGTTGGTAAGTACCTCGCTACAGGGTCAAATCTGGGTCAAATCTCCTCGAAGCTCTTGGGGTTAGGCCTTGCTAGTTTGACCCACTAGTAGGGTTGATCTACCTGAATTTTCCGTAAATGTAGAGACATCACTCAGTATTCCGTAAATGTAGAGACATCACTCAGTATCCATGAACCAGCCTTGAAAAAATTAATGTACAAAAATTTGTTATATTCTATAGTAATAATATATATGTTTTTGTTTTGGATAGATTACTCATTGCTAATGCCAGCCGAACAAAGACCCATCTTTATTGGTTTATGAGCTGTCTGTAAAATTTATTAATTTTTAGAAAATAATAAGGAAAAATTTTATTTATATTTTAATAGATTGTATTAAATAAGTAAATATTTATTTATTGTGATATTTAAAATTAAAAAATAATACAAATTAAAAAAAATAAACCAACTAAAATAGATGTATTTTAAACCAGAAAATCAAACTTTTAAAAAATTAAAACAATTGTGAAAATCACCAAAAACCATTTAAACATTCAAAATTTACATCATTTCATATCAACTTAGCCAACATTTTCCAATACACCCAAAAACCCAATGTCAATATACTAAGCACCCTATACAACAAGAAATTTATAAGCAACGACGGCATTCTCTATAACCATGGCATGGTTTAAGTTTTTAATTGTAAATTAATTTTATTATTTTTATAATTGCTCAATTGTCCATGCAAATTAATTTTGTAAGTTTTGGAATGGTGTATTGTTACTTATCTCATAGTTCATTTTGTATTGAAATAAAAATTTTAATTTAAACTATTCTTTCAAATTCCAACTAGTAATGATTTTGATTAAAAATGATATGTTATTCATATTCATAAATATTATAATTATTTATATATATTTGAATTGTTTTTTTCTAAAGAAAAGGAAAACACTCACAAAGAAATATATACATATTAGTTTATATATCTAACTATTTTCATAGTTGATTTTGAATTGAAATGGATATTCTAAATTGGATCACGTTGTTGAATCACTTTTTATTAGCTGATGAATTTTTGCCCTTGACTAATTCATTTCCATGAGTTTAAGGCCCAACACACCCTAGCCCTTTAGGGTCTCACATTCACTAACAAGTTGACCTACTCTAGACCTATGTTGATCACTAGCAGATTGTCCCGAAGCTTCCTTTTCCAGAAGCTTCCAAAGGTTGTTTCAACCATTTACCTTGGATAAAAACATCAAATCCTATTTGATGCTTGGAGATTTCGCCTCTTATTCTTTGAACTTATCCTCTTATTCGATCTCAAGCCTATATCACTAAATGGATAATAATTCCTAAACTACCTCCCTCACCTATATATATTTATTGTCATCCACAAGTGGGATTTTGGAGATTAATTATGCCCTCACGTTGTTGGTTTGAACATAAGAGAGTCATTATCTTATTGCATTAGGGTGACAGTGAGGTGTCATTTGTGGAAAGGAAGGACAAGTCAACTTAGGGAGTTCTCTACAAGATCAACTTCTATATTTGGTTGTAACTCTCTCCATTTCTATTAATACAAAGAGTACATTGTTTTCCTATATGTGATGTTATGTTTACTATCATGTATTTTGATGCCTTGTTGATCCATTGAATAGAGTAATTGGATTATGCTACATAGATGTCATAGATCTTTGGCTTGTGTTGATTGAATGTGTAGGTTCTAATTATAGCAATCGGAGCTAGGATTGGAGCATACAAGCTGAGAGGAGAGTGAAGCTTATGACGGATTCCAAGTAAGCCTCATCCCATTGTTCAATTACTTTAAGGAAAACATTATATTCTTTGTTTTTTGTTGTTCTAGACCTGTCTACTAGAAGAGACACTTCTATCCCCAGTTGTAGATTCTCTATAATAGTGATTTTGGTTTATAGACCTCTATAATGTAATATTTATATGTCTTGGCCACAATTTTTATAAATAAATAAAATTTACCAAATTATATTTTTAATTAAATTATATTAGTTACTAATTTTGATTTATAGATCTCTATAGTATAATGTGTTGGCCAAATTTTTTATAAATAGATAAAATCTACTAATTTATTAATAAAAATGATGAAAACTTTTTTATATTAATATAAAAATTAAATTTATTATTTTAATTAAATTATATTTTATTTGGTTAAAATATACTTTATTACAAATTATATATATATATATATATATATATATATATAATTTGATAACAATTTTTTTTTGGATATAATTTGACAACAATTCTTTTAGAGTTTTCTAAATTTTATTATATAGTATAATTTGAATAAATAAAATTAAATGGTCGCAGATGTTTGGTTTGGTGGCTAGTAAACCATCTCCTAAATCGTCCGTGTCGCTGTGGAGGTCACGAGTTCGAGTTCGAGTCTCGTCTTAACCGAGGGTCGTTCTTGTGGGCTAGGCGGTTCCTCCTAGAGGTTATGGATTCTACCCCGTGTAACGGAATACGATACCACAGCAGTTGTCAATTCCGTTAGTCAACAAAAAAAAGAATAAATAAAATTAAATAATCACGCATATAAACCTAAAAGTTGATGCCTTAAAAATGCTTCTACTTGGCTAAGAGCTGGTCTTCCTGGCCCAAGACCCAGGCATCTAGCAAGAGTGAAAGCTTGCCCCTTACACACCACCAGCGAGTTATTCCAGGTGGTGTGGTTTTCCTTGAATAATGGTGATGAGTCAACCTGCTTTGGCGAATAACAATTAGAAATAGTTGTCCTCAATGATAGTTTGACAACTAAATCATGATAAATTTTCCCACCTATAAAAAAATAAATATATAAACCCAAAAAATAAACACATTAAAAACTATTTTAACTTTCGTTCAAATAAATAATTTTACATCCTCCTGAGATCTAACTATTTTAACTTTCGTCCAGATAAATAAGTTTACATCCTCCTGAGATCTAGGATTAAACGTAGTAATTTTGAAGGAGGAATTCCATAAGATACGTAGTAATTTTGAAGGAGGAATTCCATAAGATTAAAGAATTCCGTAAAATTATAGATGATCCAAGAGGTTTTAAATCAAAATTCCCCTCTTTTACTTTCTAGCTTATTAAGCATGTTCGAGATGTTAAGCGTTTGAAATTCAATTTTTCTAGCTTATTAAGCATGTTCGAGATGTTAATCGTTTGAAATTCAATTTAGGAATCAACCGATTTTATTTATAACAAAAATACATATAACAACACATGACTTATAAATTGATATAGAGGTACATTACTTAGTTTCTTAATTTTGAGATTTTAATTAATGATAAATCAACAAATACAATGAGAGAGAGTTCAACTTTCATGAACGCACATTTTGTTAATGTTTAGTTGTTTTCAAATTTTTCCTTGTGGATTTTCACAAAATAAATTATTTAAAAGTTGTTTTCATGAGAGAACCTACTTTTATAAATTATTTAAAAGTTGTTTTCATGAGAGAACCTACTTTTATTGGCTTTTTTTAAAGTTTTTCAGAACACGGTTTTTTTAAGTTGACAACTAGTACAACTAAGGGGAGAGATATATGGTTTTTTTTAATTTTGACAACTAGTACAACTAAGGGGAGAGATACTATAAATTAATTTATAGTTAATTTTATTTTCAAAATTTTGGAACAAAACATAATTTTTAGGAGAGATATAGTGAATTAGTTTATAGCTAATTTCATTTTCAAAATCTTGGAATAAAATACAATCTTTTACATATGTGATAAGATATATATTTTTTCATTATCTTAGGGACAGAGAGGTATAATAATAGGGATTAGAGAGGCAAATTCATTGTTATGGAATTGGGTTTTATTCATAATCAAAATTATTTGGTTACATTTATTCAACATCTTGGAACAAAACACAATTTTTTATATATGTGATGGGATATCTATCCCTTCATTATTGAAAAGATAGAGAGGTACCACAGTAGGGATTAGAGAGGAAAATTCATTGTTATCGAGTTAGGTTCTATTCATACTCAAAATTATTTGGTTACATTGATTCTCACAAGTCACAGGTTAGATTTCTCAAAAAACACTTTCATGTTACTTATTATACTTAAAACCCAATCCCATTTCTTGTTGTGTTTTTCCATTTTTCAGTTTAAAGATTTGGGGAGTGCTTCAATTTTTGCATTGGCTTCATTGTTTCTATTTTATTCATCCTTCACAACCTCAACAACAATATCCTTTATAAACCAATTTGAGATAGTTATAAATATAGACTCATTGTGTCTTCCCATAATATGTTTAATGTTAGAGTGTAAGAATAAAGACAATTTGTCTCCAACCTCATCTTTCTTTCCCTTCACCTTTAGTGGGAAAAGTTTTTAAAGCCTCTCATGTACAAGGGATGGATACTTAGGATTAAATTACAACATCTTACAAGCTACAATTTAGGTTGCATAATGAAAGTGGTAACTTTTTATTCATTTGGGTTTCTTAACCTTTTGCAATAGGTGTGTGATTCCCTTTTACTTTCCTTCCTTAGACATCACTCTACTGTAGATTGTTTGGATTCCTTTTAATGTTGTGGATCATCTATCCCCCACCACACTTTGACTCTACCTTCCTTCCTAATGGAAAAATCATCAAGAGATGCATATCACTACCTCCTTACCATTTAAAGAATTAAATCTTGAACTAATTGCTTTCTTTGTGCCACCATGCCATTCAAATCTAGCTTCACTCTATTTCCTCAACCACCAAATTCCATCCTATGTATCCCCTCTAGTATTCCACTCTATAAATAAGGAAAATTTTAGGGACTAAATTTCACTATCTAGTTAATTTTCCATTTTTCACACAAACATTTTGTGAAATTTCATTTTTTACCAAAAAAAAAATTGTTTAATTTCTAAAATTCTCCTCAATTTTCTTTAAAAACCATATAAAATCCTTATAAATTCAACAACACAAATATATTTTTTCTCATCACAACAATGGGCACCATTTTTATCAATATTCCCTTAAACATTGTATAGCAAAATAAATATCATTTTTAAGTTTTAAAAGAAAATTAATATAGTTTAACTTTATATTAATTTGAATAAAAAATATTGAAATGTAAAATCTTTAATAAATATGTTATATTGGTTAAAAACAAAGAGATTATTATTATTGTATATGAAGTTAGTTAATAATTATGTACTTAAATAAAATCACCATATCTCTTAACGGAATGAATAAAAATATCAGGATAAATTAAAGGAAAAATTATATTTATATTCTTATTTCTAAAAACTATTTTCCATGCATTTGTCAATCAACTTCAACTACCTTTTTAAGAAAATCCATACAGTCATCATCACTGGCCTTATCCAACCCCTTCATCATTTTTGTTGTATACAAGTATCCAACTTTATTTGGATGGTTGATTTTCCAACCTCTTTTATCATTTTTGTTGTATATAAATATATCTATCTTTATTTGGATGGTTAATTTTATGAATATTTTGAAATAGATGAACAGAACCTGGATCAGTTTTTTAACCTTCGGTTGAATTCTAAAATATTCCCCACGAATTAAATTCAGCACAGACAAACTCGCCAGAATCAGTGGGACTTGAACTCAAATTAATAAATCCATGATAATATTTTAAAGACCATGTAATATTTCTATCGAATCTCACTGGGAGGCTGGCGCCGCTGTGTTGTTGAAACTGAAGAAAATTTGTCAGAGGCCAGTCTGGCCACCTTTTGACTTTATCCCTTCTGCCTGCGCCTTCCACAGTCTTCTCACTCGTTTTCATGGCGTCTCCATCCTCCTCATATCGCGCCTTGCTGTTCTCCACTAATGTATCGGGCTTCTCCTCGTGAGACTCCACTGAAACACCATGGAGAATGGGGATCAGAAAACCAGCGAACATATTGACACCACCATATTAATAAAACCCCATGTGTAGTTAACCATGACAAAACCCTGAAATTCATAAGGCTTAGAGCCGTTATAGCAGGCCCCGAGGAGGAGTGCTAGCATGCAAGTTCAAAGTGTACACATTAGAAAAGGGTTTTTCCAAACCAGCGTATAAATTTGACGGTCCACTGTGTTTTTTTCGTTTGGTGACTGGCGGTAGGCCAAGGTTACCGTTTAATTTTCTGGAGTGTGCCTCTCTGTTCAAATGAACCGATCATCTAATAAGGTCTAAACCCCATACCAATCAATTCATCTATATAGTTTATATTACAATATATAGTAAACACTCTATTATTATATTTTGTAAATATTATTTATATAAATTCCCTACATAAAATTTGAAAGTTCATATTTAAAAATATATATATATATATATTTGTTTTTATAAATGATTCATTACTAATGGCAAAATTTGAAATTCATATAGAAATTAATTTTATATTCTACTATAATAATAATATACATGTTTTGTTTTGATAAATTATTCATGGCTAATATCAAGACTTGAAATCATGATATCAAAGTTTCTGCCTTACCGTGAACTTTCACTTCTCTCATCAAAAGTATACAGAACAAAGATCCATCCTGATCCTTTGATGAGCTAGTCTATCTTGTTTCAAGGATTTCACAAATTTAAAATTAAACAATTGAGCTATTCTCTGGACTGCAACCACTTTATATAAACTAATTAAAATACAAAGATGAGCTAGTCTACCTTGTTTCAAGGATTTCACAAATTTAAAATTAAACAATTGAGCTATTCTCTAGACTGCAACCACTCTATATAAACCAATTAAAATACAAATTAAAAAAAAAAAATACTAAATTTTATAGTATAAATATTAAATTTTATAAAAATAGATATTATTCATATGGTTATAAGAAATAATCAAGTAATTGTTAAGTAACCAATTATTTATATAATTTTGTTTTAACTAATTTTTATTATTTAATAAGTAAAAAATCAATGACCTTAAATTTTATAAAAATGCACATCATTTTGAAAATAATTAATTTGTCAAATTAATTATTTAAAAAAGTAATCAATCAATTTGTTAAATTATTTATTTAAAAAAGTAATCCATCAATTTGTTAAATGATGAATTGTTTGTAAAATTTATTAATTTTTAGAAAATAATGGGAAAGAATCTACTTTATAATTTGATAGATTGTAATAGATAAATAAATATTTATTTATTGTAATATTTAAAACAAAAAAAATACAAAATTAAAAAAAAAAAAAACAACTAGGGTGAATGTATTTTAAACCATAAAATCAAATCTTTAAAAACCTCAATGGTTGTGAAATTCACAAACAACCATTTAAACATTCAAAATTTACATTATTTCATTTCATATCAACTTAGCCAACATTTTCCCATACCCAAAAACCCCATGTGAATATATTAATCACCCTATGTCTCAATAAATTAATAACCAATGACTATGTTCTCTATAACCACTGACTGCATGCTTTACGTTTGTTGTTGTAAATTAGTTTTCTAGTTTTTATAACTACTCAATTATGAATGCAAATTAACTTTGTAAGTTTTGGAATTGTGTATTGTTACTTATGTCATAGTTCCATTTTGTATTCAAATAAAGATTTTAAATTAATCACTCTTTCTAATAGAGTATTGATTTTGATTAGAAATAATATGTTATTCATAATCATAAACATTATAATTATTTATATATATTTGAATTGATTTTTTTTCAAATGAAAAAATATGAAAAATGAATATATACATATTTATTTATACATCTAATTATTCTCATAATTCCATTTTGTATTGAAATATAGATTTTAAATTTGAATCATTCTTTCTAATTGGAACAAAGTAATGATTTTGATTAGAAATAATATGTTATTTATAATCATAAATATTATAATTATTTATATAAATTTGAATTATTTTTTTCAAAAAGGAAAATTATGAGAAAAGAATATATACATATTTGTTTATATATCCAACTATTTTCATATTTCATTTTGCATTGAAATAGACATTTTAAAGTGAATCACCTTGAATCACTTTTTATGGGCTTTCTAATTCACACATAGTAACAATTATGTATATATATATATATATATATATATATATATATATATAGGGAAATATACATGTTAGTCAGTTAGGCAAGAATATTTCTTGCTACTAGATTGAAAAATTGGTAATTCATCTATTTGATAATATAAACATAATTTTAAAAATAAATAAAATACAAATAACCTTATTTCAATGAGAAATTAATTAACCCCAAAAAATGCAAGTAAACCCTAATGTCCATTGCTTCAAGGCATAAATAAATAAATAAATAAATAAAAATTAGGAAATATGTGATGTGCTCATAGAGATTTGCAATGCTTCCTTAAAGAATTCCCTAAAGATGTGCGTGAATGAGAGCCAAAGGAAAAGCTTGGAAAAACTCAAAAGGTTCCTTAGAGACTTCCCTAAAGATTAGGAAATGTGTAATGTGCCCATCAAGATTTGCAATTCTTCCTTAGAGAATTCCCTAACGATATACATGGAAAAACTCAAAGGTTCCTTAGAGAGTTCCCTAAAGATTAGGAAATGTGTAATATGCCCATAGAGATTTGCAATGCTTCCTTAGAGAGTTCCTTAAAAGATGTGTGTGAATGAAAGCCAATAGAAAAACTCAAAAGATTCTTGAATAATCTATAGAAAGGATTTGGGGCGCAAGTGTTCACTGATAATTTGATTGATTTCCCATTAGATTACCAACTAAGAAGATGTGAAGTTTCATAATTCCTTTTTTCTTCCCTACATCCAATAGGGACCATAAATCCAAAAACTTTGTTTTGTTGTTGGGGCTGGTCCCTATGCATATTTAACTTGAACTAAAATATGGCTTGGGCTAATGAAAATAATTGCTCCAATATCACACAGTGGAGATCATTTTGGCAAGTTCCATCAAAATAATTCTAGGGATATTAATATCAATGTTTGTCTGATTAAGAGCCTAGGCTTTTTACCTTTCACTTTGACCTCACATCCCTTGGTTATCCTCGTAAAAGCAACAATAAAAATTTCTTGAAAAATATTAAAAATATTAAAGCCCCAAAATATGCTAAAATTTCTAGCCCACTGATATTCAAATTTCTAGCCCACTGAATATGATATATAAAAATACAAGGAAATCTTGCAAGCTAAATAAATATTTGTAAAAATAACCCACTCTAAAAATTGTATGATTCATTTTTCCTATCTTATATATATATAGAGTTATTCTAGCTTTCCAAGTTTATTTCATACATATGAAATGTTAAGCTAATAATAAATATTTTTTATAATAATTTTTAGTGTTGTTGTATGAATAGTTTTTTTACAATTGAAAAACACATATATAATTAATATTGTGTATGAAAAATATACATGTTAAAACATATATATCTTAAATGAATTTAATAAATAAAATGATATATTACTTCTTAAAAAAATAAGAATTCGAATCCAAACAACAAAATAGGTAAACTTTCATAAACTTAAATAAAACTAATAATTATAAACATCTATTTAAAAAAATCAAATTAGAATTAAAAAATCAAAACCCTCCTATAACCCAACCTTCCCATAACAAAGACACCTACCAACTTTGTTGCTGCGTCCAGTGTTTCAGCTGTGCCATGAGATTCTCTGCCAACAATATCAACAGACAATCAGTGTGACTTAAACCCAAATGAATTTAATCCCGTGACTTGCGTTGTTAATTTTAACCAACGCTAAAACAAAGATCGTATAATAATTGTACTGTCTTTCAATAATTGTAATGTCTTTCACTGGAGGCCGGCGCCGCTGTCTTCTTGAATCTGATGGACTTTGGAAATTTGTCAGTGGCCAGTCTGGCCGCCTTTTAACTTCATCCCCTCTGCCTGCGCCTCCCACCATCTTCTTACCTATTTTTCATGGCCTCTCCGCCTTCTCCTCCATAATTCCTGGCTTATTGGTCTCCTACTAATTTAACCATCTAATATAATAATATCACTATATTACCTATTTATAAATTTATATATTAAATCGTTTGTGTGGGTTTAAGCTAGATCACAAATTCAAACTTATAGAGAAATTGAGAATAAGCATTACTTTAGAAAAATTAAACTCCAAAAAACATTAAAACCCTACCATACACAATCCTATGATAAAGCTCAGAAACAACGATCCTATTATAAAGCTCACAAACAACGATTGAAATATTCAAAATTTACTTCATTTAATTTCATATCAGTTAGCCAGCTTTTTCAAACACACTCACAAACCCTCTGTAAGTGTGTTGAGCAACCTATTCCTTATCCAACCCTTTCGTCATTTTTGTTGGATATAAATATCTATCTTTATTTGGACAGTTGATTTTCCAACTTTTTTATCACAGCTGACGTTAATCATCAGTATTTGGTTTCAGTGGACGTTAACCATCATCATCATCATTTTTGTTGTATATAAATATCTATCTTTATTGTGTGATGGTTGATTTTATGAATATTTGAAAATCTAGATCAGTTTTTTAACCTTCGGTTGAATTCTAAAATATTCCCCACGAATTAAATTCAGCACAGACAAACTCGCCATAATCAGTGGGACTTGAACTCAAATTAATAAATCCCGTGACAATATTTTAAAGACCATGTAATAATCCTATCGAATCTCACTGGGAGGCCGGCCCCGCTGTGTTGTTGAAACCGAAGGAAATTTGTCAGAGGCCAGTCTGGCCACCTTTTGACTTTATCCCTTCTGCCTGCGCCTTCCACAGTCTTCTCACTCGTTTTCATGGCGTCTCCATCCTCTCATATCGCGCCTTGCTGTTCTCCACTAATTTATCGGGCTTCTCGTCGTGGGACTCCACTGAAACACTGTGGAGAATGGGTATCAGAAAACCAGCGAACATATCGACACCACCACATTAATAAAACCATAACAAAACCCCGAAATTCACAAGGCTTAGAGCCGTTATAGCAGGCCTCGAACTTGAACTCAAATTAATAAATCCCATGATAATATTTTAGAGACCATGTAATATTTCTATCGAATCTCACTGGGAGGCTGGCGCCGCTGTGTTGTTGAAACTGAAGGAAATTTGTCATAGGCCAGTCTGGCCACCTTTTGACTTTATCCCTTCTGACTGCGCCTTCCACAGTCTTCTCACTCGTTTTCATGGCGTCTCCATCCTCCTCATATCGCGCCTTGCTGTTCTCCACTAATGTATCGGGCTTCTCCTCGTGGGACTCCACTGAAACACCATGGAGAATGGGGATCAGAAAACCAGCGAACATATCGACAGCACCATATTAATAAAGCCGTAGTCTTTAACGCTACTTTTTGAAAGCCTTTCCGACGATTTTTTCCGGTGAAAATCCGACAGTAATTTATTGAAATCCAAGTTTGATAACTAGTTTCTGCACAATGAAAGCATCCCAGGGGTTTTTCAGGGTGCTGAATCCGAATATGCAGTTAAAAAACCATTTTAACTGCAACAAATCATGATTTTATCTCAATTTCTTCCGCCGGATTCCGTCACCGGAATCTCAAAAAGTCTCATTATAGACAACTCCATTAATAAAACCCCATGTGTAGTTAACCATAATAAAACCCTGAAATTCACAAGGCTTAGAGCCGTTATAGCAGGCCCCGAGGAGGAGTGCTAGCATGCAAGTTCAAAGTGTACACATTAGAAAACGGTTTTTCCAAACCAGCGTATAAATTTGACGGTCCACTGTGTTTTTTTCGTTTGGTGACTGGCGGTAGGCCAAGGTTACCGTTTAATTTTCCAGAGTGTGCCTCTCTGTTCAAATGAACCAATCATCTAATAAGGTCTAAACCCCATACAAATCTATTCATCTATATAATTATATAGTAAACACTCTATTATTATATTTTGTAAATATTATTTATATAAATTCCTTACCTATTTTACATAAAATTTGAAAATTGATATTTAAAAATATTTTTATATTATATAATAATAATAATATACATATTTGTTTTTGATAAATTATTCATTACTAATACCAAAACTTGAAATTCATATAGAAAATAATTTTATATTCCACTATAATAATAATATATATTTTATATTCTACTATAATAATAATATATATGTTTTGTTTTGATAAATTATTCATTGCTAATATCAAGGTTTGAAATCATGATATCAAAGTTTCTGCCTTACCGTGAACTTTCACTTCTCTCATCAAAAGTATACCGAACAAAGATCCATCCTGATCCGTTGATGAGCTAGTCTATCTTGTTTCAAGGATTTCACAAATTTAAAATTAAACAATTAAGCTATTCTCTGAACTGCAACCACTTTATATAAACCAACTAAAATACAAAGATGAGCTAAATCCATCCTAATTCGTTGATGAGCTAGTCTATCTTGTTTCAAGGATTTCACAAATTTAAAATTAAACAATTGAGCTATTCTCTGAACTGCAACCACTTTATATAAACCAACTAAAATACAAAGATGAGCTAGTCTATCTTGTTTCAAAGATTTCACAAATTTAGAATTAAACAATTGAGCTCTTCTTTGGACTGCAACCACTCTATATAAACCAATTAAAATACAAATAAAAAAAAATAAAAAAAATAAAAACTAAATTTTATAATATAAATATTAAATTTTATAAAAATAGATATTATTTATATGGTTATAAGAAATAATCAAGTAATTGTCAAGTAACCAATTATTTATATAATTTTGTTTTAACTAATTTTTATTATTTAATAAGTAAAAAATCAAAAAATGCACATCATTTTGAAAAGCAATTAATTAATTTGCTAAATTAATTATTTAAAAAAGTAATCGTTAAAATATTTATTTTAAAAAGTAATCCATCAATTTTTTAAATGGATGAATTGTTTGTAAAATTTATTAATTTAAAAAAAAATAATAAGAAATAATCTACTTTATAATTTGATAAATTGTATTAGATAAATAAATATTTATTTATTGTAATATTAAAAGAAAATACAAAAAAAAAAATGAACCAACTAAGGTGGATGTATTTTAAACCATAAAATCAAATCTTTAAAAACCTCAAGCGTTGTGAAATTCACGAATAACTATTTAAACATTTAAGATTTACATTATTTTATTTCGTGTCAACTTAGCCAACATTTTCACATACCCAAAAACCCCCATGTGAATATATTAAGCACCCTATGTCATAATAAATTAATAACCAATGACTAAATTCTCTATAACCACTGACTGCATGCTTTAAGTTTGTTCGTGTAAATTAGTTTTCTAATTTTTATAATTACTCAATTATGAATTCAAATTAATTTTGTAAGTTTTGGAATTGTGTATTGTTACATATCTTATAGTTTCATTTTGTATTCAAATAAAGATTTTAAATTAATCACTCTTTCTAATAGAGTAATGATTTTGATCGGAAATAATATGTTATTATAATCATAAATATTATAATTATTTATATATATTTGAATTGATTTTTTTTCAAATGAAAAAATATGAAAAATGAATATATACATATTTATTTATACATCTAATTATTCTCATAGTTCCATTTTGTATTGAAATATAAATTTTAAATTTGAATCATTCTTTCTAATTAGAACAAAGTAATGACTTTGATTAGAAATAATATGTTATTTATAATAATAAATATTATAATTATTTATATATATTTGAATTATTTTTTTCAAAAGGAAAAATTACGAGAAAAGAATATATACATATTTGTTTATATATCCAACTATTTTCATATTTAATTTTGCATTGAAATAGACGTTTTAAATTGAATCACGTTGAAACACTTTTTATGGGCTTTCTAATTCACACATAGTAACAATTATATATATATATATATATATATATATATAGATTGAGAAATATACATGTTAGTCAGTTAGGCAACAATATTTCTTGCTACTAGATTGAAAAATTGGTAATTCATCTATTTGATATTATAGACATAATTCCAAAAAATAAATAAAATACAAATAACCTTATTTCAATGAGAAATTAATAAATCCCACAAAAGTGCAACTAAACCCTAATGTCCATTGCTTCAAGGCATAAAAAAAAATAGGAAATATGTAATGTGCTCATAGAGATTTGCAATGCTTCCTTAGATAATTCCCTAAAGATGTGCGTGAATGAGAGCCAACTGAAAAGCTTGGAAAAACTCAAAAGGTTCCTTAGAGACTTATCTAAAGATAAGGAAATGTGTAATGTGCCCATCAAGATTTGCAATTCTTCCTTAGAGAATTCCCTAAAGATGTCTGTGAATGAGAGCCAATGGAAAAACATGGAAAAACTCAAAAGGTTCCTTAGAGAGTTCCCTAAAGATTAGGAAATGTGTAATGTGCCCATAGAGATTTGCAATGCTTCCTTAGAGAATTCTCTAAAGATGTGAATGAATGAGAGCCAATGGAAAAACTTGGAAAAAATCAAAAGGTTCCTTAGAGAGTTCCTTAAAGGTGTGTGTGAATGAAAGCCAATAGAAAAACTCAAAAGATTCTTGAATAATCTATAGAAAGGATTTGGGGCACAAGTGTTCACTGATAATTTGATTGATTTCCCATTAGATTACCAACTAAGAATATGTGAAGTTTCATAATTCCTTTTTTCTTCCCTACATCCAATAGGGACCATAAATCCAAAAACTTTGTTTTGTTGTTGGCGCTGTTCCCCATGCATATTTAACTTGAACTAAAATATAGCTTGGGCTAATGAAAATAATTGCTCCAATATCACTCAGTGGAGATCATTTTGACAAGTTCCATCAAAATAATTCTAGGGATATTAATATCAATGTTTGTCTAATTAAGAGTCTAGACTTTTTACCTTTCACTTTGACCTCACATCCCTTGGTTATCCTCGTAAAAGCAACCATAAAAATTTCTTGAAAAATATTAAAGCCCCGGAATATGCTAAAATTTCTAGCCCACTAATATTCAAATTTCTAGCCCAATAAATATGATTTATAAAAATGCAAGGGAAATCTTGCAAGCTAAATAAATATTTGTAAAAATAACCCACTCTAAAAATTGTATGATTCATTTTTCCTATATTTTATATATATAGGATTATTCTAGCTTTCCAAATTTATTTCATACATATGAAATGTTAAGCTAATAATAAATATTTTTTATAATAATTTTTAGTCTTGTATGAATAGTCTTTTTAGAATTAAAAAACACATATATACTTAATATTTTATATGAAAAATATACATGTTAAAACATATATATCTTAAATGAATTTAATAATTAAAATGATATATTACTTCTTTAAAAAATTACAAATTCAAATCCAAAAAAAAATAGGTAAACTTCCATAAACTTAAATAAAACTAATAATTATAAACATCTATTTTAAAAAATAGAATTAAAATAAAAAAATCAAAACCCTCCTATAAACCAACCTTCCCATAAAAAAGACACATACCAACTTTGTTGCTGCGTCCAGTGTTTCAGCTGTGCCATGAGATTCTCTGCCAACAATATCAACAGACAATCAGTGTGACTTAAACCCAAATGAATTTAATCCCGTGACTTGCGTTGCTAATTTTAACCAACGCTAAAACAAAGATCGTATAATAATTGTACTGTCTTTCAATAATTGTATTGTCTTTCACTGGAGGCCGGTGCCGCTGTCTTCCTGAATCTCATGGACTTTGGAAATTTGCCAGTGGCCAGTCTGGCCGCCTTTTGACTTCATACCCTCTGCCTACGCGATCATATAATAATTGCATTGTATTTTACTGAGGCCGATGCCGCTGTCTTTTTGAATCTGATGGACTTTGGAAATTTGTCAGTGGTCAGTCTGGCCGCCTTTTGACTTCACCCCCTCTCCCTACGCCTTCCACCATCTTCTTACTTTTTTTTCATGGCCTCTCCGCTTCTCCTCCATATCTCGTGGCTTCTTGGTCTCCAACTAATTTAACCATCTAGTAGAATAATATCATTATATTAATTATTTATAAGATTTTAGATTCACTTGTTTGTTTGTGTGGGTTTAAGTTAAGTCACAAATTCAAATTTATAAAGAGAAATTGAGAAAAGCATTACTTTATGAAAATTAAACTCAAAAAAACATTAAAACTTTGTTATACACAATCTTGATGATGATGGTGATGGTGATGGTGATGATGGTGGTGGTAGTTAATGTCCGTTGAGACCAAACATTGATTTATTGGACCTAAAGAAACAAATTATTTATTTTGATTTAAGATTTTATTCCTGTGCTCAAAAAGCTTGGAGAGAAGCCTCCCGAGCTCTCTATAATTTTGACATTGTAAAAGGCTAGGAAGGTCAATATTGTAACAAAGATTGTGAAACTGAGATCTAATGTAGTTGTACGCGGGGCACTCTAAGAGGAAGTGGTTTTCATCCTCAATGTTCCTATTCTCACATATATGGAAGATCCTTTCTATCCATGGCATTCTAGGAACTGCCCAATGACCTATTTCACTATGGAGCTCATGAAAATTTGTTCTAGTCTTTGTAATATTAATTTTCTTTTTGAAGCTAGTTAAAATAGAGAGATACTTTTGATCTTCTAGGGTGGGGTTGACGACCTTCTTATAATAACTTAATTTTCTTTTAGCCGCTAAATTTTTCTCACACCACATTTTTTCTTTGAACTTAAAAGTAACAATATCTTTAATGTTATTTACGTTTTACAATGCATCATTCTCGTTGATCTCCCAATAGTTTAACCAGGCCCTTGTTTCTTTATGCCACCCCCGATTGAGCCTTAGGTGGTTTTGGCTGGAATTTAAAGCTAGCTTAAGAAGTCTATGATCGTCTATGTTATTGAGTTTGTGCTTGTACAGCAGAAACCTAATCATATCTAGGCTCTCAATAGGGGAAAGACCTGCTTCTATAAGGAGAATAGGATAGGGTGTATTACTTTTAATTTTCAGGTTATAAGTTATAAAATGTTTCTGGATTTGCTCAATCTTTCTCCATGATTCTCTGGAGATGCTGCA
The DNA here is from genome assembly GCA_031772625.1 of Pinus tabuliformis. NCBI lineage: Eukaryota > Viridiplantae > Streptophyta > Pinopsida > Pinales > Pinaceae > Pinus > Pinus tabuliformis. The sequence goes on along the minus strand of CM062806.1, from coordinate 289,225,343 downwards.
ACCCCAAACTTCACAGCCATATAAGATAACAGCCGTGACTAAAGTTTCAAAGAGGAAATTCTTTTTATCCCACATTACAAGGTTTGTTGTTTTACAATTATTTTCAAGACCAAAATAAGCTTTCCACCCCCCATTAATCCTTTTCTCAATGTCATGGTTCCAATTGAGCTTGTGATGAATATCAATTCCTAGGTACTTGTAAGAATACACTTCCTCCAAGTTATTATTGTCATACATAAAATTAGGGTAAGTGTCCTTCTTGGATTTGATAATCATAACTTTTGTTTCGTCAGTGTTAACAGTCATACCCATGGTAGAGCAGAAATCCTTAAGAAGCCTGAGTTGCTTATCAAGATCAAATGGGAACCTTGTGAAAAGAACTATATCGTTAGCATAGAGAAGAAGGATGACGACTATCCCAGCTAAGATCGTGCCATCACATCCTGCTTCCTCTAAATAGCCTTCGAGCTTATCGATGTAAATGCCAAATAAGGTAGGGGAGAGGGGGAAACCTTGTTTAACTCTGATGTTACACTTAATATCTTTCGACCACCCCTCATTGCTCTTTAGCTTGGCAATTACATTCTCGTATAACCTTATAGCGACAGCTCTCAACTCGAGAGGAACCTTTAGCTCTTCTAATCTATTCCAAAGGTTGTATCTAGGAACCATATCGAAAGCCTTTCTAAAGTTCACAAAGCAACAAAATAAATTGGATTTATCATTACGACATTCCTCCGCAATGATCCTAAGCGTAACAAGGTGGTCTGTTGTTGAGTGATGCCTTCTGAAACCTGCTTGGCCTTTAGCCCGCTTACCTTCACCTTCAAGCCATATGCTTAACTTCTTTTCAAAAATACTACCATATAACTTGGCTAAGAGAGGGTTGATCATAATTGTCCGATAATTAGAGGAGTTATTTGTATCCCCACTTTTTAAAATGGGGATAATGAGGCTCTCGGTCTAAGATTTAGGGAACCCTTGCTTGACTTCTTGATTGAAAAGCTTGTGGATGTGGGGGATGAGGACAAGACGTCCAATTTTTAAGATTTCCGCCTGGTAACCTTCAATGTCCTTAGCTTTCCCATTAGCAAGGTGATTAACCCCAAACTTAATGTTTTCTAAAGAGGAAACTTCTTTCTCTGTGAGCAGGGTTTCCAAATTATGCATGACATTTGGAGATTCATAAAGCTTTTTAAGATAGGAATTCTAATCGTGAAGAGCAATTTTTTTATTATCTTATTCTTCCTAGTCAGAATCTGCCTCCAAAATTTCTTAGGAGCTACCTTAGAGAGGTGTAAGAGATTGTCTTAACTTTGACGAATGTACTACCTCTTTTTACTTTTAGTTAAGGCTTTGTATATTTTTATCTTGTCCATTTTAAGAGATTCATCAACAACTTCCTTAATTGCTCTCCTCGCACTTTTACAATCTTTGTCATACCATGGATTGGTTTTGCTATTCCTTTTATTATTTGAAACTTCAATTGAGAACTTGTTAATAGAATATGAGAGGGTTGTAGTAAAATTATGATAGAGGTCTATACTAGATAAAGGAAGCAAATTAGTTTTTAATTCATTTAGAAAGAGATCATTTTTATTTCTATCAAAAATTAAGTTCTTTTGGCTGTAAGTATTATTTTCTGTGGGAACTCTATGCATGACAAAATTCATAGCTATAAGTAAAGGCCTATGATCAGAGTCAGGTTCGTGGTCATTTAAGATGTCAAAATTTATTATTTCGTTGTATAATTGGAGATCGGAAATAATGTAGTCTACCACGTTGCTACCAAGTCCATGGATGCAAGTCATCTTGCTGGAATTGGGCCACTTCTTTAGATCGTTGCAAATTATGAGATCCTGAGCACTACAGAGCTTGACTAGTTCTAACCCAAACAAATTTTCCCCGAGGTCTTCAGAGCTCCTTTTGTACCTACTAGCCAGAGTAGGGTTTTCGTCTAACCAAAGAAGATAGGGTTGGAATGATTGCTTAGAATAATAGCTTGGTTGTTTGAAGTTCGAGCATTAAAGTGACCTATTAAAAGGATATTACCATCATTCCTTGGGCTAGAAATGTCATTCTCTAAACCATTGTAAGGGTTAGTTTTATCTAGATTCTTCTTCTTATACAAGGTAGAATTGATGGGGGGGAATAACATATTGCTATGTAAGACTTTTATTATTAATGTCACTGATCTCTATCCAACTATATTGGTTTTGAGGGTCGTTTTTATAAATCCTAGCATGGGGGGAGATGTTCTTCTTAATGTAACAAGCTATTCGCCCAATGTCTCTACGAGAGGATCGCTTGTTCCAGGTAGACCATAGCGTAAAGCCATCTATGTTAGGGACCTTAGATTCTTCATGCTCCCAAGTTTCAACAAGAAAAATAATATCAACATCATTTGAAATCCAACTTAGCTTGGGGCCTTTGTTCCATGGGAAGCCCCGACAGTTCCAAGAAAGGATCCGGAGCATGTCTAATTGCTAATGATTACTATTTTTTTGTTTCTATCTTGAATAAAGGCTTTTCTATTTCTGATTATTGCCCATTTTCCTTCATTTCTAGCTTCTTTTACCTTTTGAACCTCCTTTCTTAATTCTGCTTGATCTTCTGGAATGAGATCTTCATTTATGAATATTCTCGTTCCTTTTAGACATGAGGTTTTACTAAGTATGTCGTACTTATGATCAGTGGAGCTCACCTTTATGCGGATTAGTCTTCCTTTATTCTCGGTTAATTTCCCCAACCTTGTTGCTTCTGTGAGACACACTATTTCAATTTGTAATCTATTATGTAATTCTGTTTGGGCTAAGGCTAAAGTATCCTCATCTACTTCCTCTTTTAAACCGAAGATTATAAGGTTCAAGGCCCTTTTGTTATGTTCGTGGTCTACTTCTATTAATTTTTCCATTTCATCTTTAATTGGTTTGATATCTAACTTATCTACCACATTATTTAGGGCGAGACGGCTGTTATAAAGCTCACAAACAACGATTGAAACATTCAAAATTTACATAATTTAATTTCATATCAGTTAGCCAGCTTTTTCAAACACACTCAAAATGTCTCTTATCTAAGATGCTATAAATGCCAAGATGATTATTATATTTATCTTTAATATTAATATTTCTGGTAGAAGATGCTATGGATGCTAATATGTCATTTTATTATTTTTTCTACTATGAAAATCACTGCTTTTAATGTTATCTATTTACAAGTGAAAACTTACTTTTGTTATTTGCAAATGCATTTTGTCATTTTGTAACATGTAAATTTATTTACTAAATTTATCTTTACAATTTATAATGTCACGTTATCATTTTATAACTTTTTTTCAATCACGGTTTATAATACTATTGTATTCACAAGTGCAAATTTATCTATACTATTTGCTTTTGTCATTTTATAACTTTTTTTTTAATATGAAAATTTTTGCTGCCAAAATTATCAATCATACCCAATAACTATGGTTATCTATTTAACCTGTTAAATAACTTATCGATTCAAGAGGCTCATTTTATAGACCAGTACGAGGGGATGTGTAATTTTTTTTATGTCCTGTACCCTTTTCAAATAAAAATTATAATTAAAAATTATGTTCTAAATAGAAAAATAATGTTGACTATAACTAAAAAAATGAATAGACTGTAAAGTAATTAGAAATAAAAAGAATGTGTGAATAATATGTTTAAATCTTATACTTTTGAAAAATATTTTAAGATTTAAATAAACTATTTGAAAATCTATGTTAACTAATTTATGTCATATCAACTTCAAATATATCTATATAGAAAAAAAACTATGGTTAAAATTTTTATTTGGTCTTATATATATTTTATTCAAAGTTCAAAAGTACAATTTAAACAATCAAAAATAACATATTGTATTTGTAACTCTGAAAAAATTGCACGTCAAGCTTTTGAACTCATGTTAATTCTTAAGATAAATCTATACTAGTAATCAGACCACATAATTGTTAATCTAAACCAAATAAATACCTCAAACTTCTAAACTAGAAACTTGAAGTCAAAGCGACTAGTGACTTGCGAATGTCTCATTCCATCTTTGACCATGCTTCCATTCTCTATATTCTCCTCCAAGTAGATTCTACATTTTTAACCACCAATCTGTTACTCTCATTAAAACAAATTAATCAAACTTGCACTTTCGTGAGAGTAGAGCAAAAGAGTGGGGATATTCACTAGCCCAATCACTAGGTACGATATTCACGATATTGCTCCACCATATAAGTACAACATTAATTATGGACCTTCACAATGCAACTAACACCAAAGTGATCGTTCTTAATAGTTAGAACTAGCAATTGTCCCAAAAGGTACAAAGAGAGGCCGATAGACTTATGAAGTTGGAATTGTTGAATTTTTATAAAAGATTAAAAAGTACAAGTATTTTTCTAAAAAATATTAGAAATACACACACACACACACACACACACACACACACACACACACACACACACACACACACATATATATATATATATATTAAATTAATTAAAATCTCAATTGTATTTTCAATTTGGGTATTGGTTAACTTTTACACAAACATATGCTTCCACAATTGTAAATCTTCTCCAACTTTGATTCATATTCTTTGTGAAACATGCCACATTAGTGCAGTGCAATAAGAAATATTTTAAAGAAAGGTTGAGAAATCTTTCTTTATATATAAATATATATTTTTAATATGTTTTGAATTTATTTAAAAATGAGCAGTTTGTATCAAATCTATCTGTGCTTGTCCCAAGTAAGATCCATTTTTGATATTTCATTTACTTAATTATTCATAAATCTTTTTAATATTTCTACTCATTATTTGTTCACAATGGACAGTGCAGACCATTGTCACTACGAAGCTCTGACAAACTGTATAATTCATACGGCTGGGCAATACTTCTTAAGCAAATGCTGTGAACTTTGCATGGTATTTACATAAAATTGACTGCACGAAAAATGAGATCCAAAACTCCATTTCTAATTTTTCATTTTCAGGCAAAACAAATAAAGACATGCTCCTTTTGTCTTCTAATTCTGTTTACCCCTTATGTATCCCTGTGTAGTTGGATGGAGTCATTCTGCAACTGCGTTGAGATCTTCGGAACTCTATCAGGAATGAATAATAATGGTGCATCAAGCAAACTTCAAATTCAATTTGGGTAATGCAAAACAGAACAGAAAAACACGTTGTTTTCGTTCAAACGTACAACTACTATAAAACAATTTAAAAAAGGTAGAAACAAAATTTTAAAATTATCAGAATTAAAACTATAATTATAAACAATTATTTTTAGATCTTTAGCCTTCAATAAAAATCAAATTCAATTTGGGTAATGCAAAACAGAACAGAAAAACACGTTGTTTTCGTTCAAACGTACAACTACTGTAAAACAATTTAAAAAAGGTAGAAACAAAATTTTAAAATTATCAGAATTAAAACTATAATTATAAACAATTATTTTTAGATCTTTAGCCTTCAATCAAAATCATCACCTCTGGATGAGTAAAAAGAGAATATACTTGATGTGAATCACATTGAATAAAAGAATTACACACTAGATATCACTGAATGTTACGTTATCATGAAATGGGTGGTACAATAGGCATACAAAGTTTCTGAAACGAGAACTATCACATATACAATGTACATTTGTCTTAAGCATCCCAATCAGTGTTAGACACTTCAAATTTCCATACAAAGGATTAAAAAATTTATGAAGAAAGGAATTCGTTCAAACATGTAGGTTAATAAATAATTAGATAAGATCTTATGGCAAGTTGAATTTGAAACTTTTGAATCAAAAGGAACAAAATGCCAGCTCCATGTTACATAATAGGAATCTAGCTACTGTTTTCTGATAGTAGACAGGTATAATGCACCAGATAGCTCACAATATAGGTTGATAGAACCTCTGTGATATTTGGAGTCTACACTACCTGTCGGCCCACCTTCTGGGCTGCTATTGATATTGTACAGCTTATTAAATCTGAAATAGAGTAAAAGATATAGGAGACAGAACAAACTGGGAATGTAAGTCCTTTATACTGGAAGTGAAAAAGAGAACAGAGCAGCATGTAAACGCAGAAGAACATAAAGAAAACCACAAGACTTTCTGATTCAACATGTATTTATTGGGGTCCAGATTCATTCACATGTATTTAAAAATGCTGACATGCTTGAACCAAAAAAGGAAGAGAATTTGAGAATTTCATGTAAATGTATTTTAATTTAAAAACAAACAATTAACCACTCTATAAATGTCATTGCAGAAGCCCATGTAAGGTATACATATTCCTATATAACATTTTTGAAAACAAAAACAAAGATAACTTAACGTGAGTAGCATAATAATTGGCATGCCATGAACAATAGAAACCACACTCAAAAGCCCAAATCTATGTAAATTGAGTCTTTATTAAAATTGCAGGTACAGGAACATCTATGACACTCCACAACTATGCATCATGTCTGGTGGAACATACTAGACTTATTACACACCAATTGGAGAGACGACCACTATTTAAGAGATTCTATTGATTCATGTGTGGCAGCTGCAAGTGCCGCACTGGCAGTTGGGGCCGCACTTGCAGTCGTTCTCCAGAGATACATCCGCAACATGCCTGTTTACACCAAAACCAAATAAATTCAATTATCATATCATTCTGGAACCATAGAAATGAAAGTTATAACAACTACATATAACGCAGTACCCCATCTCATAGCTTGTCTCCACAATACTGTCCATCTGGAAGCCCTTTTTACTGTGCAACAAAACAACCCAAAAACGAACGAGCTCAGACGTAGCTAGATTCGAACTCGTGACAAACGACACTAAATTTGAAAAGGAAAAGGAAGAGAGATTGATAGAAATTGAGATTAAAAAAAACATACGTGCAGTGGCTCTTGTCAGCGCAGTCGCTCGACATGTTCGCAACAACAAGGATCACAAAAATAAAAGCCTGGAAGGCTTACATTGCAAGTGTGATAATACATGAATGGAGCCTCATCTTGATGTACAATGTTCTCCATCCTCCACACTTCACAAGAATTTGTTGTAAATGTGCATTAACTAAGATTCAATTACTCTCAAGGAGGAATATTTTACTAGAACATCAGTTGTGACTATTGATGGTGACTACAAAACAATAGGATGAGGAACCTAGAGAGAAGAATATTTGAGGCAATGGCCTTGTTTCCAATAATGATTATTAGACAAGGTTATTAACCCTACAAAATGATGATTTTCCAACTCCATAAATAAAGAATTTTTATCATTACATCAACTCAACTCTCTCAGTCTCTTTATCGATGTCTCAAGTGATTTTTTCTTTGCATTTTACTTCAAAGTTCGCATACCAAAGGTTCCAAAGAGTCTGTCAAATGAATCTCTGTATTTCTCAGAAACCATGACCACCTTTCTGTAATCCAAAGAACTATAATGCTTCTCCCTTATAACAAGATTCATGAAATTCTCTGGATGGTTGTTTAATAAAAGACTAACCAACTGCCTTGCCTCTAACAAAGACTTTTTTGGATCTGTTGCACCTTCAAGCTCATCCAAGCCACTGTCATGAAATTGAGTATCTGCAAAAGATTCTAGCAGTGTCAAATCAACCTCAATTCCCATAACATCATTTGTATTGAACCGCTTAACGTTATCACTGAGAAATGTGGCTACAATGCAATCTGATATGTGCTTCAGAACACCCCTGATCACATTATCCAAAACCTACGAAGGTAAGTCTTCAAAAAGATTTCAGTAAAGAGACTTCACAAGGTCCTTTGAGGCTTTCTCTTGACTCATGAAACTTCGCAAGAACCCTGACTATCAAAGATCCACAACAGGTATGGGGTTGAACTTACTACATTTTAAGTTTGTTTTTGTTCAAGCATGTATCTCTTGAATGAAATCTTCATGGCATGCACTTTGAAACAAATCAAGTTATTCATGACGAAGAAGTTGTGGTATAAGAACAAATTGTGAATACACTTGAACACAACATTGTAAACATACTTGAATACAACATTACTATACATATTCAATAATGAATGCACATTAATTGTTCAACATCTATACAACCTAAAAAACAGACAATTCCCCTGTGTAAGAGAATCAAGACTACATTGCAAAGATCAACTTAAAGAGAAACCACAATGGAATTTGGTAAACAATATTTACAACCATATGTATTTTTCACAACTTTGTTGTCTCCCAAGTCCCAAATCCAAGGAAATCTCAGCTCCTTTTATCATTATTCCCACCCAGAGCATTTGCAAGGCATTGTATCATTCTTCCACTTTGATCCGCATTTCCACCATATGTGTCAGTTCTCCTTGTGGTTTAAATAACCAAGCAATGCCTCTTAGTTTTCCAGTATTGAACAACAAATTTCAATGACAGATTCACCAAAGGCGAGGGAAAGATTTTAGTTAAGTAGTTTTCAAATACTAGGTTTTCCTAAGCTAGATACATTTGAAGAAACATCTTTGTTAAGCCATGGACAATTAGTATGTAGCTTTGCTTTTCAATTGGAAATACTTAGGCATCCATATGTACACAGTAAAGATATCATAACCTACAGCTACGATTAGAAAATCTAATTTTCAGATTGGAACCAATTATCTTTATCAAAGACGAATAGGGTATTATCAAAAAAAAATATTCAACAAAAATGCATTTTACCAGTTTACTGACCTGCAAATCATGTGACAGCATCCAGATGTTTTTTCAACAATTTGTCCACATTTTCCACACAGTTGCCAATCTTTTTTTTTTGGTGAGCTTTAAGAGCAACAAATCATCTTTGTCCCTCTCGGGAATAGACAATTTCTCCAAGTCAGAGCAATCCAAACCCACATGCCATGGCACACCACATTGAGCACAAAACAACCTTCTGCATTCAGGGCATTCTGACTCTTTTATAACAACAACAACTGGCTCAGTTGAGCTTCCTACTTCAGGCACATCCTTCAACAAGAGTGTCGAGCAATCCTTGAATGGGCAATAGAACTTCTGAGAACTGGGAATCTCTTCTTCCACCAATATGCCAGGCATTTTTTTTGGAGAGTAAAAGGCATGCAAATAGAGCTTGTTGCTCAATTGTATTGGTCTATTAAGTTATGAATAACGTGTTAGGTAAGACTTTTTTACGAAATTGGTAGCCATGCCATAACAATTTACGACTGTTTGTTTGAAAATATACATGGATCAAAAGAAAAAATTACATGGATCAATTGTATTGGTCTATTAAGTTATGAATAACGTGTTGGTAAGAATTTTGTTTAACAATCCAGTTATGAACAAAATATAAGGACTACACCGGAAGGTTCTTTGCAGTCTTACATATTATGATTGGCATTTAAAAGTTCATATTCCCATGTATGAAAGACAACTCAGGACAACCAAGCTACATGATGGGAATAAACATTTATGATGGGAATAAACATTTGGGCAATCTCTAAAATACAACCCAATAAATAAATGAATGAACCAAAGCACAGTAAAGCATAAGGCAGAGTTCATAAGGCGGAATTCATACTTGGTGTTGGAATGGTGAAGCATAAGGCAGAATTCATACTTGGTGTTGGAATGGTGAGAAGGCGCCCCTTGACATGTAAGAGAATACCAAGCCAACAGCCACTGGTTTTGAGATGAATGGGTATAATAAAGGATACAATAAACACAAAAAGAGAAGATCAAACACTTTGCAAACCTGCACGTTGTAACTCCACTGATAAAGAGAACTTAAGCGTAAACATTACAATTGGTAGATAGTGGGCCATCAGAACAAAACAATAAGGTTGTGTTAAGGCAAACTACAGATAGAAAAAACAATCTTTTTTCGATGCACTATACAATGATTGAATTCTAAAAGTGTAACTGAAGCTGTGTTTAAAACTTTAACATTATCTGATAAATCTTTGTACATGATTTATAGTTACCAGACCCTGCCAAGTCAACTTGGAACTGGCACTTCTACCCAACCTACCACCCAAACCAGGTCAGGTCAGTTCCGAACCACCCAAACCCAAGTTTGACTGGAATGACCTACCCAAGACCCATTGGACCAATTTGATTCAACTGGGGGCTATTAAATTCTAAATAATCTATAATTTTCTAGTTTTCTATATGCCGAGTCATTTTCAGGTTGATTGGCAAATATCTGCCGAGTTTTGTGTCAAGGTTAACTAGTGAAGCAAAACATGTCCCAAGCCAAATAAAGTCTAGTAACTTTATAAAAATGCTAGTTCTTTGTTGCATAAAAGTTGTATTAAAGCAAGTGAAACTTTTTCAACTGGGGAAAACACCACTGATGAGTGAACTGAACATTTAGGAGCATGACTGTTGCATTTCACTTGAATACTTCTAAATATTTCACTTGCTTTTGTGTGTTTTTCACAAGCAATTCTACAGAAGACAGTTACATGCTTTGCAATGTATTTCTTGAAATTTTACATATGGTCTACACATAGAGACGTGTTTGGTAGGTAATAACTAAACATATATACAATGAAAGTATTCTTTGGCTTCTAAACATATGTACAATAAAAGCATTCTATTACATATAGATGTAATTGACAATGAGCAGCTAATCATATATGCATGATGGGGCATGGCATCAACAACACCAATTAATGTTTATTGTGGTGCCAAACTGTGCGAGTTGTTCCTCCAATTAATGCCGCATTTTCCTATGTGCATCCCTTTCATGGATGTGAATTGTTATCTTGAGTATTTTTCTTATCTTATTTAACAATTCAATGGTTGGTCGCAAAGGGTAAATAGGCAATGATTGTTGGGGTAGGATCCTTGTTTGCATATCTTGTAATGTAAGTTCTTGTTACTGAATTTCTTGGAAATACTCATACAACATTCGTAGGTAGCCTGTATCCATACCTATTGCCATCCAAAAAGAAAACATTGTAAGTGACAATGGATGTGTTTGACGAAAGCATTTTTTTTAAAGAGATGAAGTAAAATAAATAATTTTTTAAAGAAATTTTTAAATTGCAGTGAATGCTAGACCTTGTCGTTCTTAGCGGGAAACATTTTGTTTGAATATTTGAAATAAAATAAACGATTTCAAACTAATATAAAATCATATGAGGTTAAATGTAATAGCAAGCAAATGTATGTGAAATTTGGTTATGTAGTAAGTGGTGTTTACCATGTGGGTAATTCTGGAAGACAGGTTGTATGATTGGCTAGAGTGTATTCTCCTGCATAGATTTTGATGCGAGCAATGATTCCTCTTGTTGTTTATGCTTAAGATATGGATTCTTGTGCATTTGTGCAATGCATGAGAATGGGAATGCTAGATTGATTAAAATGTCTACCAATTACCGCACTCTTGAAATTGCAGTGAATGTTAGCCCTTGTCATTCTTTGGTGCCGATGTCTACTGTTGCTTTGTCTAATGTCATTACTTGTGACTTGTGTATCGTTAAAGCCCATTCCATTTGAAGTGGTATCTGACGACGTGTACCCCTTGTGATGTGAGAAATGGGTACATATGTTGGGTGTGAAATGTCCCATGGTGTTCCTTTGTATTGTCTAAAGTTGACAACCACGAAGGATGGTAATTCTGGGGGCTTTGAGCCAATTGAATAAAATATTGAGATGACCTTCCCAAGTGTGCCATTGACGAGGCCTGCATGTACCCATAATTTGTTGGTGAGCATAACTTTTTGTTCGTTGCATAAGAGCACTTTTTCAGGCAAATGCTCATCTTTTGTTGTAGTACAAGTTTTTTGCCTTTGTTGTTCTGCAGAGCAAAGCACTACTGGGATGTTGAATTTTTTAAACATTTTCTTATTATGAAAGAAAACTGAGTTTTTTTTTGCATATATATGCATGGATTCTTCAAATGTGCATTTCTCTTCATGCGTAAGAGAAGAACTTGTTCTTGACATTAGGTGTTGCCAATCTTCAAGTGTAGATATTCCATTTCTAAGATTTGTGAGTATTTTCCGGAAAGCAACCTAGGATGGGCTAGCTCCTTGTTGATGAAAAATGGTTGAAAGTGTTCTAAATATGTCGAAGATGTGCCAAATTGCAGTGCCACGTGATGTCCCAGCGTATAAAGGAATGTCTTTTACAGGTGGTAGCTGGCCTAAATCTCCAACAAGGATAATTGAGCGATTACCAAATGGTGCATTTCGGTGAAGAGGGAATGCCTCTCTTAGACGATCGTCAATGCGAGAAAGCATTTTTGGACCAATGAAGCTCATTTCATCAATGAGAATGTATTCTACATGACGGAGTTGCTCTTGCAGTTGTAGGAGTGGTTGGCCTTCAAGAGGATGCATTGTTTGGATAGGGATACGAAGGGAAGAGTGAATTGTGAGGGCATTTATGTTGAAAGCTGCAATGCCAGTTGGTACAAGTAACAACAAAGGGTTTTTGTTTCCTGGTGAGTTTTCCACAAATGCATGGTGTAGACATTTAATCAAATGGGATTTTCTTGTCCCAGTTGTTCCTTGTATGATGATTTTGCGTGGGGTTTTTGGCGAAGGGGTTCTAAAGTGTGAAAAAATAGTGGTGAAAGCTATGTTTTGAATGGTTGTAGGAGGTAATGTGTGATCTTGGGGAAGGTTGGAAAAAGAATGATGCTGGTTTTGAATGGTTGAGCAGTTGAATTCAACGAAATTTATGGCAGTTTCTTGCAAGTGGGGAGGGATAGTATTATGTGACCAATTGTGGTTGGCATCGAAGTCGCAATAGCCAATCATGTCGAGGTAATCAATTGTAATATTGTAACCTGAGTGCAGCTGAGAGAGGATTTTCCATTCATTGATCTGCATGGAATCAGGAGGGGTGTCGGGGGTAGTTTGATCTTCAGTATGTGGGGTTTGTGAGTTTTCAATTTCTCAATGGACATGCCATGGTGTATATGTACCCTTTTTTTGTTCCCAGGGTGAAATAATTTCTGCATCAGTTGAACCAATATCATTGCAGAGTGTTCGGAAGGGGAAATACAATAGTAATTCACTCCAGTAAAAAGTGGCATAAGAAGGATCATTAGAGGAAGGAATGACATTGTAACGGGGCAAGACATGTACAATCATTGGAGGGAATATGTGTTTCCATTGGTTTTTTTTCCGCTGGGCAGAATATGACCATGAGCGTGCAGCTTCAAGGAGGGGCAGTGATTCCAATGAGACAGGCCTGTTCATGTATGCAAGGATAAAATTTGGTGTCAAACTGAGATTCTCAGTATCTTGAGAAACACGTTTGAAAACAGTCTTGTTGACATTCAAAGAACGAAATGTATGGCTGCAAAGAGAAAGAGGTAGCTTTTGTAACATATGGCATATTTCTTGTGCTCCAATGTCTCTATCTGCAATGGTTTTTGTAAGGAGTTTTCAGATAACAGCAACAGTAGGTGCTTCTGGAATGGCACTTTGTGATAGCCGTGATAGCATTTGACGGTAGCTCTCAGATCTTGTTTCTGCTTTTGCTGCATACTTTGAAATATATTTTAACACAACATGGCGAGAAATGACTGGTTGGCAATCAACATTTGCTCTCCAAATAGAGAGTAGATCGACATTGTGAATATTCAATCTTTCATCATTGCAAGCAGGGACGTAGGTTTTATGACCTTTATCATCAATGAAAAGTGAAGATGTGGACTTCAACTCCCATGGTACTCCATACCGGCAGCTAAGTACATTGTCTTTCTTGCGAAGACAAGAAGATTCATGACACTTTGTATGACGTTGAATGCAGTTGACGAGCTCTGTATAGTCTTCAAACTGATTGGATGTGAATATTGATGCCATGTCAAGAAGACACAGGTTATGAATTGTTGATTGGTGAAGCGAAATATTTTAGTGTTCTGCCTGACGTGGATTCTAGGCAGTTATGTAGTGGTCGAAATATTTTTGTGCATTAGCAACTTCTAATGCATTGTTCCAGTCAATTGTGTCCAAGTTTAGTGCATTTTTGCAGCCAGAGGAAGCCATGAATGTGTGCAGATCCTCTATGTTGCCATTCGTATCTGAATATAACATGAAGGTAAAATCTGGTTAAAACATATCTATGCAACGTAGAAAATTAATGTGGAGGGAAATGGATATTAAAAAATACCTGCACCGGTAGTCTACTGCATGGAGGCCTTTTTGCAGGATTTCTTCGAGAAAAATTGTAAATCTACAATGCATATATTGGGTTGTTAGATGTGGGTTTTTAATTATGTTTTGAATTTTCTATTGCAAGTGATTGACTGAATTGGAAGGAACACTGGTAGGCATGATCATGTGCAAGTCATGCCATTTAGTATTAGCTGCACTAAGAGTGAAAAATAATGTTGGACTTCCTATTTGCGTGATCATGTCAGTTAGCTCAGATCGTCGTTTGTTCCAGAAAGACTGTGTTCCTTGTAGGCCTGAACCGAACCGCATTATTTTCTCTGGCAATCTTGAATCTAGAGAGTCACGAAGACACTGTCGTAGGTCTGAAACCGTTGTTGGCAAGTTGTTCTCAATGTACTTCTTCACAAAAACACTAGCAGTTGTTTGGCTACGGTGGCGCATTAGAATGTTATAAAGATAGTAGTGGAATCTTGGGTGTTGGCCAAATCGGTTATCATGGTAGTGCAACAAGTGTAAAGCATATTCATGCATCTCAACTTTTGTAAGTCTTGGTTGCATGATCATGGCAATGCCTGTAGGGAAGAGTGTGGGGAATGCCATGGAAAAGAGGCCTATGGTGTTGTATTCATTCATAGCTGTTAAAGATATTGGAGGCCAATCGATAGAGCTTGTTGAATTTGAATGGGTCAAGTGCAAATAATTACAAATGTGCTCAAGCTCAGTACATGAATTTGGGAGTATTGGAACGAAAGAAGAGGGTTGGATTTCTAATGGAGGTAGCATGACATCAGTATCATAAGTAGAATCAGTAGTGGTTTGATGGGGTTCAAAAGAGGAGGTGGTTACATTATGGAGAAGAGAAGAAATATCTGTAGGGTGATCTGGTAGCGCAAAAATTGCAGATGAATTGAATTGAACATCATAGTAGTAAGGGTCATTTTTTGTTTTGTATTCAAGGGCTGCAAGGACACGTGATTTGCAAACGAAGAATTCATAAGCCTTTTCAGATGGATTTTGCCTTTTCACAATGAGGATGTCTAAGTCAGAAATCATTTGGGGTAAGTATTTGGCAATAGTGGTGATGTCTTGAGGGAAGCTAATTTTATGGCCACTATATTTGTATTGACCACCATGGGCATGAGTGACTTGTAGAATGGGGTTTACACATGCAATGAGCATTTCTTCAACTTGTGTTAACTGTTGAAGGACATAGGGTTGTTCACCAGGGTTCATGTTGTTTAGTTCAGAAAAAACGATTAGTAGATTTAGATGATGCACAACAAAAACAAGAAAGTCTACCGTGTAAAAGTTTTGTTTTCATTCCTGGGTATGATTCTTTGCATATTGTGCAAACATGCATGGTAGAAAGTTCATCAATCCTTTCTCGAAAGCAACGATGTTCTTCATTAAGGGGAGGGTTATATTGGATTTGATGAAGGTGAGATGTGTTGGTTTGTATAGTTGGGAGAGCATTTGAGGTGGGAAGGTATGTGGAGGAAGTAGTAGGGTTATTGCGGTTTTTATAAAGTAGTCGTTGTCGTGCATTTATTGTATCCTTTTGTTGTGCATAAAGAAGACGCCGCCGCTCATTTTTTTCCGTATTTTGATTATTTTTTGGCATATCTAAACAAGTACAAATAATTATTGTTAATTTTCATAAACGAGTATTGCATGTTTGGAGAATGTATTACAAGTTTTAGAATTAATTTTTTTTTATTTGAACATCAGTGAAGGTAGGTAGATTAGGTAGAAGGAAAAACATGCAATTAGGAGTACTATAAAATCATATGTTATTTTGGCATCTATTATTGAGAGGAGAGGAGCAAGATAACCAATATTTTGCTTCCTTCTTCTTCATTTTTTTTTGACAAGTTTGAACGATAGCATGAATAGATTAGCAAGCAAGAGATCAATGTATAGCCATGTAAACAATGAACGAAAAACTTATGTAGTAAGTCTTTACAAATGTTGATATCTATATTATGTAAAATGAAAAGGGGTAAACATACATATTTTGGAATAACTGGAAGAGAGTATTTGCAACGACAGTGTGCATCACAATAACATGGGTGTAATTTACAACAATATGAAACAATGAGTTGTGCGGAAATGTTTGTTTATGTACAAACAGTAGTGTTTGAAGAGACCCTAAAAAACATTTCAAAGGTGGTGAACAATAGGTCGTTTTGAAGTGGACATTGCTTGAATGTCATTGAGGGCTTCTTTGCATGTAGAGGCATATTGAATTTCTTCTGAATTTATCAGTATTGGTTGCAAGCACTGAACATCGTTGAAGTAATCTGTTTTAATGGAAAGTGTTAGCAGGAAGCGGCATCCTGAAATTCGGCCACAAATTTCCTGCAGATCAGTTGGTTCGATAGAAAGAAGGAACAGGTCTTTTGTCGTGATGCCCATGAGCTCGTTTCCTATGTCATTGAAAGTTGTGACGTTCTGTAGGTGCCCGATGTGGTCATGTAACTCAATTTTAAGTTTGTAACGGTAGTCACATTCTGGGAAGTCGCCGTTACATTTTGTACAATGCCAAAAATTGTTATAATGCTCCACAACCTTCTTCATGCATTGTTTTCCATTGAAATCTAATGGACATGTTAGAAAGTAGAAGTCGTCCATGTGAAGAGCATTTATTGTTGCACGAATTGAAACCCATATTGCTTTACCGGAGGTTTGCATGCCAACAATTTCATGAAACTTCTTTCGTGGTAGGGCACGTTTCGAAGCAACACCATAGTTTCTACTCAAAGATGGAGAAGAAGAGTTATTTCCTGTTTCACAGAACCATGCATGTAGTTGATGAATTTCTTCAACTTGTGGATTTATGATGAGAGTGCTTGTTGATATCCTCCCTATTGTGGTGCCATTAAATTCAAATACATGAACTCCTTTGATTGAAAGGATTGGTGGGTTGTCGAAAGAATAGAATTCAACAATGTTTTGTCCTATAGAGTCACAATGGTCTCCCCATAATGTTAAATCAATGATAAAACCTGACTTGTCTTTTAATATGAGTGTTTTCCTTAATGTTTCACTTCCATCTTTTCATCAAATTGTTGATGCAGGTGAGGTGGAGGTAACAACACCAATGACATCCACATTCGTATTTGGACTTGCATTTTTTATTTCAGCAATATTCTTGAAGTGAAAGCTCTGGTAAGGAAATGTTGGATCATCTATGGGACATGGATTGATAGTAGAAGCAACAAACAAGTAAATTTCCCATTTGTTCTTGATGTGGTTGTAGTTTGGATTTGCTTCTTAACTGTGCCATTTGAAACAATGCATAGCTACCCAACTTGAATTAGATTGTAAAGAGGGTCGGCCAATTCAGCAAATGCAGAAAGGTGGATCTCTTCCTTATCACAATTGATAAGGTCAAAACCAAAAACTTTTCGTGAGCCTCACACATTGTTGTAAGTCTTCAATGATGTTTTTGCAAATGCTCTACCTTGGATTGACCAATATTTTCAGTAAGGATTGAGTGCCGTGAATGGAATTGTTGTAGTTGTTGCCGTAATTGGTGGAGTAACTACAGAGGGCAAGGTATCTTCTGCTGATGAAGAGCTAACCTGGGATGTACCTGCCTTTGCATGTAGTAGTGTTGATGAGTCCTTCGTCAATGCTGCTGAGCGCATCACAACTTCAAGCTCAACCACTCGGATGGACCTTATGTAAACAAATGAGAAATGAATTAATGAAGATTCCATTTTTTGTAATGCAAGAAGCGTTTAGAAGGAAAAAATAGAAGAGGGTAATTTCAAATGTTGGGCCTTACGAGGAGTTTTGAAGCACCATGCAAGCTGCTTTTTTAAGCAGAATTATTGAGCCAATTTGGATGCCTCTAGATGCAACTTGTGGGCTATATGCGGAGGGTAGCAAAGTCTTGTGTTGATGTGTTCCATCAGATAGAGTAATGTGGAAGTGTGAGGATGTTGTTTTTAATGAGGTAACAAAATCAACATCGATTATCTGTAGTGGTTGAATCTCAATGGAACCATTAAGCAATAGAGGAATGGCATTCATTGTCAAGGCTGTCTCCATAATATTAATAGGGGGATTCTTTTTTCCGTGATAGTAGTGCCTGCAATTCATCAAATTCACCACAGAACAAAATTCTAGTAAAAGAAGTTGTGATGTGAATGCGGAATCTAATCTAACAAGGCTAACTTTTGATGGTGAAACAATAATAAGGGCACAAGATATGAGAATGAATTGTCATTCACACCACTATTAAAGGTGATCTGACCTTGTAGAACAAATTTTTGTAACATGTTTTGGCATAAATTACAAATGTTTTACGTAAATCCCATGCTATGTATGTAAGGTACATGTCTAAACCTTTTAGAAACTGTAACGATGTTTCTAAAACTTTTATAATGTGCTCAGAATCTGCCTAAACATGTCAACTGATGTGTCCAACATGTGATACCCTCTGTCACTACTCCACTCAAGCCTTGCTTGATGCAATGATGAGTTTCCCAATTTGGTTCATTGTTCTTAAAGGAACTCAGCCCATAAACATAATATGCCTTTCCCTCCCTTGATCTACATTTGTTATCTTGATTTGCATAAGCTATGTATCCTCTTAGTACCAAGACACATCCACCTAATATGAATCCTTCCAAAGACGAACAACCCCCAAAAATGGTAAGCATTTCATAAGCAAAAATTCAACCTAGAGGGGGAGGAGAACAACCTCTCATATTAACCACCCAAGCTAGACCACATTGACAAAATGTTTGTTAATAAGATTCAGCAACAAGGTACATATTGTGCAAATTTGGAAATAGCTCAAGCGACTCAAATATCCTTATAGTCTTACAGAACTTTAAAACATGTATGAAATAGGAACATTTGCCAGCCATGCCTAATACTGATCCTTTCAGCAATATTCTATTTGCACATGATATGCGATCCTTGTAGGAAAAATCCACATGTTTCTTACACAACGTAAAACCCATTAAGAGATGTGTTTCAATAACATTCAGGCAGAAGGTTTATATTTTGCACATTTGGTAGAACAATTTTTTTTAACATGTTTTGGCATAAATTAAAAATGTTTTACGTAAATTGCATGCTATGTATGTAAGATACATGTCTAAACCTTCTAGAAACTGTAACGATGTTTCTAAAACTCCTATAACATGCTTAGAATCTGCCTGAACATGCCGACTGATGGAAAGCTATGCTTTGTGCTTGTGCCCAACATGGGTTAAACCAAATACTGATCACTCTCTGGTAATGACTTGTAGGTGTTGTCAGTTAAGGATAGCTTAGGTACAACTACTAGTTCATCAAAAGATCCATGTGATATTAATTTGGACTCATCTGATTTTTCCCACAATACCCCCACCTCCAGAAGCCGGATTGGTCTACAACATGGGATACTTTCTCTCACTACTCCACTCAAGCCTTGCTTAATGCAATCATGAGTTTCCCAATTTGGTTCATTGTTCATAAAGGAACTCAACCCATAAACATAGTATGACTTTCCCTCCCTTGATCTACATTTGTTATCTTGCTCTGCATAAGCTATGCATCCTCTTAGTACCTAGACACATCCACCTAATATGACTCCTTCCAAAGACAGAGAACCCCCAAAAGGGGTAAGCATGTCACAAGCAAAAATCCAACCTAGATGGGGAGGAGAACAACCTCTCATATTAACCACCCAAGCTAGACCACAATGACAAAATGTTTGTTAATAACATTCAGTGACAAGGTACATATTGTGCAAATTTGGAAATAGCTCAAGCGACTCAAAGATCCTTATAGTCTGCAAATGGGGAAATCCTGGAAATGATCAGGGTATGGTCGAGGACACCTTTTATAGTACCTTAAAAACATGTATTAATAGTAAGATGTTTTACATATCAGTATGGGGAGATAGGTTAAATGACAACCAACCAAAAAATTAACATAGTTTTTTCATAACACTGAAACATCTATTAAATGTAGGAAATTCAGTACATAGTCAACCTAATAAATCTAAAGTCCTTTATAGCCAAATGATGTATTAACAGTGAGATGTTTTACATATCAGAAATTAATATCCAAATGATGTATTAATAGTAAGAAGTTTTACATATTAGTATGGGGGAGATAAGCTAAGTGACAACAAACCAAAAAAGACATTAACATAGTTATCAATATGGGGGAGATAGGTTAAGTGACAACATAGTTTTTTCAAAAAGGAAAAACATGGAAACATCTATTAAATATAGGAAATTCAGTACATAGTCAACCTAATAAAGCACATCACGGAGAGATACGAAATGGCACAACAGTGCAGAAATAATGGCAAGAATAGATAATACACACAAGATTTTACATGATAAAACCTTGACAGTTTTTCATTGAGGAAACACCCATGGGAAAGACAATGATTTTATTATGAGGAGAAAATTTATAATTAGGCTTACAGCAACTTCAATCTTTTGATCTTCATAAAATGAAATACGCATTGTTACATCGGTTATGATGACTTTCATTTGGTTTCATAAACCAAACACTGTTAGAGTAACCATCACAAAAGTTTACTTTGGTAAATTCAGTTTTTATATTTTCTTTTAATTGCTGTCATCCTCTAACATGAACACATATTGTATAGTTCTTGGAATCTTTTACCAATCTATTT